>CALSBV010010705.1:8261114-8314006 GCA_943590825.1 Bovichtus diacanthus
TGACTTAGTATCTCAAAACAATGACTTAGTATCTCAAAATTATGACTTAGTATCTCAAAACGATGACTTAGTATTTCAAAACAATGACTTAATATCTCAAAATAATGACTTTGTATCGTAAAATAATGACTCAGTATCTCAAAACAGTGACTTAATATCTCAAAATAATTACTTAATATCTCAAAATAATTACTTAATATCTCAAAATAACAACATAGTATCTCAAAATAACAACATAGTATCTCAAAATAATGACTTGATATCATAAATCAATGACTTAGTATCTCAAAAACAATGACTTTGTATCGTAAAATAACGAGAAACATATTTTGAGATAGTCGGTCATTACTTCTCATTATAATGACTTACAGGATCTTTTTTTTATCACATTGTTGGAAATGGGCTTCCACACAGTGGTGTCAAATAATGAACCGATCTAAAAGTTAATGTCTTGGATCTATGTAAATTGAAAAATAGGAAATGTGTACAGTATTGTATTCATTGATGTCCATTCTTACTGCATGTTCTTCCTGCTACTGTCTCACCTTTGCTTTAACAGCGAGAGGAATTGTCAGCCAGTTTTCCAGCAAATAAGTTGTTTACAATGACTTTACACTTAATGTATCATACAAAGCTGCTGTACAAAAGGCGGATAGCTGTAGGATTAAAAAAGGGTTTGTGTGTGTGTTTGTGTCTGTCTGTGTTTGTGTTTTTGTGTGTGTGTGTTTGCTTCTGGATGTTAATTCCAGTTTGAGAAGTTGCGTACGATAACGACACGCTCCAACTCTGTGAAGCAGGGGAAAGACGAGCATTTCCCCGTCTTCATGGACAACAAGGAGGACATCCTCTGGTGCACCGAGATGGAAAGGTACGGTGTTTGTGTTGGTCCCTCTAACGTTTGTGTTTCTGATGTGCTTCTGTTTTAATGTCATTGTAGTGATTTATTAACGTAGTGTATTTAATAAGTGCTCTCTCTCTCTCTCTCTGTGCTACCTCAGTTTCTTCTAAACTCCTAACTTATGAGGAAACTGATATAGTTTTCATAATAAACACATTTGTGGACCAATCCAGACGTACAAACTGTATGAGAGTTTCCTGTCAAAACAACTTAAATTAAACACATAATAATTAAAGACATAATAGATACTGAAAATACACGTGTGACCAGAAAATGACTATTTTTCTAAATGACCAGATTAGATTTTCACCTAAATGTTATGTCACCATATACCCAAAATGAGTTTCCTGCTGCAAAAAGACATTATTCATAACAGTTTCTAAGTTTATAAGGTCCGTTATGCAGCGAGCGTGTTAGAAAATACTTGTGTGAAGAGAAGTGAAGAGAGAAATGTTGAGCAAACAGAGTTTCTAACTAATGAAATAAGATCAATAAATGGTTTGTCCTGTAACTGCGACTTTTACTTCTTAAATTTCAGACAGATATTTTAATTATTTTCTGAATAACAATTTCTAAAATTAATAAATAATAACCTACAACTAACAATTATTTACATTATCAATTGTTTTCTCGACTAATTGATTAATTACTTCGTCTAGAAAATGTCAATTTCCAATAGCCCAAAACTATGTCTGCAAAAAGGTGTTTTTTCTCTGACCAATGGTTTTAAAACTAAAAATATTTAAATTTACAATGATATAACTGAATATTTCTGAAGCTGAAACCAGGCCATGTTTTTTGCTTGAAAATCAATTATTCCTCGATTATTAAAATCGTTGCTAATTAACTTTCTGTCATTTCATTGTTTCTTTTAAATCCAATTCAATCAGAATCTGAATTTGGTTTATTGCCAAGTAGGCTTTCATGTACAAGGAATTTGGTGTATTGGTTCATACATAACCACAGTAGGATACATTTAAATGGAAAAATAACAGCAAATAATAGGAAAAAAAAGATATATAAAAAGTAAGAAATGTGTACAAAAAGAAATATCTAAGTGTATCTGAATTAAAAGTGGAAGAGCTGTGCAGTTTTAGTAGACGAAGTATTCGCAGAGGAAAGCTTAAATAATTAAATGTGTGTGTGTGTGTGTGTGTGTGTGTGTGTGTGTGTGTGTGTGTGCAGGGTGTTTGGTTTCCCTGTCCACTACACCGACGTGTCCAACATGAGTCGTCTGGCCAGGCAAAGGCTGCTGGGACGTTCCTGGAGCGTCCCCGTCATCAGGCACCTCTTCGCCCCGCTAAAGGAGTACTTCGCCTGCAACTAGTCACGCACCAACTCTCTCTCTCTCTCACACACACACACACACACACACGCGCGCGCACACACATACATACACATTATACAGCTCGTACATGAAGGTTGGCCGACACAAGATGACACAGACGACTGGACATACACACATACAGGCCTGTCACAATAACTATTTTTTATAACTTATAAGTACACCCTTTCACAGAGCAATGAACTTTTGATTCTTGTGAATATTCTGACATTGGAATTGGAATGTGAAAAAAATAATAAAACATCCTAAATAAAGTAAAAACCATACAACCAAAATAATAAATAAAAAGAACTCTCGGGCTCTATAGTGACAGGCCTACACACACACACACACACTGTACAGGACTGCTTCCCTAGATCCCATGTAGACCACTGGCTGACCTTAGTCCCCTGGTGCTACCTTGCTGATTTACACACACACACACACACACACACACTCCTGTCTTCTCTTCACACACAAACTTCCTGTCCAACCTTGAAACTTGTGTCTTCTTCTGGTGCAATACTGACAAAGACGCCCCCGACTTTCTGTTTCCAACATCTCTCCGAATACATCCACACATCAGTGAATCCCCCTGAACCGGAACACTTAACCGTTTTCATGCGTAGTGCTGCTGACAAATATACAAACACACATACACACACAAACACACACACCAGTTAACGCTTGTGGTGCTGGTCAGGCAGTGATAAGGTTCAAATGGTGCCACTTTAATACTACACTTTTAAAGTTCTTGGTGCTCTAGGAGACTGAACCGTCTCTGGTTGTTAAAGTCGCTACAGTTTTGTGTCCAAATACAAGCAGGTGGGGCAACACTAAGCAAGAGAGGTGCATTTTTAAGGTCTTTTTATTTGTCAAATTTAGTGAGAGTCCAAAGAAGAAAGAAAAAACAAGGCGACTATGATCCGATAGATTCGTATGAAGCCTTTCTCAGCGTGACTGCCACTAAATTGGATTGTAATTTGTTGTGTTTTCTTGGTGAAAATGCTGCTCTGGAGTCATTTAACAAATAAAAACAAAGGTTAGTGTGGCAAAATAACTCCAAAATGTTGTTCCCGCAATATGAAAAACTGAAATAAAGCACTGGATTTTTGGGGATGCCACAGCAGTTTATGGGTTATTATTATCCTTTGTTCATGTTTGTTACCCTGCATTGTTTAGAAAATAAGCACATCGCTTCCACTAAAGAAGATTCGTCTTCCTTGAGTCCATAAATACACACTAATATATATACTATATATACTAACTAATATATATGGGACAAATCTAGACATTGACAGTTATAAATAAAAAATAACAATAGGAATATAAAATGAAATAATTGGTACTAATTTGGTATCAAATCTACACAAAATAATCAACGTGATATTGATTTGCATGTTCCTTCAAGAAAATACTGCAGCGCCCTCCAGTGGACAATCATGATATTAGAAAACATTTAATGAATTATGTACATTTTATACTTAATACCTACTAAGTAACATCCAAGTAATTCATCCAGTGAGATTACGTCTGCCTCCAGAGCAGCACTTTCAGTGTTTATTTAAAGCATTTCAAGTTAAAGGAAGTCAATTAAACCTGAACCTGGTGACTATACAGCTTCTTGTGTCTTCTCTGCCAGAGCTGTTGTCTGGGAAAAAGTGAAAACTCGTCACAGTCCATCAGCTCTTGCAGTTACGCTCCTACTTTGCTTCATAGGGATCCAAAATGTCCTCCTCTGATCACAGCGACATCCACTAAAACCAGAGACGGGCCTTTATTCTGTAGACACTATGCTGGTTTTCTACTTCCTACGACTGAAACAGATAGCCCTGTGTAAATGTAAAAGAACTGATACGTCCTTATATCAAACACAAATGCATCACCTGTTTCTGGGTGTTTTTTTTTCCTGCCTTTTTGCCTAACTGCATGCTGGGATAAACTCCAATATATTGCATAGGAATAAGCAACAAAAGAAAATGTTGTCAAAGACTCTTAAAGTCCCTTTCACACACACAGTCCATCGTGTGTAAATGGATATTCTATTTCCCACCTGAAGACCTGTGCTGTGTCTCAACTCATTTACTTCCGTTCGTTTTGCCATCCTTCTCAGTGTGAACGCACTTTATGCACTCAAAATAGCAAGTGTAAGTACGGAAGAATGCCAATTGAGACACAGTACGAGTAACATTTTAGGGGAAATGCCGGTACGGCGGTGTTGTGAATGAAAGCGGGGACAAGCTCGTAAAGGGTAACGTCCGTCCGACGAAAGACGCGGATCACAAAACTCCACGGATGATAATGTATTTGGTGCAGCGACTTGTAGTGTTTACGCCAACGCTTCCGCGGGTGATTTGAACATTGGCATCAGATAAGAACAGCTGCTCGCCCGCCATGTTCCTGACAATACCACCCGCGTGCACCTACACCTGGCCTTCCCCCATCTTCTTCTTCTTCTGTTGAGTTTTATGGCGGTTGCCATCGAGAAGTCTTGCATCTAGCGGACTGTCCCTTAGCACATCTAATCCGGCATGTGTCAAAAGATGCAAGACGGAAATGTTCCAGAATGTAGTGCAGGTGCGAATAGGGAAAATCACTAGCGGTGCCTGAAACTTTATGCCAGTAATTTACCGGGAACTGTGTGTGAAAGTGGCTTTATTATACACACAGACAGTATGTGTAGACGTCCCGATACACCGATGTTTTATTTACACAGGGCTGTCTTTTAGAGAGAACATCTCTTTCAGTCTGGTGCTTTTGGTCCTCAGGCGGCCATCTTTTTCCAGGAAGCCTTCCGATCCTCTGACCTTCCTCAGATACCAGCTTACAACTGGACACTTGCAGTCTATGCTGACACATGCACACACACACACACACACACACACACACTAAAACATTTACAAAAACCAACAATAAACCAGCAGGTTCAACGTTTTTTCAATCATGTTTACTCTGTTTATACAACCAACCTTCAGGTGCTTTTTAAACTCTTTAAACTCTTTTTTTACATCACTCTTGCAGGTTACACACACATACATACACAAACACACACACACACATTCGCTGGAAACACAGTGCCGACTTTCAAGCTTTCTCTGAACTCCTTTCGCTACAAAACATCAACACACACACACATGCATACACACTGTGTTTTTGCCGACCGCCTGTTGCCATCAGGCTTGGTGCTCCCAAACACCTCCCCAACTCCCCTCCTCCCAGGTGCTGCATGTCAGTCAGTCAGTGTAATCTCCGATTCCATGTTAGATTAGGGAGTAATGATAATAATAATCATGGTAATAATAATTACAATAATAATCTGTTATTGTGTGTGTGTACTGTTCCAGGTTGGTGCTCAGTTCAGTTCAGTCTCAGCCTAGAGGGGAGAGAGAGAGGCTCGAGAAAGCATATATTACAGTTAGTATAGTGACTTGTTCTATTGTACCCAAGGATGCCGGAAGAAATTGTTAACCCGATGAGCTAAAGGACACTCTCAAACAAGAGCGGGTTGAAATAAGACAGAATGTAGTGTTGCAACAGAGGTGGACGACAAAATATCAGTAAATACGCAGAAATCCAATAATGTGGGGAAAACAGACAGAAAGTTTACCGCTGTTCCAAAAGTTTTGATCAGAACCTCCTGACGGCAAGATCGTCATCAAAACAGGAAATAAAAAATAAAAAAAGTTATCTCCCAAACAAAATTATCGCATTTTCTGATTTCTTCTGAAACATTGGACAATAAGTCTGCAAGTAACGATTATTAGCGAGTAAGCTACCGATTATTTTCTCGGTTGAGAAAAACGTGAGCAAAAAGTATAAAATAGCGATCACGACTTCCCCCGAGCTGTTTTGTTCAACTAGCAGTCGAAGACAAATATATTCAGTTAACTGTCGCAGAAGGCTCAGAAAATATTCACATCTGATAATTAATTCATTTTCATTTCAGCTTTAGTTTTACTCCTCCACACTTCTAAAAGCCATTTGAATGAAACCACCTGAGAAGGTTTGGTTCATTTGCACATGTTAAAATCAATCAAATACAAACAGCAATACAATAAAAACAATAAAATAGCTACGAAAGTGTTTCAAAGCCTTCTCAAAAGGTCCTAAAATTACTCACCAGATGATTTAAGGCGTAAAAATAACAAATCTGTCAAAGAAGATTGTTTAGTTTTTCTTACTTTCACACAAAAGTTGGCTATTTCTGTAATATTGGATACTCTGACCTCCTTGTGGAACTTTAAAATCCCTTTACAAAAAGAGAAATACAACAACAATAAGGGCGTAAAGATTAGGAACCACTGTGTTATAACATAATATACAAATCAAGACTAAATGCTCCATCAGTTCCCGACTCCTGTCCTGTATCTGACAGCTGAAATGTGGCCTCTGCTCATGAGATATTTGGGAAGATGAAATGCTTTCCCATCTTTCTATTTGGAAAACATCAATATCAGACATTGTAAACAATAATAACAACATATACCAACTGTGACAAGGGTTTTACAACTAGCTGTTGCTTTATTTTGAAAGGCTCACAAGCTCATTTTGTGTAATTTCAACATGTGTCTGTTTGAGAGTGCAAGTCGGACTAAAGCGAAAGGAATGGAGGCGATATTTTTAGATGATGGGTAACGCGGTGATGGTGTTTCTGTTCGCCTATCAACAGCTTTTAGGCTGAGTGATGCGCTGTTTTCAACACTGATACACTTACAAACATAAAACACACAAAACACTGTTAATAACAAACACAGACGCAGAGATACATGCACAACACCTACAAATACAATGCTGTGGCGCATGCAGACACATCTCATGGATTAAGGGATAGATGAACTTTTAGGAAAAAGGAGGACCTGGTGGTGTTTCTAAAGGTGCTAAAATTTTATCTGAAAATAAGAAAAATATATTGTTAGGAGTATAAATCAAATTTGTCTTTACAATGACTGTATTTAAGTTTGTCGTAGTAATGAAAAGGCACTATTATTATTTTACTCTTGTATGAATATGAACTAATTAAAAAGGCATTTTAACTTTGTACTTGAACAATGTAAGAAATGAACCGTGAATAAAAAAAGGACTGTTTCTTGTGACTTAGTGTTATCTACCTTTATGTCAGTTCAGTTCAGTTTTTTTTGTTTGTTTTCAATATCAGTGTATGTGTACGCTATATTTAGAATATTTTCACAGCTTCACCTTGCTGTCAGACAGCCCAGAAGACGTTATCTATAATCTCCTCAAAGCCGCCAGACTCCACTGACAAAAACAGTCATTTGACCTCCAGAACACGGTAGTTGCTGATCTGCTGCCTCGGTTGGTTAGTTTGTGTTATTGAGTGACTTTGGATCAGTACCTCAAACAACCCCACTGCAAAACATCCAAACCATCCCTTTAAATCAAAATTGGTCTAGTTTTTGTCACTCTGATGACCACTGATTGAGTGAATTAATTAAAAAACTATAAGTAAATAGCTAAAAATAGGTCACATCTTCAACTGCTAATTACCTGTTGCATGTACCCTTTATTTATCATAGGCTACTGTGTTCATACTCAAATAGTATTCAGTAAGTGATCAGAAATACTGTTATTTTCCATCTACAGACAGTAAAAGACAAACACGTAGTAAATGATTGTCAGTTGACACCTGTAACAATCCTCCATTCACGCTGCTCTCACCTCCTAATTCCCACCACAGCACCAGTCAGCCATGCTGCCAAGAAGGAGGCCCTGTCTCCATACTGGGGTCCTTCAGCCCCATATTGCTGCCTTCAAGTGCTCCTTGTAAGCTCGTGTGCAGCATTCAAGTGCTCTGGGTCAGAAATATAAAATGTGATGCAGCAGCAGAACAAAATAGTTTTCCATCAGGGATGTAGGCTGATTGATGTTTTCACCCATCTATGCAAATTAAATATTATGGAAAGTTTATTCTTTTCTACAAATGTATGCAGGGTTAGTGTTGGATGATAAATGTTTTGGTAACCATTTATTGAGTTTAATATTTGTTTCATGCAGTTTACAGAATAAATCATTGTACGTCCTATCACACTGATAAATATGTTTACTTTGGGGAGTTTTAAATTGTCTTCTTAGAGAGCTTGGGCAACGGTAACAGTACTCATTTATCCTATAATGCCAAATAGGATGTTGGACAAGAATTTACAAAATACTTTTCACTTATAAGATACAGAAATAATGACTGAAGTAATGCCGTTCTTATTGAGGTAGAAAAAGTTCTCATTGATGTAAAAAATATATATTTATAGTTGACAAAATAATGTCACTACAAGGTATATTAGTAGCTGTTCTAAATTATTATATGTTAATATAGTGTCTGTTTATTCAACCAACAGGCGAAATCACAATTATCTTCAATTCACTACATAAACGTTTAGTTTATTTGCAAATGTTAAAATCACAAGCTAAAATAAAACAAATAGCATACAAATGACAATAAAACAATGAAATAGCTATGACAGTGGTTCAAAACCTTCCCAAAGGGTCATAAAATAGCTCTGTGGGGTCACCAGATGATTTAAGGTGTAAATAAACTAATTTGTCACGGAAGATTGTTTAGCTTTTCCGACTTTAACACACGTTTGCTTTTTCTGTAATATTGTATACTCTGACCTCTTCGTCGTCTGTAAAAATCCCTAAACAATAATGAACCTTTGTTTTATACTTATATTTTATATTTCCATGTATCTGTATCTCACTTAGATGTAATCATTCAGAACCTTTACAGTTCGCAATATACAGTGTATAATCATTTATAACAAACTAACGGCAATATGTCCGATTGCAATTGAAGGCAGCATTAGTCTCTGGAGGCAGGGACACGCCCCTGTCTACTGAGCAGGGCAGAGCACATCTCGTCTCCAATTGGTCGATTTTTCCGTCGCTCATGTTTGAGAGGCTCCTGATTGGCTGTTGCCGGACTGTCGGCATTGAAGCATCTGTGGCTCGCGCTGTACCAGCTGTCCTCGCTCACTCGGCTGGTGCTGGGCAACGGTGAGAAGCTCCCGCTGAGGAGGATCTGTGAATCTGAAGAAAAAGGGTAAGAAGCCAAAAGACATATATACAATTAACATGTCAGGGTTTATTTTATTAAATCTAGTAATGGTTGGCAATAATGAAGAAATAAATCATCAATGTTCCTATTTAGACCGTTAAAATGATTGATTATGTCTCGTCTAACGTTAATAACCGCAGTGTTCTTACGGTAATAACCGTTTATTTTCTACTTGGTACATTCACGTTGGCTTAATACCAAGAGATTTTCCTAAATTCCTGTATCTTATTTTACATTTTCAGTAACGCAATGATGTATTTCTACCTCTACATTTGAATGGAAATTAATTAATGCGATCCTTGTCTTTACTGAATGATATTTTAAGTGACATTGTGTGTTTTTCACTTGACGCTAAATCACTCGAAAAATGAATGAGGATTGGTTGTATGTTGTAAGCATCGTGTGCCTTTCGGCGATGAAATATGGGTGAGATGTGGATGAGTGTGTGTGTGTGTGTGTGTGGGTGTGAGTGTATGTGTTTGTGTATCTGGCGTGCCATCAGTGCAATAAGGCTGTGTGCAATATATATATGTATGTGTGTGTGTTGGCCGTTATGTAAGTCTGATATTCTGTTTATAGGTTTTTCTCTTTTCTACCAAGTATATTGAGTCACAGTGGTGGTGTGGATAAGGAGGGTCTGTAGTCCTCATGCATACAAACGAGCCTGCTGATGTGTGTGTGTGTGTGTGTGTGTGTGTGTGTGTGTGTGCGCGTGTGTATTTGGGAACATAATGTGATCTGGAAAGATGGTTTGATCTCCTGTTTTACCTTCTGCTCTTTTGTGGGTTTTTAGTGGATCAGCAGGTTTCGAGCTGTTCACATCATTCGGTTGAAGGATCCTCAAGGGTGCAATAGGGGGCTCCAGGGGTCCTAAGTGCAGCACAATGAATTGAATATATTAGACTGCATCCTAATTAGATGACGTAACCTGTTTGCCTACACATTCTGTATTTCATTAGGGTTGCATTTATTCAGCTGCATTATTTTTTTATCTGTACATGTTAAAAAAAGAACTATTGATGCACATCACAAAATACAAGAAAGATCCTCACAAACCCACACAAAAAGTCTTAGGGCCTTGGTATGCTCCAAACAAACTAGGTTGTAATACGTGTCATAATACCTCCTCTGAAGGCAAAAGTGTTTAGTGGATCATTTTTGTTGCTTAAAAAAAACATTCTGGGGTCATGTAAAATCAAAATGGGGGAGCATGAATGTGCAATATGTATGACATGGCAAGAATTTTTGTAAAAAAAAAAAATGAACAGTATCAACAGAATGTGGAGAGGTTTAAGTGTTGATGATATGTCAGACGTCTATGTATTGTGTTGCAGAGATATCTGCTGAAATCAGCATGCTAACCAGCTAGCTCCCGTCCAGTCCTGTAATACCACTTATTCCTCTGGAGGTGATAGTGAGTCACTGTAGCACCAGTCTGCCCTCAGACCAACGAACAAAGAAGTAGAGCTGCCCCGAGAGCTTTTCAGTCACATGGAAGGTACAGGGTCCGTGTACGTTTTGATAGCTTGTTTATTAGATTAAATCCAAAGTGGCAAAAACCCCTTGCTCTCGCCCTATCCTCCCCAAAACCAGGAGACTACTTTGCTGGGAGTAGAGCGTGGCGGCTACTGGCGGTAGTCCAATAAACATTTTATGAAAGCGTACACGGACCGTACAACCCCCCGGTTAGTGGCACAAACACAAAAATGGCTAACGTAAACTAAAGGCCAATGCTACACGTGAAGATTATAAGATAGCAGTGTTATTTTTGGACAGTTTTTGTTGAATTTTACGTATTCTTGCCCTACTGTTAGTTAGTAGTTTGTAGTAGGGGCTTTTTTTGTATATATAACTGATGACTTTAAATTTAGATTGTATGGACCAAGTAGTAGAGGTGATATATTGCCGCCTATTTCTTTGGAGAATGTGGCTAGGCATTACACACCGCACCTTTAATATTAATAATAATAATAACAACAATCTGTTTGTTCTTAAGTTGATATTTGGCGGAAAGGTCAAAGGTCAGACAGAAGTTCTTCTCTGATAACTCTTTCAGTTTGCCTGAGACAGAGTGAGAAAAGACAAAGATGGATAAATAAACGATTATAGATTTGCCTATCATACAGTACACAATAATATAAAATAGCAGTGTGAAGAAAGAGTGCATATATGCTAGGGGGAGAGAGAGAGAGAGGCGGCCCTAATCCTCTGAGTGTTGGCCTAGTTAGTTATGCGACCGCTGTTGTTATTGTCTGTTTATCTGTGTGTGTGATTGACTAATGGCTTATTCATCCATGAACCTCCAGCAGCACCTACAACTCTTTAAACCTCATCCTCCTGTGTGCCTGATGTCTATTCTTATCTCCAATTAGTTGTGAAGGCGTCTGATTCACATTTGTCCTGGATTTTTAAATAGCTCTCCTGTTCACACACACACACCGGCTCACACCATAAAGTACACAGGTTCACACATATGCAAGGTAATGACACACACACACACACACACACACACACATGTTGACTCGCTGTACACTGTCCCTCCCTGCGGCGATTACTCTCCAGATCAAGCAGGAGTCAGCAGCTGTCTACTCCTTTCTACTCACTTACAACATGCACCAACACACACACACAGACACACCCACACACACATACACAGACACACCCACACACACACACACACTTTCATGCCACACACGTAGCCTGCACTTGCTCAGAAACAGACATCTGAGGATGTCAGCAGCTACTAAGTCACATTTACACTGTTTCTAAACATGCAGGCTTTTTCTGAAAATAGATTTGACATTTCTTCATCACAAGATGGAGGTTTTAATCTTTATCCTGCTTTTTGTTTTGTTTCGGATTTCAGCTGTGCCTCTGCAAATAAGATTACAAACCTGCTTATAATCATTTCTAATGTGTGCAAAATCTAAACCGTTTTTGTCTGGTTTTTACTTTTAGTTTTCGAGATGCTTTTGCCTCTGAGTTTATAGAAATTACTACTTTTAGGTTATATGAGCAAATGCATTTTAAAGGATCTTTAAGAAAGCATTCAATTGAAGCTCAAAATGTGAGTTTTCTTATGAGATACATTTCTTATAAGCATATATATGCAACATGGCCAATTAATGGTAAGCAACAGCAAATGAAAACAGTAGCAGCAAAAAACAGCAATGTTTTCTTTAATTCTGTTTCATTTTCGCTTTTATTAATGGACATTAAAACTTCAAAAATAGTTTGATTCCCTCAACAAAATAATTGTACATTATAGTTCATGATGCAGAAACATCTCGTACCTGAGAGACCGGCGCACGTTTCTCATAAGAAGCTGTGAAGTGGCTGTGTGTCTGGTATGACCTTCCATGTTGTTATGAAAACATGTGTGACATTTTGGCAATGTGACTTTTCTGCCTGCTGCTCCTCATTCATTATTAATTAACGCCCCCATTAAAAACACTGTCTGCAGGGAGAGAAGTCAGGGTGTGTCTCGGTGTGTGCAAGTGTGATCATAATGTGTGTTAGTGCATGTGGGGACTGATTGTGTGTGTGTGTGTGTGTGTGTGGGTGAGTGAGTGAGAAATGCGGCCTGGTGTGTCACTGTTTGTGTGTCTGGCTCTCTGTATGTCCATCATACCTACTATGACACAGCAGAAAGCACACACACACACACACACACACACACACACACACACACATAATGTAGACCTAAAATTGATCTGTGTTTTTCAGCACGGTGGTTTTTGGAGTTTGATTTTTCTGGATGCAGTTAGTTGAGGCCATTAAAACACAACAGACGTTCACATTAAGCCATCTAAGTTTAAAATGCAGCTTTTCCTCGACCCAAACCCGACAGACATTCTAATTTTTCATCTCCAACCCGACCCCGGAGCCAGCACCGGCACAAACTGGGCCGTTTGTATTCGGAGCGCTGTTGGAATATACCGTTTGGTTATTCGGAGCACCAACAAGATATTTGTTGTACTTAAGCAGTTTACTGAAAGCAGCAGAACTGAGTACGCTGTTTATTCATCGCAAGTAAAAAAGTTGCGGTGATATTCATCGTTAACACATATGGCATATTTGCAGCTCATGACACTGCACATCACATCAATTTGCATCTCGCCACTTCCCCCATAGCACCTCACGTTGCCTCACATCCTACATCGTCTCCTCAGTCACCTCATGTAGCATCACATCTTCTGTAAAACCAAAATAAATTCATGGAAGGACAAACCAAACTTGTTTTTGTTGAAGAAAAAAATGCATTTTGTGAAAAAGAAGCAGAAATACACTAATACTGATTCACCAGGCAGGACAGATGATAAGTACTGATTACAACCAACACGCCAAAATAAAAACGTTTTTATACTTTAGTCGTCCACAGATGCCCCTACAGCAGTCTTTCTCGGCTTTCTTTGTCAATTTGAGCGTCAACTGACAAGAAGGATCGATGGCTCAAGGCCAGGTCAGGTAAAAGAAAATTAAATTAAAAATCTGATTCGACAGTCAAGGTGCATCGTCCTGATGCAGGTGGTTCAGCAGCTACAGGTGGATCAGCCGCAGCGACAACAAGTGATTTTGTGTGTGTTTGAGAACCCTGATGTAAAAAGCTTGGCTGTAAAGAAAAACTTAATTTTCCTGAAAAAAGCTTGAATGTGAAAAAAAACTTGATTTTCCTGAAAAAACCTTGGATGTCAAAAAAAAACTTAATTTTCTTCAAAAAAGCTTGGATGTGAAAAAAATTTATTTTCATGAAAAAAGCTTGAATGGGAAAAAATACAAACAATTTTTGAAAAAAGTTTGAATGTGAAAAAAAAACGTAATTTTTTATTTATTTACCGTTTAGATGGCATATGAATGAAATGCTTGTAGAATCCGTAGTTGTATTTGTATTGTTTATTTAATGTTTGAACGAGCGATGTAGAGAAGATCTGTAATTTGTAATATACCGTCGGAGTGGTAAGCAGGCCTATTGTTTTTGGATATTTGGGGAGTTAGGTGGTTTTTTATTGGTTAAGTGGTCCTTGGTCTGAAAAAGTGTTGAACCCCTGCCCTACAGGGTCCCTAGAGAACATGCAGCTTCGGCCTTTAAATATCAGCAATAGAGAATTTCATGAAGACATCTCGGCCCCTCTCAAATTCACTTTTCCATTTTCTCCTACTCACTCGTTTTCCCTCGTTTACTTAATTTCTGCAACGAAACAAAACACAGCAGAACAAACACTGCACCCCATTTTGTCCAATAAATGTAACTGATTGATCAGTATCACCAAAAGCTTTTTTATTGACTTTAATAAAATTGGCGGGCGATATTTATTCCCTGAGAGACACTTGGAGAAACAGCCAAGTGCAGAATTTAATATCAGAAACTAAAAAGCCAGCAGAACTTAAAACAGTCTCTAGATTTTGTACCAGGCCTGCATTAACTGTGCCCCCCCCCAATGTATTTTCAGTATATTTCCTATGTGTTTCCACTGCGGTGTCAGTTCCTGTTGGACTTGTTGTGAGTTAGTAGTCAGGAGACAGTGGCGGCTCACTTTCTGTGAGTGATAAGTGAAAGTGATACAGGTCAGTATCGCCTACATCCAAAAGACTCATATGTGGGTCATTTGTCAAAACAATCTGCTGGTAGAAGGAAAATCTCCTCACGTTTTGTATTCTACAGCTTTTAAAAGCAGAACGACTGCATCTTTATTCAACCAAGGCAGAATATTTCACAGCTATGTTAAATAATTACTGAAGTTCTTGCTTTTCTTTAGCATAAATACATAAAGCACGTTGGACATTCAACATAATAAACAAACGAACGCCATAACAATGCAGCATTTGAACCTCAGTTGAGAATAGGTACAGACATTTAAACATAATTAATGTTTATTAAATGAATTACTGTTTAGCCTGTTACATAACCCACAGAAGCGAGAGCAGCTGCGTGTGATACGGGTTGACGAAAACATCTTAAACTACATCACAGAACTCAAAAAAGGTTGTGACTGTACACAAAAGGGACATTGTTACATTACTCTGATTGGCCTGATGGGGGAGCTAAAAATGAATGGACAGAAGGTCAAACAAGGTTGAGATTTTTTTTTTTTAAATGCACCAAACTAGGCAAGGAAAACTATTTTTAAAAAAAAAATAACCATCTCATTGGGTTGATATTGTAACGACTTGTATTGGAAGTCTTGGTGTTTTAGTATGCTTCACCACACGTTAACATGCAAGTGTGTGTGTGTGTGTGTGTGTGTGTGTGTGTGTGTGTGTGCGTGTGTGTGTGTGTGTGTGTGTGTGTGTAGGCTTTTCCACTGAAAGCACTCCAGTTCCCATCTCCTGGGAAACCAATCTTTTCTTCTGGCTGCCAGGCCTTTAGGGCACTGCTTTCCATACTGCAAAAAAAAAAAAAAAGCCCATCACCACCGACATGTTTACTACGATCACTTCATCTTTCATCTCTACACAATCATCCCCTTCTACTCTTCCTTTATCACTGGACTCATCTCTTTCTGTCCATCCTTATTACTCTTTCTCTATCTTTTAAGTTCTCCATCTCTTTTTCACCCCTTCGTCGCCCCTCAAACTTATCTGAGATCCACGAGAGTCTGATCTGGTGCCAAATGATTTCTGTTTGGTGCTGAAGCAATAGAGTTGTGGTATTCGATGCATATTTTTCTTATAAATACCTGCTCTTATTCTCTTACGTAGATAGCATCTCTGCCCAACCTTCCTCCAACTCTTTGGACCCATTTCCGTGTCATCTGGTTGGGGTACAGATTCCTCTCCTCATTATTCTGTTCACTCTTTCTTCCCCTCCTCTGTCTCCTCTCCTTCCTCTCTCTATTCTCCTCCATCTCTTTGAGTTTGATTCTGTGTGACTGGGAGGCTATTGTGTCCTGCCATCAAGCACATTGCATACATCCATCCATGCAGAATACACACATGCACGCAGAGGGATGTTTGTAGAAGAAGCTCTCGTTGTTGATCCCATTAGACTTGCTCACACTGCTTTTTTTTCAATAATCATGTGAAAGTATCACATAGGGACCAATAGCAACAATACACTTTTTATGTACAATATTTTTAAAAAACACACAAAAAACTAGGAAAAATCATACAAATCATTCAGAATTTATTTGGTGTAGGAATTTGGAGGTGAACCCTAGCAGTTAGACACATACAGTATTTTACTCTTATCCTGAAGAAACATTTCTTTTATTCCATAGAGGTGCCTAGAACAAATCACAAGACTCAGCTTTATTACTTCAATATGTGAACCTTTTAAAAACATAGGGCAGCTGCATTGAAAAGGGCTCTAAGCATTTCCTGAGTGGGAAATGTACTGTAATACAACCTGAAATTACCATTGCCAGGAGTTATCATTATCTTTTGTAAAGGAGGGGGCAGGGACAAGATCACAAATACCACCGGGCATTCATTTTCAAAAGTGCTCGTTGTGCATCATAAAGAAATGGCTGAAATTAGGTTAATTAGATCCATGTTTTTAACCAAAATCCCTGTAGGACCATTAAAATTCAACTTGCTTTATATATTTATAAAACAAAGGGAGGTAACCAGCATTTATTTCCACTGTTAATTCATATGCTGGTTATTCTTTCAATAAAATGTCAGAAAATAGTGAAAATTGCTTGTTTTGTCCAGCTAAGAGTCCACATTTTTAAAAATATTTTGAATTTAAAACCAGGTTTCTTCCTCCCGTCTGATTCAGTTCCTAAAGCTGGTAAGATAAATATGTTAGCTGATAAGTAAGCACTGTATATCATTTAAAAACCCTCTGCTTTCCATCAGTCAGTGCAGAACTCTGAGCATCTGTTATATTCCTGCAGATGCTGTAATAGATTTGTAAATTATAGATCCCCTGCTCCCCATTTAATATTTCATAGACACAGCAGAAGCATTAAAAGCCTAGATGAAGTTCTCTGGTTTGGGAGACAAAAAGACAGAATGTGACTGTAACTCCGCAGAACGTAAAAGGTTGGTCTAATAATGGAGGATTGTCCCCTTGTGCAGTTTTGTATCGAGGGAAAGCTTTTTCTTATACCCATATAACTTTCAAAAACACAGAATCACATTCACTGCCACAAGCCACCATGAGACGCCTCCTCACAACACCATACCCTTTTGCATTCATTCTTGTTGGCAGTGGCTTCAGACTTGTTGTGGTTAGTAAGACTATGAAAAGGATCCTTAGAAAGGCAACTGACTTGAGAGGTGCAAGGCCAGGTTTTTGTCATTGAGTTCTCTTTATAACAGTATTACATTGTTATGTTAAACAAATTCAACACTGAATAGAAATAGTTTCTCACGTTAATTCCACTTAAATGCTTTTTCAGAAGCTTTTAAGCTTGATTTGATTTGTTTTGTTTGATTACTATTTCCACGTTCTTCATGATAGAGCACTAAAACATGTCTCCTCTTTCCCTCTCTGTCGGGACTTCTTTGAGTACTGATTCACATGTTTAGCTTTCAAATCATTTTGTTTCTCCATCATGACTCGAACTGCTGTTGTCGGCTAAGTAATCGCGATATGTCTCCGCTCGACCAATGCCTGTTTTTTTAAGGCTCAATCTCCCTGATTTAGTACGCATTGTCTCTCACAATGGGTGACTCTCTTGGTGGTCAGGGGAGTCAGGACTGGGAATGAAAGAGTATGCATGAGGCAAAATGTTATTTTCTTTGTGGTGAAATGCATTTGTGCACAGCAAGCCTTGGACAGTCTTGTTGAAGGAGTGTTTAGAGCTGAAAAAAAGGAGTGATTTCCAGTTGGACTGCCACTCAAACATGACAGATGAGTCATGCAGCAGCGTGTTCTTGGTGTACAGAACTCTGCAGTCTCTACATTAAAATCATCTGCACCTTTGTGATGTAATATTAACTTGAAATACTTGTTTTTGTTCCTCTGGTAGGACTAAGATGGCCAACATGGCGTCGATGCGTATCCTCATCAAGGGAGGGAAGGTGGTCAACGATGACTTCACCCAGGAAGCAGATGTCTACATTGAGAACGGCATCATTCAGCAGGTACAGCTCATTTACAGACAAATGCAAACGTTTACTCCACACATTAAAATACTAAATCCTGTATTTCATCTTAAAGATTTCTGTCAGTCGTGCACACACACACACACACACACACACACACACACTTTGACCTACACGCTCTCTGTCCAGTGTATCCCCAGCTGTTAGTGTGACTCATTTGACAATAATACAGTATGACGAGAATGAACCCTGTGTCTCTACATGATGATCATGATGACTATAATTAGCTTACCGAATGTTGTCATGGAAATAAGCATCTTGTTAGCTTGCTAACATTTGCTCCAAATAAAAAGTTCTGCACGTATTTGGTCATAAACACATCGGACAAATAACCTTTTTAACCTGATTTTGGCGATAGATGAAAGTTAAGGGAGCTGCAAAGTTTTTACAATTCATCCTGAGAAGGAGAATGATATGCGTACCAGAGTTCATTCAATACTAATTACTTACTTATAATGATCTACAGTACTGCAGTATGAATAGACATTTTACTCACAGCCACAAATGTAAGCTTGTGGTGGTGCTAGAGGGAAAAGTCACCAAAGTAATTAGGATTCATCCTCTGGGATTCTTTAACGTCTGTATCCAACTTTTTTGACAATCCATCCAGTAAGTGTTGCGTTATTGCAAATGATAAGTGAACATTTAATCAAAGTCAAGCACTCACTGTGGCCGTGGTATAATGTGCCATATAAAAGCCCTGTCTTTGATTGACCCTCTTTAATATAGCCACTCAGTCTCTGTTCACAAGTTAATAGACTACATTAAAAGCACATTGACCCAAACAGCAATGTCCTTAATATTCATTATATATTCTGTGGTTCAGATGCACATTATGGGTATAAATAGTATATTAATAAAGTTGTGTAATCTGTGTGCTCATGCTCTCTGTGGCAGGTTGGAAAGGAACTGATGATACCAGGCGGGGCTAAGGTGATTGACGCCTCTGGAAAGCTGGTGTTGCCGGGCGGAATAGACACCAGCGTGCATCTGCAACAGACTTTCATGAACGCCAGCATTCAGGATGACTTCTACAGCGGGACCAAGGTACACACACACACACACACACACACACACACAGACACACACTGACGAGGTCTGTCAGCATGCCTCTGATTAAACACATTTAGAAACCAGAGACAGCTGTCATACGCAGACATACTTTCTGTCTCACTCACTCGCTGTCTTGTCTACATGCAGATCTTCACCCTGCTTCATCATCATCATCAAGACTAATGACCACATGTGTTCTCATGCTGGTCCAATAGGAAGCAAACAGCTGTCACAAGTTTCTGGTTGAATGCAAAGACTTCTCTTTTTACACACACAGCTGCTCAGTCTTTAATTCGTACGGGGTTTATTCGTTTGTATTCCTATGGCTCTGCATGTTTTCCACTGAGAGCGGAGAGGATGTTTTAATAATTAGGAGACTTAAAAATTCAAAAGAGGGAGTGTAGTTGTTGCCTGCAGTAGTACGTGCTGGAGGGTGTGTGGGCTGTTTTTTGTTGGGGGTTTCTTTGTCGGTGGGGGGTTTCATTTAGGGGTGTCAACTCGGTGCGTGAAGGTGTGGCAGTCGCTATATATTGTAAGCTCGAAATAAAAATCAAGCACATTGTCATTTTTTTGCGTTGTATAAAGGACTCAATCAACGGCAATTGTGCATTTAGAACCAACGTTCCTTCTTGTGTGATTTTTCTTGTTCAATTCATCACATTTACAAAATGATCATTGCACCACTGAAGGTCCCCAGAAGATGAGTGAGTCAACTTTAAGTGGAGAAGATAAAGAGTCTGAATAGTGCTTGGATTTAAATTTCGTAATGGTGGAGCAAAATCTAATCTATCATGATATCATCATTTGTATTCCTGTGTTGAGATATGTATGTTTAGGCAAAGTAAGGGAATTAGTTTCCAAAAATGTAACTCCAGGCCTGTATTGGTGGTAGTTTCATACAAGAACATTAAAAACTACCTTTGTTTCCTACATAAAGATAATGAATTATAAACTAGGTAGTTACTTGATGTCATAGTTGAGATTGTTGTTCTTTCAATATGTCAGATAGAGAAAACTCAACTTCTAATAATATTACATTTTCTATAGAACAATCAATTGTGCTCATACTGTGTAAGATATTACATACAGTAGGTGCTGTATTTAAAGTGGCTGACTGGCTGTATATTTGCCTTGTATTTTGGCTCTTAGAACTAATGGTAATTAGCTACAGCCAGCAAATTATGCCAGTGGCAGTCCATTGCAACCATTAAAAACTACTGTCAGCAAATATTTCTTTTGTCTCAGTGCTCATATCCCTGATACAGTTTGTTGAAACACTGTTGTTGTTGTTGTTGTTGTTGGAAAAATACATTAAAATACGTTAAATAGTTATATATGTATAAGTCTGTTGTACTTGACTGTGTATCCAGTTCAGTTTATTCACAAACAGTTATGATAGAGATGTGTAAATGGTAAACTATCTGACGGATTGGGGCCAAGACTCTAAGCAGATAGTATTTAAAATATATGTAAACTTACACGTTGTCTAGATTTGAAAAAATTGTACAACCTACAACACCTAAGGCCTGAAATAACTACCCTAACCCTAACTACTAAATAAACACTTATTCCTTTCTAAACATTAGTTATATATGTACGATACAATACATAGAGACATATGACAAGTGGAAATAACAGTACAATATAAGCACTTTTTCTAAATCTTTTCAAAACTTTATTTATAGTGCTATTTCAGACAACAGAGTACCAGTGTCAGTGGAGCCTCTTAAGAGTACACTTCATGTTTTCTAGTTAGAGAAACTGCATCTCTAATCCTCTGAGTATGTGATGGCGGTGATTCTTGCTTCCACTTCAACATAATTAGGCGTCTACAGTAGCTACTAGAGAAGCCAAAGCTACTGAGTTAGCCGGTGGTGTGTGTTACATTTTAAAACCCCACACTACACTGTAATTAACATCAGCCGCACTGGATTGTGTGGTAAACGATATATTACCTGCAGGGACTTCGCAGAGCTGAATCTCAGTGAAATGAGGTCAGCGTCTGATGGAATGCCATCTGAAGTGGGGTGAGAGGAATTTGGGGGGGGGATTGAATCATCCGTATGCAAGCGTCACCCCCCCACTGACCCTGCTGCCATGGCAACTAACCCGCTCTTAGGGAGCAAATGTGCGTGTGCACGCATGAACATGGCAGTATTGTGTGGTCTCTATGGTGACTGCGCTACTGTGGCAACGGCTCATGTGCAATTGTGATGGACCCTAAAACTATTTCTCTCCTCCCTCCCTCCCGTTGTTTCGTAACAGTGTGCTCCCTCTCGCGATTTCCGTCCATCCTCCTCTCTTCCCCCCCCCCCCCGCTGTTTCCTCTGCTTCACATCCACCCCCACCCCCCGCCCCCCTTCTCACCCACTGCTCCCCTCCTGTGCAGACTCACGCTGACCTGCAGCAGGAGGGCGATTGGTAGAGAACATGCAGTGTAGAAACCTGGTATCGCATTGCGTTTCTGCATCTTGTATTGAGGCCAGATATTGAGCTATATTGTGTGTGCACTTAACATTTACTGATCTCAGATATACACATAAACAAAAAAGTAGATGCTTCATCCAATATAAAAGCCAAAATATCTGCTGCATGAAAATGCTTTTTTAGCTAAATTTACATTGGTTTTAACCCGGTAGTTGCCCAATGTTTAGAAGTATTGAGACATTTTATTTTTTCACAAATTTCCTACCAGTCAGGAAGATGAGGGTTTTAGTTGACGTGCCACAGGGATTGTTGAAGTATTATCACTTGTTAATTGTTAACGTTAATGCAATCGTATGAGTGCTACCAACGACTAACAGCAGCTTCTCCCAGATGTTCTCATGTCACTGTTCATCACCCTATAAACCCTCTGTTGCATTTGTATTTTGTTGTAATGGCATTTAAGTTAGAAACCTAGCTGTTGAAACCATTTAAACTCCAAACTAAAACATGAAAACTCCCCGAAACTACAGTAAAATGTGTTTTATTAACTACTAACAGTATACCGTATACTTTACTTACACTGTACTGAAGTCTTTAAAGTGCAATAAGAATCAAATCATATCCATTAAATAGCTACCGGATCAGATTTGTTCATAAAGGAAGTATATTCAACTAAAATGGCAGACCAGCCCTGTATCTCTCCCAGCATGCACTGCAGATATCATTTTTACGTCTCTGCAGGCAGGAGAGGCAGAGGGAGGTGGAGGAGGAGGAGGAGGAGGAGGAGGAGGAGGAGGAGGAGGGGATGAAAGAAGGTGTTCAGCTGTAATGAGAGGTATGAGAGGTGCTGATGGAGGCTGATCACAGGGCTGCAGTGGTAATCTGTGTGACACTGATAGCCTCTCCCAGAGTCCAACATACAAAGATCCTCTCATCCTCCCAGATCAGCCATGTCTCACCCACACTCACCCCTCTCCCCGCTCTGTCTTTTCTACATTCTTTTCAGGGGATTATCTTCACAGTAGGCGTCGGGGGTCTTTAATAGAGTGGGGGATTTATGATAAAACACTATTTTGGGGTTTATGTGTCACCATCCACTTAGGCTGCGCTGTCAATGATCAGATATATGTTTAAGGAACCAAAGGGGGGGTTACGGTACGTCGGGTTTACTGTGGCTTGACAAGGGAGCTGTTAGATTTAAACCATGTCGATCATATGATGGTGAAGTATCACAGGATGACAAAAAAATAAGTATAACAAACAAAACAGAAGTTAAAGTCAAATAAAAAACGGCAGCCTATTTAAGTACTAACTAAAGTAACATTTTAGATTTGGCCAGATTTGGTATTTTGGGGATTTTTTTCTTGACTAGAATAAAAAATTAAATTCTGTGGGTATGATTAAGCCTAAAACTTTTCTGCTCACAATCCCAAACCTGTAGTGATGCATTTTGGTGCATTCAGCTGCTTGCTAGGAGTCTGGTCTAGGCCGGTTTCTGCACCGTGTCTGTGGGGTGATGGCTTCATTCTGCTCAGCAACACGACTTACAAACAGTTTCATCAGAGCAATACTGACTGATCAGGTGTTACCATTTGTTTTTTCGTTAATCTCTTGAAGCAGATTTGTAAAATAGAACAGTCTAAATTTGGATGCAGCCTTAAAAAAGCAAACGGGACAAGATGAAAGACATTTCATCCAGATGACAGTTCCTTTATTCCAGTCTGGTACTGGCCTCTGCAACCCTCCAACTGATGAAAATATATCGTTGTGAATTATTATAATGTTCAGTATACTCTACATACACTGTATATACACATATATTCTCCCTTTACCCTTTTCTCTCACGCTCTTTGTTTCCCTTTTTCTACTCATGCTATCCCTGTTTTTTGAGACGTGTACTGGCAGTAAATCTTAATTAAGGACGTGCAGTATAAATCCCACAATCCCCAAATGTCTCCCTATCCCCTGATCTCTCTCTCTCTTTCTCTCACACACACACGCACACACACACACACACACACACACACACACACACACACACACTGACAGTGATCAATGACAATCTTAATGCACACACATGTGCAGAGACGATCGATGCTGACGCTGCAGATGATTCGGTCTGGTTACTATGGTAATGGAAAACCTGATAGCTCGTTGGCTGTTGGAACTGTCACTCAAAAGCAGATGACCCCGCCTCTGTCTGGGGTGTGGAGGAAGCGTCTCCACGCTGAGACATGAACCAGGGTTGTGTTCAAATTTAGGAACATTTCATTCAGGCTATGTTTTAAAAATGATAGAGACTCAATACTTGAACTGTGGTTGTGAACACCTGTTTTGCTTTTTTTTATATGAGCTGAAAATGAATTGAAGAAAGTCTACAGGGACAGCGCACGTTACAAAAACCTCCCATATCCTATTTCAAAAATGATTATTGCCTGTTTCCCATCACTCCTCAGTGTAATATCCCCGTTAGACTCTGTTACAGGATATTGAAAGAGTGACTGCAATTTTTGACGGAGAAGGGAGTATAAGGAAAAGGAGGAGGAGGAGGAAGAGGAGGAAGAGGAGGGTGGGGACAGGCGACAGGCATGGCTGAGCAGTATCTGTTGTCATGGCTACACGAAAGTGCATTCACCATTCATCATTCCAGTGACATATATACAGGACATAACAATCATTTCAATTAAATTATACACAAAAGCAGAAGAAAGAAAATAAATGCTACGAGCTGAAACTAGCTAAATTAAATGTTTTGTACATTTTGAGTCAGATTAATGCGCATCATCTTTGTTTGAATCAATTTACACAACGAGTAGCAAGTAGACTTTATGATGATGAGAAAACAGTTCATCAGAAAGGACTATGGCTCATTGTCACCGGGACAAACAGTGTCTGTGTTCTTTACAGTGGAATCATTGTTCTCGCCTCTAATCAATCTCTCAATTCTCTTCCTCCGCCTCCCATTTTCTGTCCCCTCCTTCCTTCCTTCCTGCCGTCCTCACCTCACCTCACCCCCTCACCTCATCCAGGCGGCTCTGATGGGTGGTACCACCATGGTGATGGCTCTGGCCCTGCCTGAACAACACTGCTCCCTGGTGGAAGCTTACGAGAATTGCCGAGCTCTGGCGGACGCCAAGGCGTGCTGCGACTACGCTCTGCATGTCGGGGTGACCTGGTGGGGACCGAAGGTAAGACCCAAAGAAAGGGTCAACATGTGAGAAACACTTATATCTTTATCTTTTATAAACACATGTCATTCTTTGCTGTTTTGCTCATCAAGCTTTTATCCTCGCTAAATAAATTAGAAAGCAGCCAAACCATTTTTGTTTCTGGGTGAAATGTGTAATGACCTAGATTAAACCTTACACAAACTAGGTTAACACTCATGCTCACTGGGCACGTTAGGCAGATTGTATGAGTCAATGTGCCTCATTGAGCCTTTGGCTTTAATATCTGTGCTGTGTCATCTGCTAACTTTGTGCATGTGCTACATCTTATTATATAAAGTGCAATGTTTAATACCAGGAAATCAAGCCGTTAATGATATGCTTGTAATACCATGATGTCATTGCAACCAAAAATTACCGGCATTGTCGATGAATCTGGTGGTTATTTTTTGATTAACTCACCAATTGTTTGGTGTATTAAACATCAGAAAATATTTTAAATGCCCTCTCCAAATCCCCAGAGCCCAAAATGATGTCATAACCCTAAGATATTGAGTTTACAATGATTCGATGATGTGTGACTGATCTTTTATAATACATTATATACATATATTCTGTTTTTTTAAATAATGAGATTTAAAGCTTAGAGTCAGTGTAGTCCAGGAAGGGACGCCACCTTTTTTTCAAATATGTCAATAAACCTGAATGTCTCTAGTTTTAAGTGCTGCATGACATCTTGGCTTTTAAATGAAGGGAAATACTACAGATGAGGTACTTTTTCCATACAATTGAAGTCATAAAGTAGTAGTAAAGTAGCATTGTACGATAATTCAGGATTACAAGTAACATCTATGCGTATAAATTTTGAATATACCGTTGTCTATATATACATTCTCCTTTATTAGATTTTTTATGACCCATTTTACTGCAGTATTGTTCAAGTATTTTATCTGCTAAACACCATATTGTTTCTGTTTACTGCATTTTGAGTGAATTATATAGATTTTTCTATGCGGGGAATGTCTCTGTGGGACTTCTGATATACACCAATTTGAATGCAGCCATCTCATTCTGACTGCTCTCCAAGCTCATTTCACGGCCCATATAACACAGACACACACACGCACTAACACACACACACACTAACACACAGCTCTATGCCCACATTCACACTGGCTGATGCTCTTCACTGCTACGCACCAAAACTTTGTTCTTGAACCCTGAACTTCCTCCTGTGACCAGGTGCGTAGTGAGATGGAGACCCTGGTGAGGGAGCACGGAGTGAACTCTTTCCAGATGTACATGGCGTACAAAGATATGATGATGCTGAGGGACTCGGAGCTCTACCAGACGCTGCAGACCTGTAAGGACATCGGGGCCATCGCTCGCGTCCACGCTGAGAACGGAGAGCTAGTGGCAGAGGTGCACATCAAATAACCACACATGCATATTTCTCCATGTTTTCCTTTTAATAAGAGATGGTCAGCACAGTGAAATTAGTAGAGACCGGCCGAATTGATGCATCTTTCGTGACAATGAATGTCGTGATAGTTAAATAATTGCTGAATATTTTTATACCTGACATTAGTAATATTTCTGACTCTGTATTCATCTGTATGTGTGTGGGAGTTTCTTTGACATTGAAGAGACAGTTACATCATTTATTCAAGTTATGTTGAAGTGTGTGTGTGTGTGTGTGTGTGTGTGTGTTGTTAGGGTGCCAAAGAGGCTCTGGATCTGGGCATCAGTGGACCGGAGGGTATTGAGATCAGTCGACCAGAGGAGGTAAATTGACAAAATTGATTTTTCTCATCACCCAGTTTATTTTGTTTAGATATTGTGCTGCTAAAGTTTTGTGAATAGAAAAAGTTTGGGTTTTCCACCTACCGGTATATATATATTTTTTTCTTTTTTTTTTTTTTTTAGTACACACATATAGTATATATATATATAAATGTCTATGGAGTACTTATTAAAAACTCTGTCTTATTTTCTACAGCTGGAGTCTGAGGCTACTCACAGAGCTGTCACCATCGCCAACAGGGTAAACAGACGCAAAAACCAGATTTTTATATCCTGTCCGTGCGCAGGTGTCTGTATGTCGCTGATAAATGAATGAATGCGCTTGTGGTTGCAGGCTCACTGCCCGATCTACCTGGTGAATGTGTCCAGTATGTCTGCTGGAGACATGATTGCTGCTGCTAAGATGCAAGGTGAGAGAGATGACAGTGGTGATGAAGAAGAAGACGATATAAGAGGATATTCTTGTTAAAAAAACCTCTTTGGTTTTCTTTCCGCAGGTAAGGTGGTCCACGCAGAGACCACAGTAGCCCACGCGGTGCTGAACGGGATGCAATATTACCACCAGGACTGGGCTCATGCTGCCGCCCACGTCATCGTCCCTCCTCTCCGTATTGACCCCAACACACCTAGCTACCTCATGGGCCTGCTGGGCAAGTACGTGCTCAGTACAGATATGAATGTGCCCCTAAAATACAGCACTGACCTCAAAGATGTTTTAGCATATGATTGGGAATAATTTAGACTGTTACCATGCATATCCTGTTTCCAGCGACTCTCTGAGTGTGGTGGCATCAGAGCACCGTCCATTTAGCATCATGCAGAGAGCTTTGGGGAAGGAGGACTTCACAAAGATCCCTCATGGAATGGCTGGAGTCCAGGACAGGATGAGTGTCATCTGGGAGAGGGGAGTGGTACGTACACACACTTATGTCAATTTTGTCAGCTATTTTTTATTTTTCCTGTGTCTAAAGCTTTGAATTTGGCGATTTAAAAGAAAAAGAAAAGAAAAAGCATTGGTGCTGCCAGTGTATCCGTGTCTATTCAGTGTCAATGTGTATTTGTAATTGCACTGGCTTATATTTAATGTATCACTCTAATAATACCCTGAAGGATGAAAGTCCACACGTCAGCACAGCCTAAAACAAGCAGCCAAAACAAGCACCACAACATTTTCCACTGACACTAACTAAAAATCACAGATTATTACCAAAATGTCTTGGTTGTATTTCTCCTTACATGTTTTCAATGCATTAACCCCTGCAGGTTACAGGAAAAATGGATGAGAATCGTTTTGTGGCAGTGACAAGCTCTAACGCTGCGAAGATCTACAACCTTTACCCACGCAAGGGTCGTATCATCCCCGGGGCCGACGCTGATCTGGTGGTCTGGGACCCGGATGCAACGAGGTACGCAGTTATGTTTACAACATGAAGACGAAGATTACTCGTCGTTATTGTTTGATTTAGTGCAGAACAAACACACTTGGTACTAATGGGCTGTTGTGTCTGTGCAAGGACGCTCTCTGTGAGCACTCAGGTGCAGGGCGGAGACTTCAACATGTACGAGGGCTTGCGCTGCCACGGCGTTCCCTTGGTCACCATCAGCCGGGGACGCTTGGTGTGTGAGAACGGTGTGTTCATGTGTGCCGAGGGATCCGGAAAGTTCTACCCTCAGCGCACCTTCCCGGACTACCTCTACAAGAAGATGGTGCAGAGAGAAAAGGTGTGTTCACTTTCCTTCATTCTGATCACTCCAATCAAAAATGTTCCTAATGTTTCTCAAAACGTTACGTAGTTCTGACACCAGGACTCACGCTGTGCTTTGCTGCGTCAGCTGAATGCCAACCTGCAAACACGCCCGTCATGCCGAGTGTAACTGCACTGGTTTGACAGTCCTTATAAAGGATTTAATACTCCTGCTCTCTCTGTGCGCTGACGCGGTTTTTCTGTTGCTGCTGCCTGCAAAAACCTCCTCCACCCAGCCTCTGCAGGGCTTCTGTTCTGTGTTAGTTTACACTGATTATATTGGTAACTTATGGGAATTAGTATTCTACGCTTTCTGCATTTCATATATATGTCAAGTTATTTAATAATCACAGAATAACGGATTTGTCTCATCCCATGTTTTTATACTTAGGGCTTGTTATTTATGAAGAATGTATCAGCGTTTATAACAGTGAAAAAAGATTTTCACCCGCTGTAGTTTTCCTGTTCAAAATGTTGCTCACTGTAAAATGGCTGTGTTTAAGTACCTTCGGGATATTTCGCAGCAGAAATGCAACACATTTGGGAGCATACAGACAGAATATCTGGGTCATCTTTAACTGGTCTGCTCTATATTTATATTTTGCTGTCAGAATCTGTAAAAGCCAAAAAACGAAGAGCTTTATTCTACTCTTGACGATGCTCTTTAGGATTAGAGTTTAACTTTTGATGAGGACTAGCATGAAAAAGGTTAAAAATCCTGAGCCTGTGTCTCTGTGAGTGTGCTGTATTTACTCTTAACCTTCCACCTCCTCCCTTTCTGTTTCAGACTCAGGCTTATAAAGGGGTTGACAGGGATCCCTACTCTGGGGATGTGGCCAAGGTAGCAAACACGATGAAGAAGGAGCTCGGTTTGGGCCCCATAGACGGAGATGCGTCCAACAAAGGCTGTCCTCGCGCGCACCAGGGAGTCCGCGACCTCCACGAGTCCTCATTTAGCCTTTCGGGTAGGCTGGAATAAAGATAATAACATATATAGTTGTTTTTTATTGTCATTGCGATGTCAACTTGCACGATAATTTTATTGAAGCAAACGATTAATCGAGAAAATGATCATTGGTTGCAGCCCTAGCAGAAAACTGCAATTTTTTTTATTGGTGCCTTTTGTGTTCAGTTTAATTTCTGCAATAAAATAATTTTGTAATAATATATATATAATAATATCGTATAATGTAATCGTTTTCTTTTTTTGTTGTTGTGTTTTCCTCTCAGGGTCTCAGGTCGATGACCACATCCCGAAGAGATCCTCGGCCCGGATCCTGGCGCCCCCCGGCGGTCGCTCCAGTGGTATCTGGTAATCGCTGCAGCCGGAGCTTCACCCGTCCGAGTCTCCTTGTTTTGTATTATTCTGCCCAACCAGGAAAACTGCACTGATTTGCAATCACAGGATTAAAGTTAAGAGATGAAAAATAAATTGAGGCACGCGTCTGATTGGTTAAGACCAAACTGACGATCTGCCAAGCTGACTTTTACAAATCTAATTTGTGTCTTAATTAGAGTGACTGACCTGGATAATTACACAAGAGTGAAGGGCTATCTGAATTAAAATTGTTTTGTGAAATTCAAGCTGATCATACTAACATTGACAAAGTCTGCTCATTATCACCCTGCTCGTATCCCGCGGAGAAACGCAAACTAAACAAACTGTGAAAGATCAAAACCAGTACAGTTTTTGATGGTTTGAACTGATGTCGACTGAATTATTTAAAACTAGTAAACTGGATTCAGTGAAATATCTATCACACGCATACAGTACACTGTAGACACCATAGCTTTAGGCTCACATGAAGACGTGTGTGGATTCTGTTTGTGATTCAACACCCGCTGTGCTCGGCTTCCTGCTGCACCGCGGGTTCCTCTCACAGTGTTTTTATTTCCATGGGTGAACTGTGCTGTGTGGTGATGAAATCCAAATGCTTCAAAAACACTGTGTGATTTTACATCTACAATATCTAAATATCCATCCGTTTATTTTCACTGCCTCTGACTGAGACAACACTCACATATCCCAGAAACATCCTGCCTCACCTGCAACATAGCAGGTCTATATAGACTGAGTTACAGAAGTACTGTCGGCATTTCTGTCATGAAACGTTTCTATAGACTTTGCAAAGCGCTAGAAGAGAAGTCAGTTTCTTAAAGGAAGGATGAAGAGCAAGTGACTTAGTAGGGATAACAAGAAGGAAAATCTTTCTGTTACATTGTTGCTGATAATACAGAACATAAAAACAATGCTAGACATCATTTATATCAATAAAATTGAATGCAGTGCCTTCTCATTCACCGGAGAGATCCCTTTCTGAGTGAAAGTAGGAGCTGCTGAAAACACCAGGGGCCTCAATTAGCAGAATGTGCATAAAACAATATTAAAACTGTGTGTAATAGATTGTCCATAGACATAAGTAAGATTTAATTCAAGTAAAATCAGCATGAACAGACTTGTTTACATAAAGAAAAAGTGATTTATCCTCAATAACAGCTCTACTGTGTCTTTCCGCTCGTTGTCTTGCTTTTACAGCCCACAGCTTTACTGTTTCGTTTCACTCTCGTTGCTCTGTTTCCAGCAATAAAGCTCTGATAAACTCATCGTGCGTTGCCAATCCAGCCCCAGACGACAGACAGACAAAAGTTAGCAACTAGCCAGAGAGGAAAATGGAAAATTTAGCAGCTAAAGAGACGTGATTTTTCCCTCAGGAGCTGGTGGAGACCAAAACAGAGATAAAAGGAGAGCACATGTTGGATTTAGATTCATCAAGTTGCCATTAATGCAGCTTTAATAACGCACTATTGACTTTTTTAAGAACTATTTGTTGTGGAAAAAGGTAGCAACTTGACCTCAGACAGTAAGGTTGATATACTGCTTAATAAGATTCAGCTCTCATTTGAGAGCAAGGACATTGCTCAATTTAAATTAAGATCACCTGAAAAGATTGGATAATCTTTTGCATAAATTGTCCAATGGTAGACTGTGTGTGTCTGCCACTAGGGGCTTGTTACACATACGTGGACATTCTCAGTTTCAAATGTTTGAACGTCATAAAGCACAAAAAGAATGGAATAAATCTGATTCTCTGCGTCGGAAATAGCCGTTTACGCACAGTTTACGTACAAAATGGTGCGCAAACACAGCTGATAAATGAGGCCCCAGATTGCGCGCAGAGGAACCCGAAAGTAACTGCAAGAAATGATGTTATGTTGTTGAGTTTCAGTAGCATCTCGAGGGCCGTATTTTGAAAGTAAAGTTCCTGATTGTAGGAAAATAAAAAGGGATCTATTGTTATTAGAGCAGTAAGTCTCCACGGAGCAGGAAGATTGAGCTGCACAGTCCGAAGAAAACCGCTGATCCTCTCACCTCCTGATGCTATCTCATTCCTGCCTATCAGTATTATATTTATACATGATCACGTCTTCTTGTCTGTGAACTATATACTTAGGATGTTTTTTTTGTTTTGTTTTTTAGTTGAAAGAATAAATGTGCCAATGTGAATCACCCGTGCGACACCCACACCCATGCATGAAGAGCACCACGTGGAGACGGAGGAGCGAACTCTCTCCACAGGCTCACAACCGGTGCTGTTTTTTTACTATTACCTACAACGACCTTATTTTACTGTTGGATGGTTATGTTGTTTTGGAGGCACTGTGACTGGTCGGTGACTGTGAGTGTTTGTAGATTATTGTTGTGTCGGACAGTGAAACTGTTGAATCTGTAAGTGGCTGCTTGTTTCTTACCACACGAATAAAGAAAGAAAAATAACATCTTGATTCGTTTTTGTCATCTTTTGTTTCTAGAAAAAGATTTGTGATAATAAATAAAAATTAAAATAATTTTTTTTTTTTACAATTTAGCAAAACACTTATTCAGTAATTTATTCATTATATGATGTGCTTTATAGAACTATATTATTAGGAATTAAGTACTAATATTCCAATTCTACTTAAGTAAAGAATCAGAGTACTTCTTCCTCCACTATGGCTCAGGTTAATCGCCAAGCATGGGCCACAGTCTTACCTTTTCTCCATCATGGCCGCTCACGAGGACACCAGTTTCACTATAAGTAACGGCGAAATTTGCCAACTGTCCCTGCGCATGCGCACTGCCCCGGCGGCTTAGGTGGGTGCGCAGCAGTCGGTGTTATAGCAACAGAAAAGCTCATCGTCATTAGACACAACAGGACTGCTGCGAGCCGAGAGAGAGACGCTGTCGCACTTCAGTAAGTAACATTAACTCAACTTAACTTAAAATGTTCTCCTTTACGTTTGACATCAGTTCATTTAACGGCTTGTTTCATTTACGTCTCATATGAATACTTGTGTCGTCTGGTTAGCTGACAGTTATTCCGTCATTGATAATGTGCGTGTGTAAAAAAAAAAGGCCTTTAGAGGGGCGTAACGTCAGACTGAAAACACAAAAAGTCTCGTCTCAGTTACACTTGGATATGTTTTCAGTTTGCTTACATCGCTGCGGGGAAATTTTAATGAAGTTGAAAGTCTTAAATTCAACAACAGCCAGTCAGTGGCAGACGAGTTAGCAGTGTTAGCCCGTAGCTAGCAGCGTGACAGCACAGTCAATGACTGTAACGTCAACTGTCAAAACACCGCCGTTGACTTGAAACGGCGCGTGTGAAGTTATTCACAAACACACAGGAGGGTGTCCACGTGTCGTAACCATATAGTCTGTGGTTATAACGTACTTTCACAACGGTCAGACCTTATTGTATCTGCTGAATGTAAGAATACACATCACAAAGTGCAATATAGCGGTCCACCTGAGGCCATTTACTGGTGATCAAATGTCATTTATTTGATAATAAACACCTTTGTAAAGAGAAATCAAACGAGGCTCACTTATAAATACTGCATGACTTTCATCAGTTATTTTTTAAAGATATTTTTGTAAATCTGAAATAGGATCAGTAGTAAGTAAACATGTTTTCTAAATGCTGCAAAATATTTTGGTCATTGCCATTAGAAAATACATATTTTTTTTTTTGGAATACAACCATTAAAGCTTTCTCAAATAGCCTAATGTGCAATATGGGGATATTATTTGCAATATTATGCTCATAAGCATTGCACATTTTGAATTAACCATATACACTTACCTGTATTTGAGATTTAATATAACAAAAAACTCAACAAGTGCATATGATGTTTTGTCAACTCCTGACTTGCATTATAATTCTGGAGCTTCTACTGTATACGGCAGCAGTACAGTGCTACTACGAATGTTATCAATGTTTTGCTGACCCATCAGATTCTGTGTCTCATCTAAATGTTTTATCGTACTTAATCACATACTTTCTTTTGATAGCAACTGTTATCACATTGGTTCCTCCATAGTAGATAGATAGGCTTTCGAATTTAGATTTTGACCCCATTTACAGTTGCAACTCACGATTATTTTCATTATTGATTAATCTGTCTATGATTTCCTTGAATCATTGTTTTGTCCATACAATGTCATGATATACATTTTAATCTCGCTTTAAACTGTAGAATGTTTGGCATTTTCACTTGTTGCTAGTGGCCTTGTCAGTTGGCTAATAGACTAATTGTTTCAAAAATAAATAAACTACAACAACATAACAGGCAAATACAACTGACACATATTATAAAAGAGAATAAACAATGTCTGTTAAAGCAACATAATGTAAGATTCGGTATGTTGTGATTTAACGTCCCTACAGTTTCAGAGTGCAATTCACTTGGACACTTCTGTCTTAAATATGGAAAGCTGTAATGTTACATGTGCATTTCTTATGATTACATTTAATGATGATAAAAAAATATTTGCTAACGCACCTCAATATTGAGCTAGTGCGACAACACAAGACATAGCAAGCCCCCTAATATTTACCCGCTTTCGCTGCCCGCCCGCTCAGGTTCTGGCACGACATCGGTGCTGTCCCCAGCCAGCACCCCCACCCCAGAGTGTTTGAAAGCTCCAATTCTAGCAATGTAAACACCAACAAATAGCCCCTTTTTAAAAGTAATTTCAATTTAATACTCTAAATTTGTTTGTCTTAATTTGGTAGCTGGAGGAAAGAGAAAGCTTTTAGAAAATACTGTTCATGTTATTATTATTACTACAGATTTTTACTATAATAAAGGATCAGATGCGAAAAACAAGTGCTGTGATGTGTTGATGATCTGGGGAATGTTCTAGAAAAAAACGGTCTGTAAGTTGGGAAAGTCCAGGTTTAGGATTTCACTCTTACATTCAGGTCTAAACGTCCATCTTATCATATATCACCACACCAAGCAGGTGTTGTATATCTCTAAGGCACTGTTCTTAAAGCAAGTGCTGCAACAAATGATTATTTTCACTATACCGTGTCACTGGGATATTTTCTGAGATGATTATCGTACCAGAAAAATCTCATACCGTTACAACCCTAAGTGGACAGTGTTAATTTCAATGCAGTCAATTTTAAGGAAATGCTTTTGTTATTTTGGGATTTTTCCTTATCTCAAGTGGGAACTGTATTGTTTTTTATGCCTGTTGGATCTTATGCTGGTGATCTCAGCTGCCTTTGTACCATGATGAGTTACAGCATGTTTTCGACCTGGGCTAAAAGGATTAGCTGAGGCAGAGATTAGTGACCTAGTGAGGGAACTGAGTGAGTGGCTGCTAGTTTATCTGTGTTGTTTCTCTTTGTAACCCTGTGGGGGAGCACTTGAGCTATACACTAAACTGTTCTGACCATTCAATAGACTCGCAGGTGTACAGGAAGTCAGGTTTAACCTTTGTTCCTCACTTTGCTCTGCTGTCCTTAGAGGACAAAACTGTATTTAATAATAATCAATCCATAACTACTAAATATGAATACATTTTCAGAACTGTCCACCACAACCATATTTGAACAGTTCACACCAAACAAACAGTAAAGTGTGTGTGCGTGTTTGTGTTTATATATTTGGCCTGGCCATAAAGCAGTCAAGCAAGCAAATCTCACATAATCTCCAATGAGGCAAATAAAATCAGACAATTTCAAAATAATACAAAAATATAATGGAATTAAATGTAGTGTAGTAGATTAAACGGTTTACATGATTCTATGATTTTAATTCAAAAAAATGTGATGGTTTCCCTTCATAAGTCCATTTGATTAAATGTATTTCCATCTTCAAAATAAGATTTATTCAAATTTTCTAAAAATATTTTGTTTCCTGTCACATTTTACCAATTATTTTAAGACTTTGTTGCTGTTTTAGCTTCAGAAAAAAACATTAATTGAAATAATTAGTGTCATATGATCGCCACAGCTTTAGTAATGATCCAGCAAAGTTAGAAACTTTACTTCAGCCTTTGCTTTAATGCTGTCATTTGTAAGACTCACTCACTCTCCTCACTCATTACAGCCTGGAATAACATAACATAACATTTTGTGACTTGTCTCATCCTCGACTTCTCTTTTATTGCTATTTAAGATATGATAAGATAAGCTTTTATTGATCCCAACTCAAACTTAGTCCACTCGTATTCTCGTACATATTCTTGTTTATGTATACTAGCATACCACTATCATGACACATTTTTACAAAATTTTTTTTAAGTAGACATGTACTATAGTATATGACTCCACGTTGATGTTGAAAGTCAGCTTTATTGTAAGATAATCAAAAAACACAAGAATGGTTTGGTGAAATTAATGCACAACACTCCCAAAAAAAAGGTTACAGTACTGTATAGGAGATGAATAATTAGACCTGCATTTTTCTGGGAGTTCCAGATATGGTGCATAAAAACTTAACACTAAACCAAAAGCATGAACAAGTTTTTCCAATCCTACTGAGACATAAATCCTTTAATCCTTGATGAATTCTTAAAGTCATAGTTGGCTGACTTTGTTATTGTCTTAATGTGGCTGTTGAAATTCAGGTCTGAGTCCATGACTACACCTAGATCTATGTCTTGCTTCGTGTTTTTTTTAGCATTGCTAATTTAATCTGAGAGCTGACTTTTAATCGTTCTTCCTTATCTCCATATTACCTAATTTTTGTATTTTTTAAGTTAAAGAAAATGTTGGCACATCCTATCATTGATTTGATCAATGCACTTACTCTGTGCTCGTATTGGACCATAGTCCCCTGGTGATAAGGTTACTTACATTTGTGTGTCTTGTCCATAGTTATAGTAATTTATTTTATTGTTTTCCATAATCTGAGCCAGTGGAAGCATGTAGATGTTAAAGAGAAGAGGCCCCAGAATAGAGCCTTGAGGGACTCCGCATGTCATATTTGTCCTCTCAGATGTGTTACCTATAGACACATTTTTTTTTTATTTGACACATGTAATGTATATTTAAGTATAGTTTTAAGTTGTTTCTATGCTTTTTTGTCTTAGATTTACAAATATAGTTTAATAAATTAATTAAATTATTTATCAGCCTTCAGAAATTAATCATTCAACTGTTGCATGTGATATCTGTTTGTGTGTGTGTTTTTGTGAATCAGGAGGATGGCGGTGAATGTCTACTCCACCTCTATGACCATAGAGAACCTGAGTCGTCATGACATGTTGGCATGGGTCAACGACTCTCTGCAGCTTACACACACAAAGATCGAGCAGCTCTGTTCAGGTAAACACACACACTTTTTTTAAATTGTCAAGTTTGGTATTACATTCAAAAAGTATATCAAGCTCTAAAAGTATTTCTTTATTTTTTCCCTAAAGGTGCTGCTTACTGTCAGTTAATGGACATGCTGTTTCCTGGGTGCATATTAATGAAGAAAGTTAAATTTAATGCTAAACTGGAACATGAATACATCCACAATTTCAAGGTCTTACAGGCTTCATTCAAGAGAATGAATGTGGACAAGGTGAGAACACACACACACACACACACACACACACACACACACACACACACACTTGTACACATGCACACATTCAGGCTAGATTTGTTTAAACAAATCGTCGCCCTGGGTTAACAGAGTTGTTGAAATATGTAAAGTTGACATTAGATGCATCAAGGAAGGATCATTATTCATCCTTCTTCAAACTGAAGCTCTTGGGTCAAAGACACCTCTAACCTCGCATAGTTAGAAGCGTAAGAGCTAGAAAAAACTATTGGTTTAATATAGTTGAAATTATATCTTCTTATTTGTATATTTTATTTAGGTATTCACGCCATTATTTTGACAGAAAGAGAAGGGGAGACATGCAACAACAACCTTGTGATTACATGCTCAGTATCTTAAATGTGGCCTCTGGGATGCCCCAAAATAATTTGTAATTGTCATGAAATCCTCAGATTTTTTTATTGGGATTGTCTCATCTGATCTTTGAAAAACATTATATAGACGATAAGAGGTGCAACGATTTGTCAAGTAATCGATTAGTTGATGGACAGAATAATAATTGATAACTATTTTAATTGTTTTTTCATGCAAAAATGGCAGAAAATGCTGTTTTCAGCCTCTCAAATATGGAGATTTCCTGCCTTTCACTATTATTATATCAAATTAAACTGAATATCTTTGGGTTTTTAACTGGCAAAACAAGACATAAAGACATCACCTTGGAATTTGAGGAACTGGGAAGGAAATGTATCTGTATTTTCGGACATTTTATAGAACAAACGATATCAACGCCTCATCTCTCTCTACGTCTCCTTCTGTGTCTCCCTCAGATCATCCCTGTGGAGCGGCTGGTGAAGGGGAAGTTCCAGGACAACTTTGAGTTCCTTCAGTGGTTTAAGAAGTTTTTTGATGCCAACTATGACGGGAAAGAATACGACCCTCTACTGTCACGGCAGGGCCAGGAGGGAACGCCGCCTCCATCCAACTCAGGTACAATACAAACAAACACACACTTCACTATCAGCTGTGTGAGAACTCAAAGGCTTCATTTCATTGCTCTCGCTTCTTCATGCAAACACATCCCCACCTCTAACCCAGGTGAACCCATTCTCCACAAACCTAAAAGACCCTTGCGCTCAGGTAACATCACCTGCATTGTGCGTGTGTGTGTTAGTGGTTGCGTGTGTGTGCGCTTGTTAATGCTTGCAGAGTGTCTCAAGTCTCAAGTCTCAAGTCTTGTGGACGTTGACTCTCCAAAAGCAGCCTTGCACACATCACACATGTGTGTGCCTAGTTATTGTCAAGGCTATGCATTGTTTTGACTCTAGAATTGTTCTTTAAGGTATTATTCAAAGCACACTGCAAAGACATCCTATTAAGGATTAATCTGTGTGTGTTTGTGCATGTGCGTGTGTTTCCTTTTTGTACTTTTATCTTTATGAAAAACAGTTACCGTTTTTAAACTTATAGAGGTCGAGGAAACTTTTGTAAAGTGAGGACAATTTGGCCCGTCCTCATCTCTTGAAGGCGCTTGTTGGCGGTTAGGACTTGGCTTTAAGGTTTTAAGGTTAGAAGTCGGTTGAGGTTATTTTGTATGGGATGAATATAATGGTTGGAATTTCAAAAGGTTGAAACTCTGTTTGAAATCTTAAAATGTAATAAAAAGGGTTTTGAAACTAAGTTTGAAGGTTTGCATAATGTTTTAATAGGCTAAACAAAAATGATAATCTCTGCAAACATTATTTTGTATTATGTTTTTCATTCTTCGCAAGTGCAGCATTCTTTCTACATTTTTCTGCAGGGACAACCCATGAGTAAAGAAAGTAAGAAAGACCTAAAGCATTAAAAGACGCTTTGGGTCACATTTATGCCCATATAATGGAAGTAAAGCATAAGCTTTTATAAACCCAGTCTAAACAGCTGCATTGGGTAAAATGAAGCAAATCTGTGTAGCTGTCTAAAACAAGTGTAGCTATATAAACGTGTGTGTGTGTTTCTGTCTTCCAGGCCCTGTGAGAACATCCCCTACAGTACCGAAGAGTGTCCCCCCTCCCCAGAAGCAGATCATTGTAGCAGCACCCCGCAAGTCTGCTCCCATGACCCGCAATGGAGGAGACCCTGAGCTCATAGACCTCAACCAGCAGGTACCAACTGCTGTGACCTGATCAGACTGGGTGTGCTACCCAGAAGGATCTAAAGTAGTTAAACTTAGCTCCACCTTAACAGTTGCAACAATAATACATCACTAATTATAGTCCAGGAATATAATAAATATTATTTTGAAATAGGCCATTCTGCCTAATGAGTACTTTTACTTTTGGTCATTTAAGTATATTTTGATGCTAATACTTTTGTTCTTTTACTCAAGTCTGTGGAATTGCTACTTTCACTTAAGTAAAAGATCTAGAGTACTTCCTCCACTGCAAATACCAACCTAACCAAGAGCAGTAATGCGGCATCCTAGCTGCCCTTAGTCTCTTCTTTTCTTTAAGCAACCTCCACTGAGGAAAAGCTACATCAATGGTGTAATCCTCCCTCTGAAGGCTGAGTTTCAACTCCAGGAACTTTTCTTGGATGCTTCTTAGGATTTTCCGCCATAGCTTCCATCATCCATCATCTGCTGCGCCGTCGCTAGGGTCCGTCTCCTCTACCTGCCCCTTTAAACTCTGGCTGGTTGAGTGTGCGGGAAAGTCGCCAAAGTTACCACAGACACCACAACTTTGGTATACTGCGAAATACAGTGTGCTTTCCCTGGAGGCGATAAGCTTAAGCTGCATTGTGGGAACTCATTAGGCAAGGGCTTGAATACAACGGACATTCATTTATATGTAAAAGTCCTGAACTCCAGCTTTAAAGCGATGCTGCAAAACAACATTTTCCCTTCCAAAGACTCTTTTTACCCACTGTCGTTTGTCCTAAAATAAACACAGGGCTGTTTTGATGAGTGCCCATTGTTTTTGATTCTACATTACAATATACAGTATTAACCCTTCTGCTGTTTATCTGTTTTTTTAAATATATATTTGTCTCATACCCACACAAGCTGTGTGACATGCCTCTCTCTGCTCATAGCTGCTGGATCTGAAGCTGACTGTAGACGGACTGGAGAAGGAGAGAGACTTCTACTTTGGAAAGCTGAGAGACATTGAGCTCCTCTGCCAGGATAACGAAAGTGAAAGCCCAATCATCAACAAAATCATGGATGTACTTTACAGTACAGAGGTAAATACAGTCAAATCCCCCAGTCAGGACGGAAGATTCTACATGTTTACTTACTTGCAGTAATAGTAGCACATATCAGATGTTTAAGTGTACTTATATATCGAAACGTTACAGTGAAATCACCTACTCATTAGTGTGTGTTGGAAAATACATTGGAATATATTTGATAGTTTTTGAGATACAAATTTTGCATATAGTCAAATGTTTAGCAGTGATAAAAACATAGATTGCATAATTCATCAACGTTTCAAGACTAAGCAGTAATGCAAAAAAAATGATAGAAATGTACAATTGACATAGAAGTTTATATATTGAGATGCCTTACAATGAAAAAAATGAAGTGTTATAAATCTTTGCTAATTGAAGTCCTTTCCAGAGTTTTTTTGAAAAACGATGATATTAATGCTGAATGATGGAAGTAGGTGGTTCCAAGAGATGGTCGTCTGTATTTCAATGAATATTTATTAATTGAAATAGATAAAAGTCTGAGGGAAAAAAAAGAAGTGCTAGGCTAGTCATAAGTTAGATGTACATAATTATACAAGTCTGGTATATGTTTACATTTAAAATGGCTAGACATTTGTATTTTCTGAAGCAAAGCTAAGTATACATGGCAAAGAAATATTGTTTATTATTGAAACCTGGTTTCTCATTTACATGATTTTTAAACTGCAGTATCTTTAATCTGTCTCAGAGGTCCGATGATCACCAAATTAAAGGTGAACTGTCGATGTGAGGAACAAAGAGCCCAGGTAGTCACTGCTTAAACTTCCGGTCCTGAGCACTGCAGAGTGATGTAATGTGGAAAGTGAGGAACGTCTCAAAACTAACAAGGACATATGCCAACTCAAGAAGGAGGAAAGTTATGAATAACACCAACAAGCAGACATTTATACTACAGCATATTAGGGACATTGTAGGTGAGAAGAAAAACTAATACAGAGCCGGGGGGGAGGAGGGTGTATTCCGAGAAAAAACTCAGAATTGTTTTTGTGATTTAAGATTAATGTTGTAAATTTACAAGAAAAAAAACGTAAATATTCTCTGAGATTAAAGTAGTAAATATATAGGTAAAAATCAAAATTTTACAAGAAAAAAAAACCCTTGATTATTCTCTAAGGGTTATAAAGTCATAAATGTGTGAGAAAAATAGTTTCTTTTGTGTCAAGGAACCGCATCGCTTCACACGTAAGACGGTAAACATGGAAGGCTCCACGTTAGTGACGAGGTGCCACAGTATGAAGAGGAAGATATCCTTTATCGGTCCATTGCCTTTAAGTTCCTGATCCAAATCAGTATGTTGTTTTCTTTTGGCCCAATTCACGGCAATGTGTCTTCAAAGTCTGGATGGTTATGATAATCTGGTGATTCTGGGCTAAAATCACAAGTATTTCCTCATTACTAAATCCAATTGTAAAAGTGAAGCGCCGTGGTTCCTTGAAAAGAAAGAAACACCGTTTTTCCACGTTAATCCCTGAACATTTACTACTTTAATCACTGTGTATATCCACATTTTTTTTTCACGTAAAATTTACGAGGGTATTATTTTTTTCTCTTAATATAACCCTCCTCCCCCGGCTCGGTAAACTAAAAGTTATGACTTCTCATTCTGACGCACACTGACCTCAGCCTTCTTTCACAGGAGGGATTTGCACCACCAGAGGATGAAGACATCGACGATGGGGCACAGGAAGACGAGGAGGAGGAGTTCTGAACTCTTCTTCCTCTCTTCATCATCCTCCCCCCACCTCTCACCCTTTAAACCTACCTGATAAATATTGTCATAAACCCCTTCTTTTTTTCCCCTTTTTTTGATTTGTTTTTACAATCTCTCCTTACTCCTTCCATCTTGTCTGCAGCTGTCCATATCCATGACAACTTTGTCGCTCTTACTAGCAAAGGACACTTAACCTCGACCCGTCTGGACTCTGGCCCAGCAGCCGAGCGGCTTACTCGACTTTATTCTAACTTGTTACCAGAGGGGACAGCTGCACTGCAGGGCTGGTGTAGCCTGCTAAAAGGGTTAATAGCAATGAGATTACAGGAATCCAGCACTGACAGCCTGGAGGCAGGTCACTTTCTCTCACCATGCACTTTGATTGGTGACCACACACATGTGCATCAGGGTTCTCTGCAGAGTTTATATATGAAACCACAATGTTTTCCACACAATGTGACCAGTTTGAGGATATATTGGCTGTACATTTCACAAAGAGAGATTATAAATGGTGTTAAGCCACTTTAAGAGAGAGGCCTGCACATATATTTTTAACATATTGCACATGATGACCCATGTGGACGTACATTTACACCAGCCCCTTCGGACATATCACAGACTTCGAACTGTTCACATGTACAATCATAAAGAAGTCATCATTCCCGAGGTGAAAACATCAGAGAGTCTGCTTTTATTCATCAAGGTGTGTTCCCACCAAAGAAGGTTTGCTCATGACTGTTTTGACAAAGGATGTATTTATGTTTTTATTTATTTTCTTCTTTTTTTATCTGCTACAGTTTCTAAAAAAGAAAGTGGTTTTGGATTTGGGGAAATTGAAGGTATTGCACTAAATGTAGTGAAACAAATCAACTGAAATTATCCAAAATGCCAACATGCAGAGAAGATACAAGAAAGATGCATTTTTATATTTTGTAGATTTATTTTAAAGAGGTTTGTTTTTTTATTTGCATTGAAATGCTCAATGGCCAAGTTAAAGGCGTCAGTGTTAGAGTAATTTATCAGATAGATGTCAGACTTTGAATTCTATGAATGAGGGAAAAATAAGTAATTACAGATGCATACAGACACTAATAAATACTAATGTTTAACTGTGTTGATTGAGTTAAACACTTTAGCTGCTATCATTATTCTTCTGTTGCCGTATTTAATTGAGTTTTTTAGCAAAGCGTCAAACGCCACAGTGGCTGCCAAGGAACTATTGGTGTGGTTTATTGTGATTGACATCCGTCTGAGAGAACAAATATCGAACCCTCTCTCATGGCAACCATGTGATAAACGTGCATCATCTGCAGTTACTGCTCAAATGAAATAAAGCTCTGATATTCAAGAAAAGTAACAAACCTTATCGTTGTGTTTGATTTCTGCTACGCTGCTGCTGTATTTCTGTATATCAGGAGCATTATCTTATTATTCCACAAATCACATCACAAACAAACTTATAGTGTAACAACAGGGGGAAATTTACATGGTTACAGCAGAAAGGTGGATGGTTAAGTAGGTAAGTAAAGTGCGAATGCAGTGGTACCAGGCTTAATACAACAATAGTAACAATAGACAGGAAGTGTAAAAATATTGCACAGAGATATTGCACATAACAGTGTAGTTTCACAGTCTGAATTGGTGAGTGTGTGGTGATCTACCAGGGGCTGTGGAGATTGTACAGTCTGACTGCTGCAAAGGAAACAAAAGTACAAAAGATTATTATTGACCCAGTTAGACGTCCACTGTGGTCATTGGTTAATCTTCCACTCATAATGAATGAAGGAGGTCTTGAAAGGGATCCAGGAGGTTTGTGCCAAACGCTAAGTGATTCATTTGAGCGACACTAAATGGCTCTTTTGGAAGACACTGCAGCCAAAACTCACCGTCTGTTCTGCAGACTGCAGCCACACGGAAAAGTGCAGCAGACCTTAATGGTTTAACTGGGCCTGGCACTCGTTGACGATCGAGCCAAAAACAGCTTACAGGGATGAGATGATACATTTCTAGTTATCCATTAAAATTGTTTTTAATCAATCAGCTAATCTTCATTTCAGCTACAGGCAGTGGTGGAAGAAGTACTCAGATCTTTTACTTCAGTAGAATTAGCAATAGTCCAATGCATAAATTGTTACAAGTAAAAGTCCTAGAAAAGGTAGGTAATACAATCTTATTTCTTTAAAAAGAAATTGTGGAGCATATCAACTATATACTTTTTATAATTTGGATTGACTCAAAGTACTTAAATTCAATAATGAAAGGCTGACAGTCAGCTGAACATTCTGGTTTTTGTTTTCATAGTACAGTATATAGAGACAAATGTGTTGGGGGGATAAATAAATATGCACAATTTGTTGGGAATAAAACATTTATATGGGCGAAGCCATGTTTTTTTTCCATGAATACTAGAACAATGGGAGCTCCACACAAATTTCCCCTGTCGAGTACTTTTCTTTTTGCTGTAGAAATAATTCCTTTTGTGACTTTTAACATTTATTCAATTTAACAGAGGGTAGATTTCTGATCTTGCCTGTCAGAGTGGCATTTCATCATCTTAAGGATTGCACTACGAATCCAATGTTGCAGATACAGCAGTTTGTCATTTCTGGTATTGTATGCATTATTCCATATAACAGTTTTGTGGGGAGATAATTTGTGGATAAAGCATAATTCTAAAAAAACTTTTTTCTGTGGTAAAAAAATAGACTTGTAAGATTTGTGTTATTGTACATATGCTCATGTACAGTACAAACAGATACATGGAAAATAGAAAACAATTAAACTACAATTTACTTACAATGAAAAAATGGCAAAACAGCCAAACAATAACATTTTTTATTTAATGTAATTATTATTATTTTTTTAAACATGGAATATACATTATATTAATTTAATAATTTACAGGTCCTATTAGCTTGTTTTTTTTTTAACATTAGGTAAGAAGGTGCTATATTCATTCAATTCATTAGTTGGCTTGGTTACTGACTATTTTATTTTATTTTATCTTGACAAAAAATAAAGGATCACATCAAACATATTTATTTCAACATTCATCTTAAGTTTATTTTTTAGAAAGTTGTATATATACAGTGAAGATGGGAATTCTCTTTTCTAGTGAAACGTGTACGAGCCTGAAAGTAACGGTCCGCACGCGTCACTCTGACGTCATGCCGACATAAGAGACGTGGCACGCGGAAGGTTAAATGATCAGAACCGTTGAGTTGAGTCGTCCTGTTTCATTCAGCAGGAGGAAGGAGTCGACCTAAATAACACCCCGATATCTGGACTAGGAAAACATGGCTTCAAACAACGGCTCAGTCGGTAAATGGGAGGTAGTGAAGAAAGGGAAGAAAAATAGCAGCGCAGCCGGAGGAGGCAAGAACCCGACTGACAAGAAGCCCGTGAGCGGGGGGAGGAAAGCTCTGGGCGAATCTAACCAGCCATCCAGACGTAAGTGGCCCTGCTAGCTGCTCCGTGACCCACTTAGCCCACTGTAGAAGTTACAACGAAAGGAAAACGATGGAGCTACTTATAGGGGTTAATTTTCTCATTAAATATTAACTTGTCTCTGTCTTAACGTCAATGATAATACTGGAAACGGAAGATGGCTCATAGCTGTCATCTGATTTGACAAGCTAGCTACTGTAGCATAGCGTCGCGCTGTAAAGCTACTTCCTACGTTTACAATATTGTGTTGCCCCGTTTGGTGTTAAACCAGTTGACGTGAGTGTCTATACTTAAGCTTCTCTGCTGACACATTACTTTCGAAATAAAAGCTAACTGGCATTTCTGCCCAATGTCGTCCTGCCACATGCAGCTAGAAGGAAGCGTTAGCTTGTGCAGTTAGCTTGCTAGCAGTGTGTCAACATAGCAACGTCATCACTGAGGAGCTGCTTCTCCTCTGAAGCATGTGTTAGCAGCTGTGTGACCTCTTTGTCTTCCTGCTGCTGTTACACTTTTTAATTTTTTATAACTGCATCTCCAGGGACAGCTGTCACTGCTGTGTGATCAATTACCAATGTATTTTAGTATTTTTAAAAACATATTTTTTTAGTATCCCCATTAGCTGATGCATCAGCTACTCTTCCTGCTGTCCACACAAAACATAACAACATATAAGACACTTAAAGACAGAATAACTAAATGCTATCATCATCAAAAAAGTGTAACTAACAATATTTTCTTGCATATTTTTATCTGTCTCTATCTCTCAATCTGAGAAGTAAGTTCCAGTGATTTAAATGCCATGCATCTCTCTTCGCATGATTTATTAAAATATGAGGCTTGCCATATTCTAAATTTTTGTAGTTTTTAACAAATCAAATATTGAATTGATCCTACTTTCATGTAACTTGATGTTTGTGTAACCCCGGCCTGATATAATTTATCCCTAATTTAGAATTAATGTTTTTTTTGTTTTTTTTTACCTGTAAATCAAAGTAACACTACAACATTCTGCACAGTACTGTGACCGGTCTAGAGCAGGGATAAAGGCTGAGTTACCAAAGGGGTAACTTTGGCAACTGACCTGGAGTCCCAGAACTCCAGAGGCCACAAAAGCCCCAGCCTTACTGTGTTTGAATCAATTTAGAATTTACCACCACAAACAAAGCACAATATCAGCTGATGGTAGGCTTGATGATCAGCTGAAACATAAGTCATGGGTTATTACCAAAAGCCCTGTCTTGAAGAGTGCAGCCTGTGTTAAAATCTAGTTTTACTTCATTATCAGCTTATATGTGCTCTGAAGTAGCAAATTCCTGAATTCATGTGTTTTAATTTAATTATCTCACAGTAAACCTGGAGCCAGGACAGGTAGTGTTCAGAGAGTGGGAAGAACTTTGTGGTTAAAAAAGGGCCAATCATCTCATTTTGGCCCCCAGCAGTTGAATCTGCCCATGGAAAACAGCACATTAGCCCTATTAACTCTGACACTGTACTGTGTGATGATTACTTATTGGCCTAAGTTAGTAAAACATAATTACAATCCTTTAATGCATTGTTTGTTTTTATATACAGCATACTTTACATTTAGTAATCCTGGCAACAACTACATTTTAATTAGCTCTCTTCACAGCGACTTAAGGTATCACTCAGCTCCTGCTACTTGTTCATGCACCAGTTTTATCAGCAAATCAGCCGTTCCAAAGTCTGTCTGATCACAGTGAGCGGGACTGTGTCAAGCTGTTGTGGAGGTTTTGTCCAAAAGAAATGCATGTTTTGGAGTATAACTAAACTCTCTAACCACCCTAGTTGTTATGTGAAGTATTTCTAAATTGCTAGCATTGACGTAGTGTAATCAGGCTCATACTTTCCCCAGAAAGTGTGCACCAGCTTTACCAGACTCCACTAATAAGCATAATACTGAACTCTTCGATCAATAATATAATCAAAGGTCCTTTTGGCCAAATATCAGTCACAATATTTTTGAACAAATACCTTGATTTTTACAAAGCTATTGTAGGGTTGACTATTGGTGCTTTCACAAAATATTTACACAATGCGAATTGTGATAAATAATCATCAGTAATGTGAGAACTGACTAAGTGGGTGACGGCAAATATCAGAAGAGCTAGAACAGTCTGGTAAATACAGAAAATTACATCACCAGGAAAAAGCAACACTATAGACGATATCTAGTCTTTTCAAACAGGATTATAAACACTTGTAAATACATTTTACATGTATTATATGTAGTGTGGCGCTAATGCTCATTCCCATTTAAATGAAATAATTATACAATTATATTCATGTTGTACATTTACAGATATAAAAGGATGATATTTAATATATAGGATTTTATTTTAAGATTGGAACTGTATCACAAATAAGGATAAAAGCAAACATTTTCAAAATAAATAATTCATTTGGATAGAAATTAACAAATATAAAATAATTGTGGCATAACATAAATATAGGAACATTGATTTCTACCTTTACCTTCCCCCTTATCTTCCTAAACCTATCGGATATTACTTGACTTATTATTTGTCATTGAGCCAAGATATTTCTTCTCAAATCACTTAGTGTCATTGTATGTTTTCATACCTTAACCTAAGGTCATATATAAACCAGCTGATATGACACCGATATTGAACTTCACATAACATGTCCAGACACGTTGTAGGATATCTGACCAGAGCTCTTGTTTCAAGAGAAGTGATGTGTTCACATCCTACATAACAGGTTAATGTGCTTATTGCCATTAATCAGTTCCAGTTTTTTGTTTATTGTATTCATTACATTTTAATAGAAGCAATTGTTGGCAAGGAACATCTCAAGTCTCAGGCTCCCATCCATATTTCTAATTAAAAATGTCAAAAAATTAAAAGATCATGAAATAATCTAATCTAATCTACGAATCTAAACATCAAATAATGCAGGTTAAAATAAGGGATAACATAAATAAAATATTAAATAAAGTAATATGAATGAGACAGTAATCGCAAATGAATAAACTAAGTGTAAACAGGAATGTAGAAAATAATAAGTGTAAATATATACTATACAGAGGCGTAAACATTTGTAAAACGGTTAGTAAAAGTATATAAAGGTAAAGTTTTTAATTTCTCCTTACAGTAAATACCAGCATAATCTTTTATGACACAATTTATGTGTGTCTTAAATAATGCCAGACTGCCAGACAAAAGTTGGAAATCCCACTTTTACTACACAGAGAAAGAAATGTGACGAGATAAGCAACACATGCCTTGCTGCAGTCTGCCCTGTGTTGTTGAGAAACGTCTGAGAGTCTGTATCTATATGTGAAGCATCCTGTCAGCTATTCTTCTGCTGGTGTGAGAATCCATTCCAAGTCCACCCACCCTGTAGGCCATGTTGGGTATATCTACTCAGATTACACCGCACCAGCCCACCAAGACCCTCTGTCGACAGACACCAAGGCTGTGTATCACCCCGTCATTCTTTACTCACTATAGAGTCAGGAATGAGTCCTAAAACCCAGAAATTAGTTCCTGGTTCTCAAAGTCAATGGCTTTTTTTGAATAGTTTTTTTTGTTAGATGCCTGAAATAAGGACTGTGGTTATCACAAGCTTAAGATATTTTCACGTTTTGTTCTATGACATAAAACACATCAGTAATTTTTATTTTTTTAACATTTTGAAGCTTTTTTGTGTCTTTTTAAAAAGGCGGTTGCTAACAAGTGGCTAAATGAGACTGTAGAGGTTGTCGGGGACATAAAACGTCATCACACCCATCCCAATTTATGCACTCACTAGTCCACCTTTATCTTAATGTTGGGGATGTTGAAGTAATGCGACCGTGGTGTAGTTCGTTGATAGCCTAACGTTGGCTTTTTACTTATGGTAATTGCATTTACGCTTCAAAAATCATAAAAGTGGTGTTCTTTTGTGAAGATTTGCTAAACAAAACGTGTAAGTAACGTAAACTTTTATTTGCCACAGAGCTTATTTTCGGCAATAATCCAATGGAAAAAAAAAAAGGTTAAAGACAAACAATACCACAACTACATGGGTTGACATAAACTGCTAAAATGATCAGAGGTCTGCGTAGAGCAAATCTTATATTGTAGTGTATCTCTGATCAAGTGCTACTTCTAATTGAGTAAAATTAGTCTTCTGGCTAAAAGACTGACACAAGCAATGTAATTTGACTGTGTCCCAGGAAGATGACCGTCCTCACGTTGGATACCAAAAATGGCTGAAAGATGATTTGGATCTATTGGTCTTTCAAGTATCTTAGATAGGAACAAATCTCAAAGTGACACTCCAGTGTCTCATTCTCAAAGAAAACATTGGTCAGTGCTCTTCTCTGTTCCTGTCATCGAACAAGTGTTGATTGTTAGCTTGTGTCACAGCACATTTGTATAAAGCTGTCATTTGCATATTTCACCTATTCCCAGTCTCCAGTCGAGTGAACTCGCTTGTTCCCTTGTTTACTGTATATAACAGATTTCCTCTCATGTCAGGAGCTGCTGCTGAGAATGACCGACTTTCTGACTCGTATATGGATATTTTTTTAGTATAAATAGAGATGAACACCAGATATAGATATACTGTAGGTTTGTCAGCGACATGTACAGTGAACAACAGGTGAGCTCTGTCAGCACAGACCTGAGTCTGACTGGGAATTGTGTGTGGAGTTAATTTCTGTAAATGTCTTTGCTGCGTGAGTTAGGATTATTAGAGCCTTAGTTATAGAGCAGCTTAATCGGAAAGTTCCGGGTATTACTGGATACTTAAAACAGGAGTGTTTTAATTTAGTAGTAGTACACAGGCCTAAAATATCTGGTCTATATTGGTGTTGGCCTTCAAAACTCAAAACTGGTCCAACTCTAATATAAACTTGGTTAAAGTGGAAACAGGAACACTTGAAATGCTGCTGGTGCTTAACTCTATTCCTTTGTGGATTGCAATGGGTGTTGCATGAATTTTGTCTTGGATAATAACAGCCTATTATGCAAGTCATAGAGGGGGGAGGGGGGGGGGGGGGGGTCAGCACTGAATGTGAGGGGAGTGAGCAAACCAGGGAGGGGAATGCCATGGATTAACTTGATTATCAGGACACGAGGTCCATATTAGAAAGTGTTGTAGAAGACCAAAGAAGTTTGAAAAAAGGCTGCATTTAAAAAAAAAAAAAAAATCTAAAAAAAAAATTTTTAAAAATAGACTTGCATGTCTGCATGTGTCTTATTCTGCCTTGTTTCCGTTCAGCACCACTGAAGATGTCAGAGACTCTGTACGACGGCTTTGAGAAGATGGGAAAGAAACAGAACAAGGAGCAGGTTCCACCACCAGCCGAGACGGAAAATAAGAAGCCCTCAAGTAAAACAGCCAAGAAATCACAGTCCAGCAGCCCAGTCACCCCCGCAACTCACAAGACCCTCGAGGAAGCCTTCAAAACTGTGAGTAATACAGATTACTCTGTTTTCTCTCATCTTATCAGGCCTTTTTAAAACTTCCTGTTGTTGAGCAGTTAGACATCTAAAGGCTTTCATCAAAAGGCTTAAAGCTGAATATTTGTATTTCTTGTAGTTTAATGAGAAGAGGAGCAATTAATTAATCATTTTTGAAGATTCTTGGGAAAATTCACAAATAATGTTTGCAGCCACCATGTCTTGCACATCATTTGCAGCCGCTATCTGCCCCGTCTCAATGTCCGATTCACAAAAGATAATGCGTTGATGATATTACAGCACAAATACCCCCATAAAGTTTTGCAGCTAAATGCAATGGCCCTTCTTTTGACAGGGAAGGAATAATTAGTTTATCCCTTTTCCTCATTTGTTTTATTTTTGTCATTTATTTTTCAAAAAGGACGTGTAGAGAAGCTTTATTCATGTGTTTTTCATGACACAACTTTCATTGTACTAGAATAAATTAGTTTGAGCGGAGCATGACGATGCATTTGCCTGTCTACAATCACTGCTGCCATGATCACTGGAAAGTCTGGTTGTGACCTCTTATAAATGCTACCACCAATTCTCTTAAGCTAACAACTTCACTGCAATTACGTGTGTCTATAATCGCTATCATAATAGCTATGATCTTTGTGAATTTGACTATTTTTGCAATAAGGCAAAAATAGTGACTGGAAAGAAAAATAAATGTAATCAGCTGTGCAAAAGCTATAAATATCTTCATACAAACACACATAAACAGTGCTGCATTGTGGTATCTTCCAAGCAAACTATCACATGCTGAAACATAATCTCATCTTTTGCATAATGGACGGGTTGTTTCGGAGGGCCTTTAAAGTTTTCTTTGTCTTGTTTCCTTTTTAGTTGGATGTTGGGGACTTGAAGCAGCAGTTGGCTCGCAGTCAAACTCTGTTCCCAGAAAACCCATCAGTGTGGGTCAAAGACCTGGCAGGATACCTCAACCTCAATCTGACTGCGCCAGAGATCGAGCCCACCCTCAGCAGCTATGCTCACGGTCGGTCAAACTCAGACTTCAAAGCGAGAGTAAAAACTAAATATTGTGCACATTCAATATAGCCCTTTTTATATTTATGTTTATTTATTTGTACAAAGGAAGCAAACTGTTTTCTATTAAACATTTCTGCAGGACACTGATGCAATAATCAAAAGACTTATTTCATGTCCAATTTTTCGGTGTTTTTGTCCCCAGACTACCCATACTGCCTTTCAGGAAAAGAGCTGAAGAGTGTGATCAAAGGCCTCATCGGGCGTTGCAGTGACGTCCTGCCAGATTTCTTCGACCACTGTGTTTATACTATGCTCAGGGAGCTGGACAGACAGTCAGGTAGGTGTAAGAGCTTACACCTTAACTTTGGTGCCAGTTTGCCTCCTGGGCACTGCCGTGTTGCCCCTGAGCAACGCACCGAACCTCCGTTTCTCAGGGTGCCTTCACTCTGACATCTCTCAATTAATGCATGTGCATAGGTTCTCTTTGTGCATGCGTGTGTATTTCGGGGCTATGTGTGTGAAGTGTAAAAATAACAACAGAGTGGAAATAGAATTTTCCCTGGAGGGATTAATAAAGAAAAGAAAGAAAATCATCATTGTCTAGTTCTTAGTCAAGTGAAAAAACAGGTTGTTGACGAACATAATTATTCATAGTTTCCCTTAATGGTCAAAATACAGA
>CALSBV010010705.1:8323553-8338156 GCA_943590825.1 Bovichtus diacanthus
GCATGCGAGAGGTAGCGGGATCGATGCCCGCATCCTCCAAATTATTTTTCCTTTACCTCAAAGACAAACACACTTTTCTTTTTGTGCACTGTAACTGTAGATGGTACTATTACAGCCGATGACGTAGAGGATGCACAATGTTGATATTATCCTATCATTACTGTCTTGTAGTAACTAGACTATATCTAAACATATATATAAATAATTGATTCCCAACATCTACATTTACTAATACAGTATTTAGAAACATTTGCTGGTACTTTTTTTTTTTTTTTTGGATTGCTGATTTATTGTCATGAAACAATCATATCGATTCAGATTTTAAACATTGGAGAGCAGAAACATAACATCTTGGCAATTCAAGTAAATGAACTAAATTACAGAAATGTAGTATGATGACATGTGAAACTTGACATTTTATTACATTTTCTTTTACATGCAAAGCACCACATGAAACTGTTTTTCAACCATCTCATAACAGCACATTTTCTTCACATTTAGCAGACGGCACATCCTTCACGAGGAGAGTTGTTCAGTCGTTGCCAAACAAACGCACATCTGTGCCAATTTAAAGAAATGTGGAGTAACAGCTTAATAGGTGGTTTAGATGTGTTGATGTCACCACCTACAGGTGAGAGAAAAAAGCCACTGAAATTTAAAAACCTAAAACACAGCAGCTGCTTTAAACAGCCATTTGTGTTAACAGTTAATAATTTAAACCTGTAAAATTAAAGACAGAAATGTATCTGTTGAATACTTGGAAGAGTAGATTAGTGTCAACATTGCAGTAAATGTCTCCCCCTGCCTGCAGACACCACACACACACACACACACACACATCTGCAGGTCTAAACTGATGCAGCTGTTACATCTCAGTGGCACTATTTGACAAAACAAAAAGTATCTTGACTCAAGGTTTGCTTGTCTGCTTTTAACTGTGAGAGATGTTTTTAAAAGCTCTTTCAAAAAGGTAGACAATGAACTTTTACGTTCTACTGTCACTATTACGGAGCTCCTAAAGAAAAGTATATATTTTTTTTACTACTTTGATAATATATTAATCCTTAAAAGTGATTTCTTCCTAGCAAACATGCCAAACATGATGGTTTCACCTTTTCAAAAGTGACACATTTCTGCTTTAATGTGTTGAATCGTTGTAAACTGTAATTTATTCTGACAGTCACGTTGACAGAATAAGGAAGCTGGAGACGTTCAGCTAGGACTTTGGAAAATGTGACAGGCGTTATATGAAAATAATCATTAGATGTAGCCCTAAATTGTAGCACACGAGATTTATAAAAAAAAAAAAAAAAAGTTCTGCAGTTGGATAATAGCGGCTGCAACTGGTTTATGGAGTTTTTCAAAAGAATATATAAGGGTTTGTCTATGAAAATCTATAACAGAATAAAATGTGTCATGAAGATAAATGAACACATAAAGTGAAGAGAATGGTTATTAAAACACCCGAACAATAGTTTTATCATACATCAACATCGCTGAAAACAGTTCTGCTATTCGAGTGTTTTCCCCCCAAAGTGATCCTCAGCCTTCTTGTTGTCCTGCGTTTCTTCTGCAGTGTCATCCCTGAATGAAGAGGCCTGCCAGCTCAGTTTGGTTTGGAAGCAGTGTCAGAACCAATCAGCATGTGGGGTAAAACCCGGCCGCTGTCCCTCATTGGCTCGCTTTCTGCTCCAAGTGTCCAAAAGCAAAAAAAAGGTATCCATTTGTCTTTGTTGTTTTTCTTTTGTCAGTGCAGAGTTACAGCAAGCGAAAGCAGCAGGGGAGCATCCTGACAGCAGTGTTTGAGCGGCGGAGGATTGTGTCTGCTTGCTGCCTGGCGCTCACTTCTCACATGAAGTCGTCTGAATCATTGCCATCCTGCAAACGAGAGAATTGACCAACGTTGATATCGAATACTTTTCTTTTACTGAATGAAGTGGAGTGAGTGACCCCGCTGTGACTTCCATTCTTTAAAACAAACCATGACCGAAACATGTTTTTTTTTTTTCTTCCCTTGGGCCGTTAGTCCAAATAACAGTATGCTTTATATTTCTTTTTAACTCGACACAATACTATCATATTCAGTATCATGAAGTAGGAAAATACTGTGAAGTAACCCATTCATAAATATCAGACATTGAAAATAATTCTAGAAAAAAAAATGTAGAAGATTCCCTTTCTGTGAATTCCTAAACAATACTTAATATACATTTAAATAGCATAGTTAATATAATATCCGTACTTCATTAGTCTGCATGTTTTCACTCTTCATCAATGAAGTGTAGCACCTGGAGAGAGAAACAAAACACAACACATTGATAAGTATAATTTTAATATATTTTTATATATTAAATATATATTTTTTCTTCAATCCAACTTTACCAAAACAATGTCATGGGAAAAAAAGTATTCAACCCCCCCCCCACCAAACAAACCCAAAGAAAACACTTTTTGATCAGAATTGCAGACGTACTTGAGCTCGTCCATCTCTTTCCTCCTCCACTGCTCGTCCTTCTCTTTCTTCTTCTGTTCTTGGAGCTGAGCCTTCTTCTCGTTCCTCTCCTCCCGGTCTCGCGACTCTTTCTCTGCCGCCAGGTCGGGGAATCGTTCTACTTTTGTTTTCTCCAAACGGTTTACGATCTCATTGACCTTCTTCTCCACCGCCACGATCTTCACCTGTGAAAACGTGCAAACATGATGAAAAAAAACCTGTTTAGCAACAAGATGTGAGTTGGTCTTTGCTGCCATGCATTTGTGCAAGTATGAAAAACACCGCTATCTCAGTAAACATGCGGCGTTCTTCAGGTTTAATATTACTTTGTTTTATTCCCTTTTTATACCCATTTTAGTTAAGTGCTGGACTACTGACCTCTTTCTGTCGAAAAAAGCCGATTTGTCCTACGTCCATGTCTCCGGTTTTCTTCAGGTTGGCCCACGGTGTGTAAACCACATTGATGTTGTTCATCTTACAGCCTTTAATATACACAGAAATGTACACGTGTCACTCACAAAAAACAGCAGAAATGGGTTTTAACAGGATGATTTTCAGGGTAGTAGCTTTAAAGATCAACAGTTTGTTTTTTAATACAGCAGATGTCATGCACTCCAATCAGCTGTGTGAACAAGCCTCTTATTCTGAAACCTGATGCCAATCATTCTACAAATGACATGACGTGATCAGGAAGCAGATCTTTACCTTGGATGCTGTTGTTTTTCACCAGCTGTGCACAGTCTATCAGCACCTCAGGGGGAATATCTTCTATTGCATGACCCTAAAAACACGACAGCGCGATCAGCAATGCCTATGTGTGCTAAAGGCATTTACAGTCAAGGTATAACAAATAAAAAACAGTCCTAAATCAACAAGATCTGGCACCCTAAGGTGGTTGTCTACTGTGTTCAACGGCTAAAATGCACTTCACATCAACCTGAGCATCCATGTTGTCTCATTTGTGCCCTTTTCCAAAGATTTCATGTTAATTGACCAAAGATAAATAGAACATAAATATGTAGAAAGCAAAATAAAGCCAAAACAATTTGTGCTGATGATACGTTTGTCCAATAACCAATCTTGATTGATTGATTTTATTCATGGCTTAGCAATCAAAATGACAACATGTTAAAAGTTAAAACACTTATTTCCATCATGGTCCCAAAAAAAACAAAAAAAACAGACATTCAAAATAAAAAAACAATCTTGAAATCCCGAAAACACATCACCACAATTTAAGAAAAATATAAATCAAATCAGCAATAAAAAAACAAAAAAAAACTAAAGCCATCTAAATACATAATCAGGACTCAAGACAACTCTTGTGGATTTAAAATTCAGTATTTTAGGTCCACTGTTCATCTTTACCTGTGGCAGTCTCAGATAAACGTGAGCAGAAGACAGTTTGTCAACATGAAACCTGGAATTGGAAAAGAAAAGAAGTAACAAGACATCATTAACTTGTAACATTCAGAGTTAATAGTTTATGTTAATTATGCTTACATATTATTTATGTGAAGATATTAAGCTACATCTGTTAAGCACATTAAAAAGTCTCACCAGATGTCTTCAGGCCATCCGTACTTTATTAGATCCTCATCTGCAAAAAACAATGTGATGTGCGTCATTTGTGGCACATCACAAATATTAGTTCAACAATCAATAATCAGAGACACAAGTAATACAAAGTGCTTCAAGTGTGTGTGTGTGATCTAACGATAACGAACTTACTTTCATATTTGTCTTTTCCCATGTAGATGGTGTAGTGAGGGTTCACCACTGAGAGAGAAACAACACATCGATAGTTACTGGATGAAACCTCGATATATAAGCTGGCACGAAACACATAAAATACACAATAAATGAGAAATAAAGCTTTAAAAAGTGTTGGCTAACCAGGCTACTAGCTAACGCTGCTGCTAGCTCTGGTGTGGCTTTACTCACCGGCACTTGTGAAGTAAAACACCATTTTACGTGGATTAAAATTCGCCACTAAAATATGAATATCAAGCGTATATAGTTTGAAAGCTAACACAGCTAATTATGTACACAAAGAAAAGCTGTGTGCCGACTGATCGTGCCTGCTGTTACTTTTCGCATGTACAAGTTGACCCGGGAAGTTGTTAGCTAGCTGCACTAAGCTACAGAGAGTTAGCATGTACCAGACAGGAAGTATCCACATGTGTTTTACAAAATAAAAGCTAGACGTTCTACAAACGTGTCACTGTTCCTATCTGGAAGTTTCCAATTTGAAAAGAGACACACAAAACACACAAATAGCAAGAAAAAGAAAAAAACGTGTCTTTCTCAAGTTAAATGTTTTATTCAGCCCCTTTCTGCTTTTTTATATTCATACTCAATATGTCATTTTAAATGATGTTGTTTGTTTTTGCTCTTATTGACGGCTGTCTGAATTTTGATGTTATTCAATTTGTACGGCGATGTCAAAGAAAAATGTCCACATTGTGTGCAATAACATCTCTAACTAGTTATTATCAGAAGACGACCGGTACAGATATACATAAACTCACATGATTTTGGTCATTTGAATAATATCGATATAAATATAATTATTACATTTATGGAGATGTATGATCACCTTTAAAATCACCATTATGTACATGGCTGCCTATAATAATGACACAATATAATAGACGTAGTGCACATTTCGTACAAAAAGATGCAATAAAATGTGTTTAACAAATTATCAAAATATAAATAGAAATATGACAAAAGTCAGAAAATAATTTATGTACTTTTTCAAAATCTAAAATGGTTGATGTTTTATATATATATAGTTGGCACTGGTAACATTATCATTTATTTTAACACACCTAATATACATATAGCTATACCGTTTACTAGTTAAGTATATTTTATTTTGAAGGCAATGGCCGAAGTCCCTCCACGCTTTTACTGTGGTAAACTGACCAACAAACCATCGTGTTTCCGTTTCCGGTCGTGAATTTTTTTCCAGAGACTGGCGCGCGCTCTTCAAAACACTGAGAAGAAACGCGGGCAGAAGAAGCAGCGACTCAAACTTTATACTGACATTTATCGTTTTGTGTAGAAAACACGAAACGTGTCCGGTAAGATATTATTAAATGTTTGTCATGGTTGTGTTTCCCGTGGTTGATACTTCTGGTTTCTCTCTTAAACGACGTATATTACGTATAAGTAACGTTACCGTCACACTGTCTGGTGTTTATCTTTATTTATTAATTCTCTTTAAAACACAGACACGCATCGAAACAAACAGGTAAAACTTTATCAGCATCGACCCGTTAGCCTGTGCGTATTGAGGCAGTCACTTGTTGTATAAGTTAATCATCCCGCCAATTATCCATTCATCTCCACAGTACCTAGCTAACGCTGTTAAATAACTGCTTTTTTAAAGCTAACTTGTTACGCTAAATAACGTTAATGTCGAGATAAATTCACATTTGTGCACAAGCAAGATGACACACGGTGTCGTTTTCTGTGTTACAGTAAATTGAGAACGCAAATCGACTTCTCAAATGTTACATATAACCTGTGTAGTTTACCGGGGTGACCTTCACACGCTTCATGCACGGTGGCATTGAGAAGGTCACGCCAAACTTCTGTTGAAAATCTGGCAATTTAACGTCAAACACACAACAAATACCTAAAGATGCATTGCAATCTGAAACCTTTTCCTATTACCATTAAGAAGCTTTGTGGCACCGCTTACGGCTGCTGTTTTGTTTAAAATATTTACTGTCATAAGAGTTAGAAAGATACCTAACTGTAATATTATGGGAACTTTTTATTTTTTTATTTTTATAAAGTAAAGTACTTGAACAAAACGTGTTTCAACACTCTGTTGCACATGTCTTTACCTTTTTTATAAAAATATATATATATATTTACATTTATTTTTTATAAAAGATAAAATAAGATAATCCTTTGTCAGTCCCACAGTTTGGATATTTGCAGTGTTGGATATAATAAATAAGTAGAAAGACACTGGACAGTTGATTTAACATTACTGCACATATGAATAGTTCCATAGTTTGGTATATATTGATATATTTAACGTGGCATCCTGACAACCATTGCTCATTTAAGAACTGGCATTAGTCATAATGTTTTTACCTAACAGTACATTATAGTTACTATAACTTGAAGCTCTTTATTTTCGTGTACTTCCAGAATTGCAGTCAGTGAGTTGTGAAATTTCAAACATGCTGGAGGGTAAATGCTTCCCATAGTTTTTTGAATGTTGTAGATGGGACTCAATGTATATTAAAATGCAGAGCTGTCTTTATGAAGGAACGTTTCAAAGCTGAAATGCTCAAAGTTGAGATTTTTTATTTGTTAATCTAGAACACCTGCTAATGTTACCGTGTGTGTGTGTCTGTGTGTGTAGGTGAGGTTTGTGGAAATGATGCCCACTACTACCAGGAAGAGGAAGCTCTCCTCTCTGGACTCTGACAGGTGAGTTAAGACCACACTGGGTTTAAGGCATTTTAAAAAAAAATTTAAAAAATGGTTGACTTACTACTATACTCTCAAAATAAACTGTACCTGGGATACGTAGTACATTGATGCATTGAGATGTAACAAATGGGGCTTGTTGGTTTTAAAACCCAATACACATTACATGGGAATTTATTCAAATCTAAAGAGGTTTTCAGATGGGGAAACCTGGTGAAAGCTGGATCTGTGGCACTTGCTGTTTCTAATCTCGCCCTGTGATTAATCTTAAACTACGTTTTAACTCCAGTCACCCAGCTAAGAGAGATGTGGCGTCCCCTGTGAAGGGGAGATCCCCCAGAAAGCTTCCACAGTCTCCGTCCAGGAAGAATCCAGTCGGACTTCTGCACAAGGCAAACTGTGCCTCTCCACAGAAATCCCCACATAAAGCAACAGGTAGGGTGGACAAGTGAAATGCATTTCTGTTGATCTAACCGTTACAGCTCTAGTTAGGACATCCTGCAAAATTACTCCCCGTCCTTCTTTTTTTCTTCATACTTTCTCTCGCACAAATCGTCTTTTTTTTTCTTCTTCTAGGCTCTCCAGCCAAATCACCCTGTAAATCTCCATTCAAACCTTCCATGGTTACAAGCTCCTTCTATGGCCAGAAGAAGCCCACCTATCTCACTCCACTAGAGAGGAAGGCAATAAAGGAGTCACTGCCTTCTCCTCCTCGTCCTCTTCCTTCCCCTCCTTCCCAGGAGAAAAAGAAAAATAAGAGGCATGTTAAAGGAGGCAGCAAGCCGAGAAAGGTTGCTGCAGGATCTAGTAATGCAGGGAAGACGGGTACCAGAAGCTATGCGCCATCTACAAAGACAATCAAGCTGTCCAAACTTAGCGGCAGGTTCGTTTCCATATACGCCGCAGTCCAGTCATAGTTGTTTCGTTGGTGCTTCTGCAGCTTTCTGACACCATGGTCTAGTTTTTTGGACATTTATAAGTGTAGTCTCAATTATAATTGACCTTTTTTCCCCCAATGTGCTTCTGCATCATTTATTTCAACAGTGTCACTTCTAAACCGCCGTCCATTACAACTACTGCTCCTGCCAGCAGCGCTAAGCCAACAGAGCCCAAGAAGGCGATCACCATCACTTTCAGCAGCCTGAAGCCCAAACCCAAGATCTTTGTAGGAGCTGCTTTCTTTGCTACGGCGAAGAAACCTACATCCATGTACAAGAAATCTGCACGAAAACCCTCAACCAGGCCAGCTTCAGTCCCAGTGAAAAGCAAAGCTGTCCCGCCGCAGGTTAAGAGTGCGAACTCAAAGCCAACTGCTCCAGTGATGAAGCAACAGCAGACACAGCCTGAGAAGGTGAGGGGAGCCATTATATTTGTTCATATTCTGCAGGACAGAGGCCTCAGTGGGATTTCAAGTTGATCAATTGTCATTGAGCCCGAGAGGCGGATGCTTAAATTTGAGGATTTATTAGCTTATTTTAATATTATTGTAACTTTTCATATCCGGTGAAGTTAAGGCTCAAATCACAATCACACAGTTGCACACCAGAGTTTTAACAATGGTATTTCTACAGATTTTTCAGGCGCAAATATTGTCACGTCATTGTTATTTTGTCCTGATCGTGTTCTGCAGACTGCTGTCCAGCCGGTCGAGACGGAAGAGAACCAGCCGAGCACCAAGCCGAGAACCAAATTTGATCCGTCCGACTGGGTGGACTGTGTTACCAAACAGCCTGAAACTCCAGAGCCATTCAGGTGCTTTACGCTCCAAATTTAGAAGAAATTGCTCCAACCTTTGCACAGGACAAACGCATTTCTGAACATTTTGACAAGGCGCCGTTTATTCATTTGAAATGTTTAGGTGTCTTAACATTGACTTTAACCTTCTTCTTGCAGCTCTCCTAAAATGTTGTTGGACAATTATGGGATTACCAAGGAGCTGATGATCGTGTTGTCAAGGACCCCAACAGCAAGTCCTGCATCCACAACAGCATCCTTCAGCACAGCAGAAGTATACACATGTTCATATACTGTTGTACTGGGATTTCTTTCTGCTCCTTCATATGTTTAAAAACATAATTATCTAACATCAGTTACTATAGGTTTACTGTATTGCTCTCTTCTTCCAGGACGAGGGCTCTCAACCCATTTTTGACCCGAGTGATGTAAGTCCCACCAGTGCTGCTGCCAGTCCACCCAAAGGTACACAGACATGCACAGCTTTCAACAGTTCCAGTATCCCAGTTCAACTTCTGCAGCCGACTTCACTGAAACACTGATCAGCTCACATCAAATCAAAGACTTCAGTAGCTTTATCTACTCCACTAACCTTGTTTGGACGTTACACACGTTGATTTAAAATATCACTCTTGTTCCATGACGGCTTTATTCTGAAATATAGTTTTTATTTCCCCACAGATTCTGCAGTGTACCCCATCTTTGGCTCTGCCTCCAAGAGGTGAGTCTGTTTAGTCATCAACATTTCAACAGTTTTCACTTTCAAACACGTTTAAACTCTTCAGTAAAGACAACTCAGTCTTCGCTTTTCAATATAGAGAGCCTTTGCAATTTTGTCACGTTGAACGTCAAAGTCCTTTTGCATTGACTCTCTAACACTACAGTGTATGTTCTGTTATTTGTTGTCCTGTAGGTTAAGGAATGCAGCTTTGCAGCCACCATTGTCCTGCAGCACCCCCTCTGGTCAGACTACTTCTGCAGTCAAAGAGCGACCAGTTCGCAGGAGGAAAGAGAAACAGGACGACGACCAGCTCATCATCGTACGTGAATGTCTATATTTTAAAATGGATCTGGCAACTAGAGCTTGCTCTAAATGTTGGAGGTTTGGCAGAGTATTAATTTAATAATGTTTAAATGTACCATGAAGTCCCTACTGTACACTTCTCTGGTTCATCAGTTAAGGGTAAGATTTCCTACTAACGGTGACGCAGAGGCACTGCTGTCTCACGGGAACAGGTTGAATGTGCATCCGCGTTACGTCTTATGTAGAAATATCTGTAGAATATATTCTTTTACGGCTGATGCCAGATATTTTTGGATTAAAGATTGCAAAGCTTTTGTGCCAATAATCAATATCTTACTATGCTTTTAATGGCAGCTACAGTATATGCATAAAGTAGTTTGGAAGCAGGGAAATTGCCAAAAATGACTAACTCACTTCTGTGTATTTGTATTATTGTGCTTTGACTGTATTTTCCCGATCAGGACGCAGGTCAGAAGCAGTTTGGAGCGACGACATGCAGCTCATGTGGGATGGTATACAGCGCAGAGAACCCCGAGGACAATATCCAACACACCCAGTTCCACCAGCGCTTCCTCGACTCCATAAAATTTGTGGTAAAACTTCCTTCCTTCAATCTCTCTGAACTGAACTCTGACGCCGACATGTAGAAGTGCACAATTACTCAGTTTATATAACTATATAAAGTGCAGGTAGTTCTTTAAAACCCAAAAGACTTGTCCTTATCCTGATTAAACTACACTATCATGTCTTTATGATGGTGTCTACTTCCTTATCTAACTTTAATACTTTTTTTACTGTAAGTGGCTTGTTTTTATTTCAACTAGTTTGGTATTTTTCCGAGATCATCTGCTAAGGCTGCTGGCGTGAGTGTGTTTCACGGGGAGGTGAGTTTGTTCTGATTTGTTGGCTTGTAACTGCAGCTTCTTCTCTCTGTTGTGTTTCCAGGGCTGGAAGAAGGAGCGGGTGGTGGCTGAGTTCTGGGATGGAAAAATCCTCCTGGTCATGCCAGATGATCCCAAATACGCCATTAAAAAGGTGTGGGTTTATGCACTTAAGAGGGTTTCTCACAGTGCATGTGTGTGTGCTGCAAAATATGGCTTCAGTTCAGCTTGCTCGACACATTTGCGTCGTATATGAGGTGGTGTGAGAGAAATGGCACAATGGTAGCTGGTGTGAATGTCTTCTAGCTTTTTTTTTTTTTATTTGTACAAACTAGTTTTTTTCCATGTCTTCTTCCTCACGATGCATGTTTGGTTTTTAGGCTGACGACGTGCGGCGTGTGGCGGACAACGAGTTGGGTTTCCAGCAGGTGACTCTGAGCAGGCCGAAACAGGCCAAGACCTACCTCTTCATTAACACGGAGCGCATGGTGGTGGGCTGCCTCGTCGTTGAACCTATACGCCAGGTAGGTCTGCAGAAGTCTGTGTGTGGCAGATTAAGATCTTTCTATTTCTTTTGCTATTTGTCCATGAGGGCTTTCCAACACATGGCCCCTAAAACAAGCAATGTCTACTAGCAGCCTGCGTCACACCAGCGCCACGTCAACATAGTTCCACCAAGTCATCCAGTAATTGACAAGTATGGGAAAAAAAAACCTGTATACAGGGTTCCTAGACATTTTCCATTTCAAAATCCCACACCTTTCCAGGCTTCTCGCTAGATTTTTCTGATCATATTTGACTTTGTAACTCTGGTTGCAGCAGACGCTGTAAGAAGACTATATTACTTTTTCCCTTCCATATGGCTTACAATTGCCACCTGGAGATGTAACAAGTTTGCATCTAGCTTTCTTTTTTCCATTTGGAATCCATTCAACCATTTCAACTTGGATTACTTGTTGCGCCGCCTATTTATACTTCCAACTAAAAACAACCCCAACACTCCTCCATGAGTTGTCAGTGTCTGTCACATGGGCTTGTGACTTTTGTAAATGAACACTTGAAACTAAACGGTGCTTGTTCAATGCCTAATCGATGCTGATGGGTGTCCCTGCAGGCCTACAGAGTCCTCGAGCAGGCGGAACAACACAAAGACATGACGAAGGACGACTTCATGGAGCGACACCGGGCCTGGTGCTGCTCCACCATCCCAGAACAAGCGCTGTGTGGGATCAGCCGGGTCTGGGTCTTCAGTCTGGCCAGACGACAGGGCATCGCAACACGCATGCTGGACACCGTCAGGTACGTCACATCAACAAAAACCTTATTGTCGTCTTATTTTTGTAGTTCTGATAAAACGATACACTAGAAGAAAAAACGAAAAAGACTGCGCGTAAACAGTCACAACAAAGGAAAACGACGCTGAAACTGTGATGGATGTTTACAACAGATATTTTGGGTAACTCTTCACATTAGTTTTCTCCTCTAAATACACATTTTACTGACCTTTTGTAGCTCCTTTTTGGACGATTTTCAGAGTCATTGCTGTCTTCCAAGATCTGAACTGTTAATGTTACAGCTATAACTGATGGCCAAAGCTGTGAAAATAAAACTAGTGGAATAGTGAGAACTGTCATCGAACATGTATAATTATCAATGAGCTGCTTAAACACACTGGTTATAAATGTTTTTATGTACACTGTATGTTCCTTTCCATGTCGTATATGACTAGGATCCAGTGGAGCCAAACAGTTGGTACTAAAAAAAACTAAATATGGAAGAGTTGGAGCCAGTATTTCAGCCAAATAATTTCCTTTTCCTTTTTCAGGAGCACCTTCATGTACGGCAGCCATTTAACAAAGGAAGAAATCGCCTTCTCTGACCCGACACCTGATGGCAAACTGTTTGCAACCAAGTACTCCAACACGCCAACCTTCCTAGTTTACAACTACATCACATGAAGGGAATAGATTAAAGATGCATTACTTTTTAATTATAAGTATTGCATGTTAACTGCTCTTCAGGCAATGTGCAAAGCAATAACTGTTCAGGGTTTTTTGCATTGAAGAGTGTGTGTATAATTATAATACGTTCTGTGTTCAGGATTAAAGGAATACTTCACCCACGTTCAGTCTTGATGAATTAAAGGCATTTGGGGCGCTGCGTTTAACCGCAAAACTACCAACTACAAACTCTTCACAACTCGACAAACTCATTAATTTTTAATGCTTGTGCAGAGACGTAACTCGTTAATGCAGAAATGTTTTTAAATGGTTTCGAGTTTCCCAGTTACTTCAATTCATCAAGACTTCTCCTTTTGAGTCTTTGATATGCAAATTGTCCTGTAGAGTTTCATGATGCACCTGTTATCGCTCGGTATTTATACTCTGTTCTGCCCAATCTACTGTTGAATGTTCTGTGTGTATATTGCCAGTGTTTTCTATTCAGATGTTTTATAAAGTGCTTTTATAAGGAGCTTTAAAATTGGCTGAGACTGAAAATATTTTCTATTTTGGTTAAAGAAAGCTAGAAGTTTCCTTTTTGCTCCGTTCAGTTTTTTTTTTGGAAGGAAAACATGTTGACAGACTGATGCCGTTATTGTGTCGGGGCATTCTACTCTGTAAATACATTTAATAAACATCTTTTAAATGTTTTCTGTACCAACACTTAAAACAGATGTGTGTGTTACTTTAAAAGGAGAAGTAGATTTGTAGACACGAGTGGTATCAATCTTCTTATAGCATTTTCCAAAATGTACAACTTACATAAGCCAACATGTTATTAAGACCAAACAAATAATTACTGTTATCTGTTTGAGTTCTTAATATTTCCAATTTTAAAAATCAATATGGCTGCATCTTTTAATTACTAAATAAAGCGGATATTATTTAGATTTGTACCACATCGGCACAATAAAAACATAAAATAAAGACAGGACAACAAGAGTTTGATCAAGACGCATCAGTTTACAGAAACAAACGTACACGAGAAACTTCAAGAAGAAATGAGGTACAGAAAGGAAAAACACTAAAAAGTTGACATACGGGAAAAGAAAATACTGTAAAGCAAAGACGACATACAAATAAAAACTGACATAGAGACTTTGGTGAGTTTTTGTAGCTCATTCACGTCAAAGTTAAATGATCCGACGTGTTTTTACATCTAAGCTAGATCGTCTCCGCTTCTAAATGAAGGATTCAGCTCGTTTTCATACACAAATCCTTTAACCAGCCATTAAATGATCCAAAATGCAGAATCAGTCAATAACAATCACCTCACTAGGCGTTTTATCCATCCAGTTGCTCTCTAAAGCCTGGACGATCTGTGCGGCTGAGGGTCTCTTCTTGGGGTCCTCCTCTGTGCAGAGGTAGAAGAGCTCCACCACCCTCCAGTACGAGCCGCCCAGAGCCTCGACATCCACCGCCGGCCTCGTCCCCAGCCTGTCGTAGTAGCCGTCCTCGTCGAAACTCTCCTCCATCGAGTTCTCTGAAAACACAACTGCAACATTTCATAAATTCAAGTTACCAATAAGCTAAATGTGGCTCCTGAAGAAGTTGAAACCGCAACAGAACTGTAAGTAATCTGTCTCATAAATATTACACAATTCAGCCGGACAAAGTGCTTCCAGAGGCCACGAGCGTCTCACCTTCATCTTCCTCCTCCTCATTCTCATTCTCCAGCATCTCCAGATGAGGCATAGCCAGCGACATCATCTCCCACAGAGTCAGGCCGTATGCGAAGATGTCAGCCTTGTCAGTGATCTCTCCGTCCTCAAGCAGAGCTTCCTTAGGTTTCCACGGCTCCGTGCCGATGTACTCCGCCTTTGGGTCTGACACTGAGGACAAAAAGGAAGAAAAACACAATTAATGAAACCTAAATTGAATATTGAACAATTCAATTACAAAACATTCAATCCGTCTGTTACAACACAAAAGCAAGAAAGCAAAGATCCAGAAGTTTGCACTTAGTTTGGATTAACTATTAGACTAAAGCCTTTATGTTTCTGGGGGGGGGGGGG
>CALSBV010010705.1:8342330-8355726 GCA_943590825.1 Bovichtus diacanthus
TAGATAGATAGATAGATAGATAGATAGATAGATAGATAGATAGATAGGATGAGGATGATGATGATGATGATGATGATGATGGTGATGCCAGCCGTGCCTTACTTTTATTAATAAAAAAGGATTTTCTGTGCCATATCAAGGTTTTGAAATTTAGTAGTCTACTTTGAAGATTGTTTCTAATTTTTGACATTGCATATGACACAGTACTTTATTTGTTGGATCTTCTCCACAGCATGTGTCTGTTCTCCCTTTAATGTCAGGGACTTGTCTGAAAGAATTCCCCTCAATCAGGCGACGAAGTTGACCTCGACCTTGACCTTAACTCTCATGATCCCATTATTGTTTCATCTCCTTCACATACTGCAGATGTTCCCAGCTCGGTCCTCTCATTGTGTAGAGGGATAACCATTTCATTATGAGGAAGAGGAGCAGGAATGTGGTCCGATGACAACTGGACGTTGATGGGAAGACTGGGACTATTGCTTTCTCCCCAGCCCTCGTTCCCCTGAAGGGAAATGAGCTCATGTTTGTGGGCTCATGCTGCCACATGTTGTGGTGCATTTATAGAATAAGGATGAGTTACTCTCTGCTCAGACCACAGAGAAACAGCCAGAAAGAAAGAGAGTATGAAGCTTAATGTCATCATCAAATTAAAAACTATCACATCATTTATTCTAATGATTCAAATACAAAAATAAGAGGGCTATTGTGTGTCAACGCCTCTCTGTTATGTCATTTTCATGGATCGTTCATGCAGCATGAAGAAGGTCAATACATCATAAGATACAGCCAGATGTTTTGCTCATATATGGGACAGAATATGTATTTAGAATGAGCATGTAAACAACAGAAAACATTTTCAGAATTGCTTTGAACCACTTACAAGTGTTAAATGTTTAACTGACAGAAATCCAAAAGTGTTTGGAAACGCGAATGTTAGGCCGATGTTTTAATATCATACTGTAAATATATTTATTTTGTGTTTCCGTGCATTTAAATAAGTGTGCTCTGTATGTCCATGTATGTATGTATGCTTACATGTTGTTACGCATCATGCTGACGTTGTATACAAACAACATCCTCCTCTCTGCACTCAGTGACTCCTGTGGTTGATCTCTAATAGTCAGGATTACTTCATTTTTAAGAAAACCAAAAATAAAACATTTTAAGAAGTAAATAAAAATTTTAAAAAAATCATTGTTTTATAAATGGATGTTTTCAAGGTCTAGAATGAACTTTTAACCTTTAAAAAAAGATCTGAACAGTAAAAGAAAAGAAAACATAATTAAATTAGCGGTTAAGGAACACAAAGTCCTGTTTTATTTCTTATATGCAGATGAAAATCACATTTTGTTAAAATGCTTAAAAGCTGACACAACCAGATGTTTTGCTCACCTAAGGGACAGAACATCGATTTATGATCACCATGTAAACAAAAAACTAAAAAAAAAAAAAAAAAAAAAAAAAAGTATTTTTCAGAACTGTTTTGAATCACATTCATATGTAAGAAAACAGAACTCATTGGACTACACCCATAACCACCCACACCCGTGATTGTTGAGCATCCATCAAACTCATGAACAATATTGTTCTTAACAGCCTCCGCTCTTCTGGGTAGACTTCATTTAACTTAATGAAACCCCTTTTTGAAATTTTGGAAAATAGACCAGAAAACATCCCAACACAACAACACTTTGTATTCTTGATTATTGAAAGATATTCACAGATCAAACTTCCTTTCTCTCTCTGGTTGTGGTTTTTAACTGGTGAAAGTGGGACTTCTTTGTTTTACATCTGGAATCATAAAAGACATCTTTCTCTTCTTTCTTGGTGGTCAACGCAGAAATTGGAACAATACTTTTGACTAATTCCATACCTCTGATCTCTGGATGTGGTTCCCTGTACTAAACGTTCGAATGTGTCATGAGTGCATTTGTAGTATCGATAGCTGAAAGCAGTGCACATACTGTGGACATGACGTCATTTATGTATTTACATTCAAATAAAAATGATGGAAAGTGAATATAGTGCACTAGGCAGCGATTTAGACCATAAACTCTTTAGGAAAATGTTTTCTCATAGACTTCTATAAAACCAGACTTTTTGCAACCAGTGGAGTCGTCCCCTGCTGGAGATGAGAGAGAATGTGAGTTTAAGCCACTTCTGCATTGGTTTCACTTTTCAAATCATCAGCTGGTTTAAAGCCACGATATGTAGAACTGGCAGTAAGAAAAAACACGTGTCCAACCCCGGGAAATACACAAAGACTGACGACAGTATTTTCATCATGATTATCTAATTTTCTTAAAGCAAACAAATGTGAATTATGGCGTCAGAATAGTTTTAAAGATGACACAATCACATACACATTATAGACCCGGTGGCTTTAAAGAAATAATATATTACATGTGTGATGTTATTAACATACATTACTGTCTCTGGAATGAGGTATTATAAAGATCCTCTACCATCCATCTATATATCCAACCATCTACATATTTCTAGAATGTGTTCCACTTTATACCTACAGTATATATTTTACTGTGTGCAATGAAAAGTAATGTAAAGTCCTACCTTCCTGCAGGATAAGTGAAACCACGTTGACCCGAGTCCAACCAGCTTCGGCGTCTTTGTTCGGCCATGTGTGGCGGACATCAGGTGTTTTTTTTTTTTTTTTTTTCATCCAATCATTTCCACATCCGCTTCACATGTGGAAACATTCATACTTACAATTACTGTTCAGAGCTGTCAATCAAGACTCGGTAGACACACCCGCGTGCCGCAGCCCATGTGATCATGTGAGTAACTCAAACACAGAGGTACTGAAGTAAAAGTAATAATACCACAGTGTGAAAATACTCCAGTACAAGTGTGTATCAGCAAGAATAAAAACTAAAAGTGGGAAAAGTAAAAGTATTCATTGTGCAATATGTTCCCTGTCAGTGTTTTAATAGTATATATGATGTTTCTGGATTAATATTACTGCTACATTAATGTGTATGTTGCATTTTTACTGCGGTAGTTGTTTAAGATTGTGATCATTTGAACTCCTTTATGTACTGTTGGATAGTTTTAATCTAGGGAAAGGCATCGAGATCATCATATGTTTGTAGCTTTGTCGCTTTGTCTACATAAGTACCACATAAAAAGTCGACTTTTTAGAAATGACTATGTTTCTCAGAAAAACAGCCCTGTTTTTAGCTTTGTGATGATGCATTTTCCAGCTGATCAAAGAGGGGTTTTAAATAGTTTATTTAGCTTAAGAAGGAGACTTTTCTTAACACATAAAGGAATCTTTCATCCGTTTTTTGCAGACATACAAAATCACCAAATTTGGAGATACATGGTTTTCACTGGACAGGAAGGGGATGAAAAATTGTGATCTGAAAAGTAACTAAAGCTGTGAAGTAAAAAGTAAAATATTTGTCTCTGAAATGTGGTTGAGTACAATCGAAATGTTTCATAAAATGGAAGTATCTCAAATTTGTACTTTAATGTAAAAGTACATTATTTTGAACTTCCTCCCTCGCTCTTCACCTGTCGACGTCTTTAAAGACTCTGTTTCCAATTCTCTTCTCTCAGTGTTCAGGTTCAGGAATGACAAACTTCACCTGTTTAAACAAATCTACATTTTATTATTTCAGCAGTGCGTATACAGCATTTTAGTGGTACAAATGGACAGAACGTAAAGTAAAAAGTGTAGCACTGTATGGAGTATTTTCTTGACATAATCATGTTTGATTTAGATATTTATTTTTGTATGCATGTTGTTAACTCCGCAGCCCTTACGGTTTGTGTTATGACCAGCACAATGTAATAAAAAACACATGTATATGCATGTGTGCTCAGAGTCATTATGCCAAAGTATAGCATATATATAGTCTTTGTCCAACCAAGTATACATTTTAGAAAAAATTACATATTTAAGTGCACTTTGCAATGTGTTCTCACTTTCAGTACGTAAGGCATTAGGCTGTTTTACATTTTTAAAAATGGAATTATTCGAGTTATTTGACCCCGTGAGGCCGACGCATTGATCCGAGGTCAGACGAGCCTCGAACAATCAGGAAATGACATCGCAACAGTTTTATCCTGCTGATATCTGATAGGCTGCTGCAACGTCGCCGGGAAGGAACGTCAAAATACATTTAACTGTAAGAGGAGGGTCGACTGGAAGAGACACGCTGGTTAAATTGTGCCCATAAGGTTTTGATAGGCGAGTGCTCTGCACTAATTGCACATGCTGCAGGCCGCTGATATCGTTTTCTTACCAGAACATTTTTAGTTTCAGTTTTTTATTATTTTTTTTTTTTTGAGAACCCATGTGGATGGAGTCATAAGGAGCTAAATTTGTAGCAGGGAGACAGAAAAGGTCATGTGACGGATGAACATTACAAAGATATTTATACAGTATGTGCTGTGAACTAAAGAAGCAAAACTGTCAGACCACGAAAATGGGAAAAAAGCAAAAAAAAAAACAACCCACAAAGGATACTTTACAGTGCAATTAATCCTACAAGATTATTCCCTACCTGTACAATGCAATACATACTGTAACTCCCTCCAACAGCAGCAACATTACACCCACAGGTGACAGTGAGCAGCCATGTTGTTGTGAGAGTTCCTTCATCTTTAGGTAAGGATGTAAGGATGTAAGGAGGTAAGGATGTAAGGATGTAAGGATGCCTGTCGGGGTCACTTGAGTTGCAAACGAGTTGCAGGAGATTTCTTATTCAAAATATTCAAACTGTAGCCTATCATTTCTATATCTTGACATAGATAGTAAAACAGAAGTGTGTACCACTTACATTTTAATGGGTGTTATTGAAATTTGGGAGCCAGAAATTGAGCCATGGGTGAGAAAAAGGGTAAAAAAAAAACCCAAAAAAAACAGACTTACTGTAGCGGCTTGGTCTGCCAATCTGCAACCACTAATCTCCGTAACTAAAAGACCTAACTGACTTTTAGTGCTCAAATTAGCCATAATATCTTAAACATATGTGCATAAGCTGCTGTGGTTAGCCTCGCTGACCATTCAAGATCATAAATGTCGTGGTCACGGATGAGAGAAGCAACTGACATGACAATTTTTTTTTTATTATATCTGGCCAATAAAGTTTGAACAAACTTAAGCTGTAAATACTCGACTCTGCTCACTGAGGTTTAACTTCCTGAGAAGATTTTTCTCATGGAAGTTTAATCCGCTGCAAATGCCTAGCCTATAATAACGAGGAGACCAAACACTTTCTTTTTTTTTTTTTAGTAAACATCAAACTCGGAGGATTAAGCGTCAGAATATTTATCCCCTTCAGAGTCGGCCTTTTACTTCTTCCACGTTGCACCTCTTGCATTAAAAAGGAAATGTCAAAAAAGAAAACGAAACACCGCCATGTCTTCATAGCTGCACTAATAGTTCCTGCTTCTATCAAAAATACTTTGCTGTTCAACATTAATGCTCAATACTGTGGGACAAAACACACTCAAACCTGCGTGACTACAAAACTGTCTGAGAAAAAAAAACGCCTCACAGGAATTTCAAATCAACTATATTTTGTTTGCTTCTCTGGTTAAGAGGAGATGACACATAAGCGGATGAGTGAAAACTTTACTGAAGGAGCGCTGGGTGTTGTCTTTGGCTGTTGTTTTGAGAGGCAGAGCTTTAAAGTAATAACTCCTCAGAGTGTGACGCCTCGACAAGATGAATGAGGGTCATCAGGACGAGACATAAAGACCTGGCTGCCGCTCCGTCGTACTGTCAGCTGCACTTTGGTGCTGCACAGGAAACAGAGCAGATATTGTACATGTGTGTGTGTGTGTGTGTGTGTGTGTGTGTAGAATATGACACTCAATCATGCACTTTAGCTGGAAAGTATAAAATTAATTTGTTCCATTCACTCCTTAAGTAAAACCACCTCATGAAGTGCAGACAAAATAAACTGCTGGACATAAAAGTGTAATCATACTCATATAACAAGTTGGTAATACTGTAAATTAAATGCATAGTGGCTGTTTTAGGTCCTTTGATTTGTGTCAAACCAGGAAATGTTTGGCAGCACCGAGTTGCAGTGAAAGATCCGTCATCTTTTTTTATTTTTATTGTCACACTTGAATGGTTTGGTAGCCCAGAAATCTTTTAAAGGAGCTTCTCTCACTGTCAGCTGCTGTATTTCACGTCATATTATGTTTCCTCGCTTCCAGGGCGGAGAAAATAATTCCTCCTGTCTGATACGCGAGAACAATTTGGGCAAATATAAACAAATGTGCTGCGTTTCAGCTTGTGGTATTCTTCGTCTTTAAAGTGCCACCTTTACATTAAAGTCTGACCTCGTCTCCATCATAACAAACTAAGACACGCACTGAGTATATGTATGTGTTTTAGATTTTTTATTTACAATTGATTAATCTGCCAATTATTTTCCAGATTAATAGATTCATGTTGTGTGTAAATTGTGCAAAAACAGTGAAAAATATCCGTCATACAAATGTCTTGTTTTGTCCGACCAACAGTCCAAAACAGTTAATCAACTTAAAATGATATAAAACAGAGAAAAGCGGGAAATTCTCACATCTGAGAAGAGATGCGAATGTGTCGTCGTTTCAGCTCTCGTGTGCATTATGATTATAATACTAACAATAATAATGCAAAAGATACAACAGGGTTACATTAGGCAGCTGCAAGCTGTGGTGTTGGTGCCGTTAAGTCCCAATAGTCGCAGTAAGAAACATTTAGGGGGATTATTGCTTTAAACAGTTTCATTAAACAGTTTACAAAGCGTGTGAAAAACCCTCAGCATTAAGGATGCGCAAAACAAAAATGAAACATATCACCAGCTGGCTTCCTGTAGTGCCAAAGAGTCAACGTCGGATAATGTTTGTGGTAAAAAAACTAAAAAAGTATGTGGTAACGCAGACAGAAAGAATGATGAGCGCCTTCTGTAGAAGTGACGTCGTGACAAGACTTCATACAAAGTCTATAAATGTAGTTTGGTACAAGCCATCGAGTGACTTCTCCAATTAACTCTTGAAACTCACGGTTCCCTTTCGAGTTGCTTCAGCGTCTTCTGAGCCACATCGGTCTATTAAGTCTGGCTTCTCACCTCATTCTCCCTTTTTCACAGACTTCCTTTCCCCCTTTTCCCTCTTTAATTTGTCTTCTTCTGTGGCAGAGTCGCGGTTTAAAACAGAAACCCTGGGCAAACACCGAGGCACTTGAACATGAGGTAGAGAAAGTCATTTCTGGCTGCAGCCGCCTTAAAAAGTCAAATTCACATCCAACATTTTTGTTTTCCCTCCCTCACATGGACACGGCCTCTTAAATGTAGCCCACATCATGTACGCATATTCAATTCTAGAAAAGAGAAAGCGAGCCAGACAATTCTTGATTTGTTTAAACTAGGAGACTTTACACAGACCGATTTCACTACAAAATATAGGAGCGGAGGGAATTCGGCTACAGCTCCTTGCGGTTTGTGAGTTTGCCAAATGTTAAGGTGCACTAAAATATGTTTTCCCTCTTCAAATATAAAACATGGCTGGGTAAAGAGACAAGTTCCTGCGAGCACACTTGGGAGGTACCAGCCTTTTTGGATTCAAGAGCAGCGGTAAAGATTAAACCGCACTGAGAGAGGCATAAAAGCTTTTCTGTCATGGTTGGTTTAGTGTGTGTATCTGTGTGTGTGTGTGTGTGCATATACATATGCATTATTGCTAAAAACAGTCCACCTTTTGGCAGCGAACACTGACGGTTGTAAACGGTACCGGGCAGACATCCATGCATCCATCTTTTTTTATACTTATCTGTTCTCTGTTCTTTATAATCACTTCATCTGTCAACTGCAGTGACCGATAAAACTTTCCAAAGTCTTTGTTAGTTGCTTATTTTCTTTTAATTTTTATAAAGAAAAAAGGGTAAAACTGGGCTAAAAAGCTTCAATAATTGATTTATTCCCCCCCCCACTTGATAGTACTTCACAACAAGCCCTAAAATATATAATCTCCTCATAAAGTTGTTGTGCCAGCAAACATTTGACACTTTACACATCCAGCAGACACAGAACAACCTTCATTTGGAGCCGTGTTTCTGTTCAGCTGATGGGATATAAATCCAACATTCGCTCTCCTTTTAGCTCTGTTTTGGTCTCCACCAACCTCTTTAGCTGCTAAATGCTCCGCTCGATTCACCAGCTGCACATTAACGTTTTGTGGCAGGTCATTTAATGCGGGTTTATCAGACACCAAAACAATGAGCTGTGTGGAACTACAGATAATTCTGTGTATAAAATGTAAAAATATTGATGAGGAAATATTTTTAAAAACATAAATGTTCATTTAAAAGTATCCTGTGGAGCATTTGACCCCTAATATTTCTGTGGCGCAATGTTCGTATTATAATACCTGTTTGACACTATTACGCTGATCGACAGTTAGCGGCGGTAATGCGCAAAGAAACGTAGCAAGAAGAAGACGGCGTCCTAGCAAACATGGATGTAAACAATGCATGATTAAAAATATTTAAAAAATTCAGCTTTGCAAGGATTTTACAAGGAAGGAAATGTAGTCAACACAGAACTTTTGTTTGTCTACATAAAACTACACAGGACACATTTTAAGCTTTCGACCTGCAGATCATGATTGCTTATTAGGAAATATTATATGATGAATAATAAGGCAACATGTATGTTTAGCATCACTCAAAAGCCGTTCCTACATAATACTGTGAAGAGCAGCTGCCTGTAAAATGAAGAATCAGTTCGTCAATGACTCCGTCCTGTCAGTTTCTTTATGTGCCGTTTCAGCTCCTCAGAAACTCGGAGAAGCTCGAGGACTCTGGGATGATGAAGTTGCTGGATTAGTTTGTAATCCACACTTTAGGTCAAAACAGCAAACCTGACCCCAGACGAGGTGGACCCTATAACAAAAACAGATGACCTTCGGGCTTCGTTGGAGAGAGGTGAGCTCTGTAATCCCGTCTGATGGCGAGTCCATCCCCGGGTCATATGGTTCCTCAAAGTTAAGAAATGTGAGCATTTTCTGAGCTCCCATGATTCAGTCTTGTAGCTAAAACGATGTTTAATCATCAACTTCTGAAGGAAAAAAAAAAAAAGCTGCAGATTTAGTTCATGCACAACATGGAGGTTTGTCCCTTTGTTTTGTTGTTTCTTTGCAGGTAAAAAACAACTCTCTGCAAATGTGACGTTGTGCACCTTGTAGCTTCTTAAACGTTTAAGGCACCGTTCGTGGAGATGCTCGGCCGCGGCAGCAGTGTCAGGATCGTGAAGGTTTTAGACGGCACACGTCACACCAGCATCCTCCACGTGGCCGCAGTTGGTTTTTCCCCAGCCAGAAAACTTACACTGTTGGATGGTGTCTTCGGTCCCTGCACACGCCACGTCATCCATCCAGATCAGACCAGTGCCTGCACAGAAGGGAGGAAGAAAAATGAATTAGTGTATGAAACGGACAATTCTTTAAATGTAGGACCAACATCTGAACTGTGCAGACTCTGCTATGATTTTGTGAGCTGTCATTTTGCACATTGTCATTTTCTGTCGAAGAAGAAGAAGAACAAGAAGAAGAACAAGAAGAACAAGAAGAAGAACAAGAACAAGAAGAAGAACAAGAACAAGAACAAGAACAAGAAGAAGAACAAGAACAAGAACAAGAAGAACAAGAAGAAGAACAAGAACAAGAAGAAGAACAAGAAGAAGAACAAGAACAAGAAGAAGAACAAGAACAAGAAGAAGAACAAGAAGAAGAACAAGAACAACAAGAAGAACAAGAAGAAGAACAGCAAGAAGAACAACAAGAAGAACAACAAGAAGAAGAACAAGAACAAGAAGAAGAACAAGAAGAACAAGAAGAAGAACAAGAAGAACAAGAAGAACAAGAAGAAGAACAAGAAGAAGAACAAGAAGAAGAACAACAAGAAGAACAAGAAGAAGAACAAGAAGAAGAACAAGAAGAACAAGAACAAGAAGAAGAACAAGAAGAAGAACAAGAAGAAGAACAACAAGAAGAACAACAAGAAGAACAAGAAGAAGAACAAGAAGAAGAACAAGAAGAACAAGAAGAAGAACAAGAAGAAGAACAAGAAGAACAAGAACAAGAAGAACAACAAGAAGAACAAGAAGAACAAGAACAAGAAGAACAAGAACAAGAAGAACAAGAAGAACAAGAACAAGAAGAACAAGAAGAAGAACAAGAAGAAGAACAAGAACAAGAAGAACAAGAACAAGAACAAGAAGAACAAGAAGAAGAACAAGAAGAAGAACAAGAACAAGAAGAACAAGAAGAACAAGAAGAACAAGAAGAACAAGAAGAACAAGAAGAAGAAGAAGCCGCAGCTTTCACATTGACGGGACAGAGACATCACTCGCTACTGATTTGAAGAAGAGGAAGAAGAACAATTGCGATAAAATACAAAGAAAATATGATTCAAAAAGGTATGCAGTCTGAAAGGCCAAATATGAAATTGAAAAAGGAAATTTGTGAAGTGGATATTACACTCCTCCACAAATTCCCTTTCCAAGACTCCCAAAGAGAAGTAGTACAGGAGTAAAAATGTGGAATCTAACAAAAAAAAAAAAAAGTCACTTCCTGAGTTTCCTTCATCATTAGAAAAATCTAGAGCCACATCTGGCTGTGGACACCATGCGGTCCAAGTCCAGGGTTCATGCATCACTTTCCCTTCTTGGTCAAAACGATGCTCCTGCAGCCAGAGAGAGAACATGTCGGCTGCAGGAGCTGCTCGTTAATCACCAGCTGACGTGAGAGCGCCACACAGAGTGCTCAGAAACATAAACACAGAGCAGGATCCTGACATTTCATTTTAGTTGTAGATTCTTGGGTTGCGTGAACTTTGGGCAATAATTTCAGACAAATTGCCATTGCTCTGCTTCATCCCCAAAAGTTCTAAGAAGGATAAAAGGTTTTAAAGACGCAGAGACATAAATCAGTGCGAGTCTTCCGATCGACACAGCAAGCACTCCGCGAAGAGTCGCTGATCACATAATATTGTATCCGCTAATAAAAAATACGCAGCAGCTGGTGAGCAGAGCTTTTGGCAGTGGTGTGTTTTGCTATAAAACTTTGTCCACGTTTGTAAGAACCGGGAATCACTGGTGAATTTTTGGAAAGATCCCTTCGGTTTTGCAACAGTTTTCAGAGGCTCGGAGGAGATGACAGTCAGCTGTGCGGGAATAAGAGCGAGATGGTGTAACATTTGGTTGTACTCACACGCTGGTCATGCAGTTTAAGGACACGTGACTAGAAGAGTTTGTTCGCTGTAGGTGAGAAGAGGCCGACTCGTCAGTAAAGACCTGAAAGCAACATCTGGACTCGTGTAAATGTCATCTCTGCAGCTCGGCTCTAAATCATAACAGTTCATCACTCCAGTGTACGGAGCTGTCGGCGGGGAACGGACGAGATAAAGAAGAAGAGACGAGCAATATAACGAACGCTCTTCGTCATCTTCATCATCGTCATTCTTTACATTTAGGTTCATATGTAGCTTACTTCCCTCTTCATACTTTTACTTTTTATGTTGTTATTTTGCCAATTATTGCATCTTACCCCATCTTATTTTGAAAATTTTCTACATACTATATATATTTGCATATAATTGCACTATTTGTACATTTTTGCATCTTACACTGTCTCCTACTGTGTATTGCAACGGTTGCACTACAACTTCCCTCGGGATAAATAAAGTTCTATCTTATGTTATCTTATTATGTTGGTTAAGGAAGACACAAAATCGCAAATCAAAATAGACATAAAAACAGAGAAGTCTAAATGAAAAGCAGTTGAGTTTCAGGCCACATTTAAATAATTTGAACCTCTTAATCTTATTTCCTCTTATAACTGGCAAAAAGTTCAAGGCGCCGTCACGATCAAGACAAGCGAAGAGCGAATTCTCGCCTCACGAGGACCATCTGAGAAGTGATTGCTGTTTGGATTTGTGGAACAGCACATTCAGTACATTCAGTACATTTATGTCTGACTTTATTACCTAACCAAGGAAAACAAAACACAGAGCAAGAGGTTGCAAACTTCATGACTGATGGCAAAAGAAAAGCAAATGAAGTGTTAGTGCTTTCTCACGATAACTATCAGCTCCTGCTGTGTTAAAAAGAGATAAATACATGATCTGAAAATGTATTTTATACCTTTAATCAACAGATTGGGAGTCGCCCTGCACATTATTTATCTGTACAAGAGGATTATAGTAACAAGTCTAACTTAAGCCAACATATTCCACTCAGAACTCTGTTGTTTCATCAGAGGAAAATACTTTTAAAGTGTTTTGATTATTTTTCCAGAAACTATAGTCTTAGTTAGTTGCAAAAAAAACAGTGCAGCTCCGGTGCCACACTGGGCTGAGATTTGATTAGTTGTGTGTTTTTTGGGGTTTGAAAGAATTACCATATGAAATATGTTCCGTAAAAAAAAAAAAAAAAATGCTGACTTAGGGTTTGGGAACTGGTTTGTTTCCAGTCCTCTCAGTTTCAACTTGGCTTGTTTTGTGTGTGTGTGTGTTTTTAACCACATTAAAAGCTGAATCAGTGCAACTGGAGTTAGAAAAAAGTAGGACGTTTTGAAGGTTTCAGATCATCATCTGACTCATGAACTCTCCGCTGAAAAAAGTTGAATCGTATCAATTACATTCACATACCCCCGAAATCTCATATCAAAAATGTGCTTCAAAGCGCTCTACAATCTGCACAACACATGGCCCTCTGTGCACTTAGACCCTCGATGTGGACAAAAAAAGAAAATTAAATTAAACTTTAGTTGGGAATAAAAGAGACATTTCTTCCTTCTTTCGGGACAAAGACATCGAAATGGCTCATGTCCACAAACAGAACATATTTCTGTTTATTTCTCATTTAAAGGCTCTTATCTCAAACCATATGCTTCCAACATTCCTGCCTTGCTTCACAACGTGAAATAACAAAAAGAGAAACTGGCTGCAGATTTGACATCTTCAAAGCAGCATGAAACGCCAGGCGCACGTGTCTCCATGCAGGCGTGCAGGATGGTGATGAGGTATGCAGCGGGGATTACACGAGCCCCAGCTGTTCAGCTGCCGCGCCTTCGCAGGGTGTGTTTTAATGGACACGGACCTTTAAACTGTTTACTCTGGATCTCAACACACTTTTATTGGGTGGGGGACGGTCAGACCACACTTATGACACTTCTCACAACACTGTGTGGGGTTTAAAGGGGAACACCCAGGGATGGTTTAGAAACGAGTTACCTAACCTCAGGGTGATTTGAAGGATTAAAATGTTGTTTGAAAAGAGTGGGGTGACAAAAAAAACAACAGTAGTATCTGCAGAAAATCAGTGAGTCCTCATCTGTTACAGACCGGAGCATCTGTAACAGATGAGGACTG
>CALSBV010010705.1:8365726-8381919 GCA_943590825.1 Bovichtus diacanthus
CACACACACACACACACACACACACACACACACACACACACACACACCATCTCTCAGGATATTAGTCCCATCAGACCATCATAAATTGCAGCCGTGCACCATGTCTCTCATTAGACAGTCCAGTACTCACTCGCCCATCATAATTTAATACCCACTGTAACATTATACTATCATATCTGCTGCACATTTCTGAGTCATATTCCTGCAGAAAACCAGAACATTTTAACCAGAAATGACAACCTGCTGTTGCTTTATCTCCAAGACAATAGTGAAGATCAAAAAAAAGAAAAAGCGCATACTTAGATTTCAACAAAGAGTGAGTAATTGAATACTCAATTACCTGAAACAGATGTCCAAACTATTTGTTCACTTGTCAAATACGGTCCCTCTTTTTTGAATTTCTATTTGAATACAGACACAGTATAGTTCTTTTCTAATCGGCTGCATTTATTGAATTAGTGTTAATATTGAATTGTATTTAGATTGCAGTCATTTTGCCACCTCTTTGCTACAAGACAGCGTTGCCAGCAAATGTGAAATGTTCCCAAAGAGCCTGCATTAAATAAGGTGCAGGTAGATTTACTCTTCATCAGTCTTGGTCTAAAAAAAACATTTTATATCCAGTGGTGGTAGAAGTACTCAGATTTTCTACTCAAGTAAAAGTAGCAATACCACAGTAAAGAAATACTTAAAGCACAAAAAGTGAAAATATTATTTCTGCAGAATGGCCCATTTCAGGGCATAAATATATGAAGTGATACATTAATGTTTGCATCACTTTAATGTTGCAGCTGGTTAAAGTGGGGCTTATTTCTTTAGTACATATTCACCAAGGGATCAATAAAGTCTTATCTTTATCCAACATATCAGAAGTTATGAGTTAGCCTCATCATGGTTTGTATTATTAATCTGAATCTGCAAAGTAGTAGAAGTATAAAGTAGTAGAAAATAGTTGTACTTTGAGTAAATGAACTTAAACTCCCACCACAACACAAAACTCTTAAATCTGTAATATTGCACAATGCAATCAAACAAACGGTATCATATCAATCATTTCACATATGGGGCCACATGTTAGATATCGCTGTAATCTTAGCCTTCACATGTTTGAAGACTCAACTTGGGAGACTCTCATTCCTCCTCTGAGGCTCCCCGCTGTGCAAATGAGAGACTCTGGGGAGAAGAGGAGGAGGAGGAGGAGGAGGAGGAGGAGGAGGTTAATGCAGACCTTAGTCCTCAGGGATAATGAGAACCATACAAGCACACTTCACAGAACATGTGATTTTCTGTGAAGAACAGCTGGACAGCAACATGTTGGACTTGATCTGAATTATGTTAATCTGGTGGATGTGAACTTGATTTATTTCGCTGGAAACCTTGGTAGAAATCAGGCCGATGCATGACGAGAATGTTAAGGTGAAACAATCAATTTGTTTAAAAAAAAAGACATAGTGTAGCCGAGATGTTTCTTTATCTTTCCAAAATCAGAAACACAAGAGAAAGAAAGTGTAAGGAGCGGATCAGACAAGCAGCATGTGTGGATGACGAGCTCACGTGGTTTTACGTCCGTGGACCAGGAGCACATTATTTGCTAACGTTACATTATTTGACGGGGTTGACGCGCTCCGTCAGCAGGATTATAGAAAAACTACATGCCAGATTTTCGTGAAACTTGGTGGAAGAGTGTAGCGTGGGCCAAGGAAGAACACGCTATATTTGGGAGCAATTCCAAATGGCAGATACACGCATTATGTTTCCCTTTTGTGAACATTGTGAGGTGAGGCATTTGGCCTTGGCGGAGGTCTGTGCCCTTCTAGTTTTAAATTGAGAGAGTTGGAAATATAAAAAGTAAAAAAGTCAACCAGATACTGCTTTTTCTTTAATTACCTCATGAAGCCAACGCTAGCTTAATTAGGTAGCTAGCTACAGCTGGAACAAAGTCTGCCAGCAACAGTTAAACCTGTCTAAGGACTCGCTGTTTAACAGAAAATATTAAAAACTTTTGCCTGGTAAATCTGCCTCTGTGTAAAACTAAATATGTGTTATACGAGAGCAGAAAGCTCAACAGGCGTAGCGACAGTAACTAAGGGCATCACATTGTTTGGTGAAAACATTTTCTGGTGTCATAAAAAAAAAGCTGAATTCAACCAACGACTAAGACTTTAAGTGTGTGTAGGTAATGACTTTCCCTGAGTCTTAAAGCTCGTGCACAACAACGGCAGAGAGGGAGAACAGTTAGCGATCAAAACAAATACGTCTTTACGTAATAATGCAAAAGGTCAAGGATCCTGGTGTCTTACTTATCCTGTTTTTTTCACAGTCGGACAGCTCTCATGTTCACCCTGGACAGACAAAGTGGTTCTCCATAAACTCACTAATTTGGAAAAAAAAAAAAAACTCGACATTTCATAAAAAGCCTTGTGACTTTCCTGCGCATGAGATATAATGAGTGGGGTTTTTTTTGCAGTTGGTGGTCGTCCAAGTGGTTCAAGCCTCAGAGGCCGGGGGTGGGGGGGGTACCAGACTGTCAATACCCGAAGAAGGCCAGAACATGGAGCGATCCTGTATTACTAATGTTTATCTGGCAGGCAGGAAAGGTCTGGACTGGACTGAATGGCTTCAGGACAACAGTTAACCACCTCCATGTGTTCAGAAAATGCTCTGAATCTCAGACGCTGTTGTCTTTCACATTGTTCGCTCTTCTCGTCTCTTTTATGTTTTCTCCTTTTGACTCTCTTTTCTGTTCGGGGTCATTTATTTTCGTGTATCTAGATTTTGTACCCTACGAGTACATTTTGAAAACCAGCTTGTGCCTCTCGTGCGATTCCTTGTTTTGACATTTTTTAAGCAATATTTCAATGTTTTTAGAACTACTTTTATTAGATTTTTGCCCAAGTGACAGTATATAATCCTTAATAAAATAAGAATTATTTTTACTTTTGTGCGTTCTGTTTTAAGGCCCCACTTAGAGAATTGTAAAAGCACGCCATGTTTTTATAATCTATTTTCCAAAGCTCAAGAAACACTAAATGGATTGCACTGCAGTGACATGTTATACCTAATAAAATGTGTCTGATTAACAAGCGGTTACATAAGCAATGATTATTCATTGTCAATCGTGAGCTTTTGACCTGAACTATACTACGAAATGTTAGTATAGTTTATAGTCAACAGTTTGGGAAATATGCTTGTTCACTTTCTCGCTGAGAATTAGATGAAAAGATCATTTCTGTTTAGTAAATATAGTTTAGCTTAGCATAAAGACTGGAAGCTAGCTTGGCTCTCCCAAACGGTGTCAAACTCTGCCTACTAACCCTCTAAAGCTCAGTGATTAACATCATGAAAAGGTCAAATAAAATCAAAATAGATCCATAAAAAGTAGAAGACTGACTCACTGTCTTAAAGTGTTCTCAGAGCATTTCTACATGTGTGTTTGCTAAACTGTGTGTGCATGAAAGTACACTGTGGGGGAGCTGCGTTGTTCTGTTCCAGCTAACAGATAATTGAATTCAGCAAATAAAAGAATGAACATAAATACTAAAAACAGAGGAGGTCGGGGTTATTTCAACACACGAGAGCTGAGGAGTATGAATATATATTGATTCTGTTCCTCAGTGTGTTGGAGAGTGACTCCAAGTGGAGCCGTTAGCTGGGATTTAAATAAAAATAACAACATGAGTCTGAAATCATTTATTATATATATATATATATATTTGTATTCCTGTAACTGCACAGGCCCACTGTAAAAACAACCTGTCTGGCGCTAAACCCACAACACTTAAAGTTGGACCCTTGACATCAAACTGTCAGCTACGAAGTAAAGTGCTGTGTGTGCACGTATGTGTGTGTGTGTGTGTGTGTGTGTGTGTGTGTGTGTGTGTGTGTGTGTGGGTCACTTCCAATCTCTCTTGTAATATGTCAACTGTCAAGTGAAAATGACACAAAATGACCTAAAAATGAAAAATTAGGCGTTTAGTTACAACTCATGGGAGAATGTCTTTCAGGAATTATAATAAGCAAATTGTTGGACTTTAGCCTCAGCTAATGTTGGGCATATTTCATGTCTTTAGCCTTAAAATGTAAGCGATACAGTACAGTTTATTATATTCCTATCCGTCTCTGACGATTCCAGGGAAGCGTTGAACGATTCACAACAATATATCAGGTTTCAAGTGCGTTTATCTGCTCTAACGTGTTCAGCATCTTAGACCTGCAGAAATACTTCCAGGCCGGTTAGCTGGGAGGGAATAAGTTTCCCCTTGAAACTTAATTGAGGACGCATTAAATAGTTTTTAAAGTCTTTGGATTGATAGAAAAATGGAATCCAGTCATTGTAATGTTGGACTTTCTTTGTGAAAAGCAAGAAGTTGGCAGCAGAGAGTTGTGTAACGCGTCTTTTCACACCGCCATCTTGCTGGACCTCACGTTGGAACCTGCATACTTGCCGTGCAAGAGCGACGTAGCAACAATATATAATGGATTTGGTTTACAAAACGTTCAGCTCTTACTGGTTTGCAGCCAATATATACTGGTATACAGGTTTTACATGATGCAAACTGTTAATGCATTAAAATAAATACGGAGAAAACATTTTATCATTCAGACGCCCTCTGCCAAAAACGTTCTTTCTCCATTATCTTTTCTTTTTTGTCCGATTTCGATTCCCTTGTTTTCTTTTTCTTTAACTTTAAGTGAGTTTCTGATGACTTTGGAGACTTCATTGTCAATGAACAGAACATAGATCCAGGCACAATAGAAGGAAATTGTTCCCTCTCCGTCGATCAATCTCACAAATGACTACAATCTGTGGTCCATTTGCTCTATTTTCTTTAACCCAGAAATACTCTTTTTTTTTGCGCTGTCGAGGTTTTCAGAAGAGCTTCAGATTCTGATCCTTTCGGTGACATAACGTCCTGTATGGCAGGTTCATTTTGCGTTAACACCCAACATGTGTGGACGAACGGCCTTTTTTCCCCGCAGACGAAACTCCCGTGGTCTTGGGTCACTCCTTCTGGTAAGTGATTATTAAAGTATTAATGGTATGCTTTGAAGCGTAAGAAGATCCGAGCCATGCGTCAAACGATAAGTCAGCCTCGCAAAGTCTGTGACAAGAAAAGTGCACAACGCTGCGATTCCACATGTCTGACAGCCAGCAGCATGTGTTCTCAGTCTGCACTTCTCTCTCCGAAACCTCAAAGATCCGTGTCTTGTCAAGGACGTCGGGAGAGAACGGAGCTTTGATGGTTCTTTAACAGGCAGAAACACCATTCAGATGGTCGAGGGTTCAAGGCCATTTCATGTGAACATTTCTCCATCGCTCATCACTTGGAGAACCACCATCATGGCTCCACAAAGGAAGAAAAAACAAGTCTGTGGTTTATTAATGTTTTGTTTTCTTTCTATCTGAACGGTTTTGTACGAGGTTTCAGTTTACCACCACAGGACATATATATATATATATATATATATATATATGTATATAATGGTTTTCAAGTCCTTTTGATGTACACTAAACCATGTGGTTCTGCACCGTGCGCCGGAAACCATGAGATTACGCTGAAAAGAAAAGCAGATCTACTGATCCTTTAAACTTCCCACAGTTCTTTGCACAGGATATCAGGAGTGGCAGAGATGTATGAGGCCCATAAAGTCATCAGCTCATAAATCTTTGGGCTTATATTAGTCTTTGGGTAATATGCACTGATATATGTGCTTTTTATTACAGCAGCGTTTCTTTACTGTGCCTGTGTAGCTGTTAACGGTTGATCACTTGTATAATTTACCTACGAGGTTTTATTTGACGACGCTTGTGCTTTTTTCAGACAACTGTTGTAAAAATCAAAGTCGTTTAAAGTTTAAATGGACAACATGTCATTTTACGCCCACTAGGGGTCTCTCGATCTAAACAAAGAGAAAGACGCAGTTTGGTGGCGTTGTGAAGTAAAGTGCGTTTATGAGAATCATCCAGCGCCCACAGGAAGTTGTGAACGCTCTGAAAAGTGGAGCACAAGCCTCAACATGGTTGTAGCTTTATTACTCCAAATTAAGAGCAGTTTAACAAAGCAGCATGAGAATAAAAGCGTTTCTACTCTAGTCCATATAAAACTGTTTAACGGGAGAAGATGATAGTGGGAAAAGTATAAAACAGTGTCGCTGGAAGTGAAACAGGAGTTTATTACCAGACTAATTAGTGGGAATATTAATGTAACGTGAATTGTTCCAACATGGATTTCCGCAGCGAAGTCTATAAAACATTTCATTTCAGTGTTGAATCTTTTAGCAGACCATGTTCACTTTGCTGTTGTACCACATTGGATTACTGGTCTGTCGACATGAATGAAAAAAGACTTCCGTACAGGATGTTATTATTTGGGGGAATTTCAGTTGACGGTGAAAAAAATTATTTCCAGCTTTGCAATGTTCTGTTGTTGTTGAGCTTGTTCAAGTACAGTCAATGCTGTACATCGGAAAATAACAGTAATGAGAGCAAAATGAACTTTTTTATTTTATTACAATTTTAATATTTGCACCTATGTTCTGTGTGTGTGTGTGGCGTGAAGCTGCAACTAACATTTCCTTGTGCAACCCTGTGATGTAAAACGGTTATACTCTCCTCATTAATCCTCACGCCGCGTTGAAACGGGCTTTGAGTTTATCCACAAGACTAGAAAAGGCACAGACAAATATGTCCTCTTGCCGATAGCGGTTAACAAAGAGAAAACACTCATAAGCAATAAAAAAAGAAGCCGTTTCAATGTGGTGGATGTCATGCGGTCACTTCTTTTCTTCACACCTTTATACTGTTAACCAAGACATCAGCTCTCACCTGTTTTCTCTCCTCGATCTCCCTTCTCCCCCTTGAACCCTCTTTCTCCTCTGTCACCTGAAGACAAAACAGAAGAAAATCATTCAGACTTTACAGGAGCAGAAGTAAAAACCGGTGCAATAAAACTCAATCTTAGACAAACATTAAACTTTCTAGACTCCACTCGTGAGAGCAAATAAATCCGCTCCTTTTTCTCTCTTTTCATATTCAGAGGTTGTTGTTTGTTTTACTTTATTTAATTTTTTTCGTCTTTGCATATCCAGGGCCCATATTGGATTGAATCTGTGTTTTTTATTTAATTTTATAACCTCTTTATTGGTTTATGAATATTTGGACCAGTGTGTGAGGTTTATAGTATCTATGACAGAATCAAACCAAATCAAATATCCATTCTTAAGACCAGACTTATAATAACCTCTTATAATAACAACATGATGACTACATTACTGAAATATAAGTACGACATGTTTGCGAGTTTTTTTCACTCGCACGAGGCTTCACTGCAGGTTTTTGGCGATTACATTAATAGATAAGTTGAGAGAGAACTTTATTTATCTCGAGGGAAATTGTGGATTTTTAACGACAGACCAACAATGGACCAACTATTCACCAGCTCAACCAGACAGGTTTAGACTTTAAAAACCTTCCCTCCACCTCACACCCATTTCCTCTCCTTTATACTCCTTTGTGTATGTTTTGCAGAATCATTTAAAAATAGTCTGCCCTGTAATCTTGCCTTGTGATATGGGCATAAAATGAAAAAGAAATTACAGGATACCCACCCTGCGTCCGGTGCTTAATTTACATCTAAAAGTTGTGGTTAAATGTTTTGTGCAGGGGGATTAAGTTTGGACTGAAATAAAAAAGGTACCAGTGTCGAGGTATTTTTTGGGGAAAATCTTTACAGTGTAGATGCATGTTGTAAAAACACTCTATGTGAGCAAAAAGTCCTCTCATTCGTGGTTTCTGCACAATGATGGTACGTTGACGGGCGACACCTCCCTCCAATCAGCAGCTTGGATACGACTGTTCTCTCATTTGTTTTCATTTCAAAATATGATTCTATTCCAAACTCTGGGGAACTACCTCCACAGCAGGAGAGAGAGAGGGTGTTTCAGCGCCGTTTGTTGCTAATTTACAGCCAAACCACAAGTCTGTTTTTGCCATGAGGCTATAAGAGGATCAGCTTCAAGTCGGCTTCATCCCACCTTTAATTTGACTCGTTTTTCACATCCAAGACCACCGGGGCAGCTGCCAGCCGAGGTGGCACTCTGTCCCACCTACCATGTGTTACTGTATGTGTGTGTCCGTGTCTGACTGGTGTATCTAACACCGCGCCCTGCTTTGGACGGGCCCCAGCTTTCAGTGTCACCTCCATCTTCACCACATCCTTAACAACTAAATAATAGTGCAAGAAAAACACGTTGGTGAGCTACGGCTGAGCCACAAGAGACAGCAGATGCATTTGATTTGAAACTGCAGTGATGTTGCATGCCAGTGGTCCTGAATGGCAGCAATGAGTAAATGTGTACAGTTTAAGCACTTAGAGCTTCACTAATTAACAGTTTCAGCCATGTTAGCAGCTGGTCTGCAAAGCTGTTCTGTTGGTCCTCCAATTTAGTTCAGACGGAAATGTCTCAACAACTATTGGATGCATTGCAATTACATTTTGCACAAACATTCATAATGCCCAGAGGATGAATCCAAGACTTTACCTCGCCACCAGCAGGTCAATATTTCAACGCGTCCAATGGTATCATAACTACCTTCAGTGCCAATTAGCAAATGCTGGCATGTTAACGAGCTAGTATTTTAATATTGTCGTTGTGAGTTAGTGTACCGACATTAACTCAAATGACTCGTAGTCTTGTTTTATATTAACAATCAATCAAATGGCTTTGTTTATTCTTAAAGCTGAAGGCAGCAGTGACAAAACCAACCAGTGACAATCACCAAACTATGCAGATGTACTGATCCTTTTTTTTTTAGCCTTTTTTAAGCTCATTGTTTTGGTTTTAGAGCTGGCAAAAACAACGGTTCAGTCTCAGCACACAATCAGTTTCACTTCCAGCAGGTGGCTCCGATAAACTCACTGTCCACTAAAGTTAGTGACAGACTGGAGCATTTAGCAGCTACAGACCCTGATGTTTTTCTAAAGAGTTGGTGGAGCCCAAAACAGAGTTCAAATGCCATAAAAAATGTTTGTATTGGACCTATTTTTTTTTTATATCAGCTGGCCAAAAGCACCACTCCAAACTATAAGGGCACTCGAAGAGCACAGACCTCTGCCAAGGACAAATGCCCTTCCTCGCAATGTAAACAAAAGTGAAAAGCTATTTGAGTATCTGCCCTGTGATTTAAATCTGCCCCTAAATTCAACGGCTTCTTCCTTGGCCGATACTACACCCTGACAAGTTTCATGAAAATTGGGCGAGTAGTTTTTCCAAAATCCTGCTGACGAATAAACAAACCAAACCGAAAACATAACCGCCTTGGTAGAGGAAATGATTGCTAAAGTTGCTCAATTGGACAGTAAATAGACAATAGTTTGCCAATACGTTAGCCAGAAACACTTCAAATATTTCTTGGCTCCTCGTCTGTCAGCTTGTTTTTCTTCCAAGTGGCCGAGAGAATAATTAACACCAAACATATTTTCGGCAAACACGGCTCGTTCAACTCGGCTGATCTGTGGCGCTTTACGACCAAAGAAAAAGCCAACACCTAATGAACTCCCTGCTCGGTCTACCGACCAGCCATCTATAAAAAGAGACCATGAAGCTTCCCAGTGCTGTTTTAACAAGCTGTCAGTATCCACAGATGAGCAACTGCCGTCTGCTGAGGCCCCGTTCACACTAGAAAGTCTACAAACTCTTCACCCTTCGCTGGTTTGTTAAACCCACAACCAGACTCCAGATGGGTGGAGGCACAGACAGACATTGTTGTAAACTACCAGAGTGTAGATGGCCAAATATCCGCGAAGTTCCTTGTTTTCTTCATCTTGTCTCCATTTTTCATTTGTGTGGTGTTTGGAGCTCTTCACATAATTAACCTGTCAATCAAACGATGCCAGTACCAGATAATTACTTGTTTTCATGGTTGTTCAGCCATGGTGGCTATTGTTGCCCGAGCTAATTATCCATGTTTTCTTTTGTTTACTCCAAACGAATCAGAGGCCTGTTAAACCAAATGACAACACGCAGGCTCTGATTTGCGACAAAGGACTACTTCCTCTCGCTTCACAGGATCAAAACACACACGAGTGACGATCCCTTGCGAAATCTTCCCCCATTTGAGACCTGTGTGTGAGCAGCACAGTACTTAAAGTAAGCAAAGTGCTTACGAAAAGAAAACACTAGTTGCGTGACCGGGCCTTTAAGGTCGATCTTTTCCTGTTTACGTTACTGTTTTTTCACAGTGGTGGAGCGTTACAAAGCACATTTACTCAAGTATAACTTTGAGGTACTCGAGTATTTCCATTTCCTGCTACTTTATACTTCTACTCCCGACATCTGAGGAAAATTTTGTAGTTTTTACTCCACTGCATTTATTTGACGAGTGTAGTTACTTACATACACTAATTAAAACATGCTCCACCTTTAGCAGCTGCACACCACATGTGAAGTACACATTAAAGCTGCACTAATTATGTTCCAGTAATGAAATATATACGTACTACTCTAAAAATAGGCCATTCTGCATGTTGAGTACTTTTACTTTTGGTACTTTTGTTCATTTACTTAAGTAAAGGTTTGAACGCAGGACTCCTACTTTTATACTTCCTCCACCACTGGTTTCACAATTGCTTCCAGTAAAGACCTAAAATGCCAAGTGGAAGCAACGTTTTTCTTCAACTTCAGCGTTTTTTACATGCACAGCTGTGCACCTGCACACGTACAGTAAGGGCAGAACAGTTCTAGCGACAAAGGGAACATCCATCTATATACAAATCCACCAAAACTAGAGATGAGTCTGGTGCCGTAACAGCCAAGGGCATGTGCTCACAAAGAAGAAAACAGATCAGTCTGGTCCAAGGTTTTGAGAACTACAGGCCAACATGGAGACTGTGGGACTCATACACTGGACATTTGAGCCAAACCCAACTCTGATCACCAACAGCTGTTGGCTGAACACACATACTACGTACATGCATACACAGTGACATGCTGACTCGAGAAGACTCCTGCGCCTTATCATATTTATCATGGGAATGTTTTCCCCAACAGCCCTCTGAGCGCGTCGGAGTTTTTCTGTTATCGTTGGCACTGTCCAGCTGGTGATGCCAGAGTGGAAACATCAACACCCGCGGGGGTTTATGGAGATATTGACTGGTGTGGAGAAATGCATGGAAGGAAAGGCAAGGAGAGAGATGGAGAGTGAGAAAAGAAAGAAAGAAATTGCAGCACTAGGCCATCAAGTTATCATGTGTGCAAAATCTGTTTTTATTCCCCAAAAAATTGGCATCTTATTCTCATGTCACAGAAATGTATATATTTATAGAGTGCAATGGAAAACTACTGGAAATACAGAATCGAGAAGAATTTCCCGTTGCTCTCTTACAAGGCATAATAACATATGCAGCTGTTTTAACACTATTAAATGCTCATTACGGATTTTGTATCATATATAAAAACGATTGGGCTACCTTAAGTCTCAAAGGGCTCTCTACAAAACCAAATGGGTCCCTGCATACCTTTAAATATGTAATATCTATTTAATCTACTGGCGTGATGTGATTTGAACCATTTTATTTTCTTGAATCACACATGATACTTTAATCCTAATATCTTTTCAATTTAAATATCTATAGTCAATGCTAGAATGTAGGCGTTTAGTCTTTAGTCTTTAAGGCCATTTTAACTCTGACGAAGACTCAGTAGTGTCAACACGTTTGTCTGTCTGCAGAATTAAAGGCTGCGAGTCCATCAGTGTTCTCAAGTCCAAGTTTTCCTCTTTAATTTTGAAGTGCTTAGCAAGATGCGTTCATGCTTTTATTTTGTAATGATCATATACGGTAAGAAATATTTTCTTGAATCAACGGCTGATTCGATGGGCACAATAAAGGCAGACATGGCTAGTGAAGCAATTAGCTTCTATTGCGAAACATAGAAACATAAAAACAAGTGCATCCTGTTCGTGATGGAGGACGTGGGGAACATTAGGTCGTGCTGAAGAATTCCTGACGGGGGAATTTTCGACTAAAAGAGCCAACATCTCAAGCAGCCGTCGGAAAAAAAGTCTGAAATGATTTGAGCTGTGAACGCGTTGACAGGATTCAGCTGCGAGTTGTACAAGACTTCTGGGAGTAACAGGCTTTTCCCTCTGACTTGTGAGTGACTGGCTTTAATGCGACTCCTACCGTTACCCCGAGATCCCATTATACTCTGATTATGATAATTAATCTGTGCTGTACGTTCTTGTGCTTCGAGACGTTTTCTAGACGAACGTTCTTGGCTCTGACCTCAACGGATCATTAAAAAATAAGATGAAAATCAACTGTTATGCGCTTTTGTAGAGCAGATAAGCTGTAGTTATCGCCATATAAAAACATGTATTCATTAATATGAGGGATAAAAGACGTACCTCTGGGACCAGTGTGACCAATGTCGCCTTTTTCTCCCTGAAAGCCGTCGACCCCGACAGACCCTTTCATTCCCCGGTTGCCCTGGATCCCTTTCTCTCCTGTAAACCCTGAAACAGAAAAACACACACGAGCTTGATTTCAATCAATAACTAATAACCATCCAACAGAAAAACAAACGTTTGGTGATGACATGCTGCAGTATCGCTTCTCAGACTCTTCTCCACATCAGCTGTGACACCTTAACTATCGCGGTGCGTTTAATGTTGAGTGTAGTTAATACATGTTTGTTCAGTCAGAGATGATCAGAATTGGACTTAAAAAGTTAAATTCACTGTATTTTTTTAAATACATCTTTGTTTCCTGGCTGTTTTAGAGTAACAGCTGGAGTTGGTTGTGATTAGTTCCACTAAATAAATACTTTATAAACTCCAATCAAATCCAATCCGTGAATTACAGGAGCTGCTGTGGCGCCAAATCAGAAATCAATACGAGGACATTCGTTAATAACGGATTCAGGTCAGCTGTTACTTGCAAATCATTGCGAAAAAAAGGAATAATATGAGGACTTTATGATACACTTGTCACATTAACACACATCTTTGTGCCTTTATATCTGTACACGATAAATCCTTCCTTATACTCCGCTTTTAATTCAGATATACTGTACAAATGTTTTCACGGTAATTTGTCTCATTCTTGTTGTATTTCTTTTTTTTTTTTGTATATGTATGTATCTTTTACACATTTTTTTAACTTTATAATAGTATTTATAATATATATATATATATATTTTTATATTTGGTCTTATTTTTCCATTTTAATTTCTCTGACTGTGTATATTGCACCAAAGCAAATTCCTTTCATGTTAAAACCTACTCAATAAAGCAACTTCTGATTCTGTCATTTCCAAAAACACTACATCCCGTCCTCCCCCCCCGACGTAAAATCATTTATAGCAGATCCAAAGATGTTGGAAGTGACGCCAACGTTGGTCTTTCACGTCTTCCACCAACTCCCAACGCTTCAAACCCCTGAATGCTTGACGACACTGGAAGAATAGCGCTACCTTTCGCTTTGTTCCACGAAACAATCCAACTCACAGCACACAACGAACACTTGCGTTTACAGTAAGCACACTCAAATGTCTCAAAATTAAAATGGTAACGAGTTATTGATCGCACCGTTGAAGAACGAAGCTCAACCTTTTGTGACGGACATGCTCTGATTACACTGTCGAAACCGTTAATCTGATAATCACACTGAAAGCATTAGAGACAAAGACACAAAATAAATGGATGATGGAAGATGGTTTCTGCGGTTTTACCATCCGTCTGCTGTAAAGGGTCAAAAAAACCCGTTGGGAACATGTGATCAATCATATTTTGGAAGGGGGGCAGAAGAGTTCTTTGCGTTCTGCAGGACAGTTCGGTCGACAAGTGAAAAAAGGATTTTCAGAGTCCGGATCACACTTCCTGCTTCTGCCAGTGTTAATGTCTCTGTTTGGGTCAGTTCAGGTTGGCACAGAGTCTCTTCCAGTATTCAGACCGGCTCCGATTGTCCTCAGAATCCTTTTAAATTGCTTCCTTTTCAGAAAATGTATACATGTACGAATTTACCACAGGTCTGTTTCCGATCCAGAAATCTGGACCCGTGAAGAACTGCATCAGGAAGCAATTAACCTGAATTCTAATATCTCAATCTCCATCCAAGAAATGCACTTATGCATCCATGTGTGTATTTTTCTCCATGTTTCATGTGTATATTTTATCACATATAATCTTGTTGTATGACAAATACAAGCATATCTATAGGATTCTACAGAAAGTCTTAGTGTCTGTTGAATTCCTTTTTACAAACATAGGTCAAATTTAAAGAGCAACAGCTATGATCTTATCCAAAAAAATGGGCTTACTTGGAGCCGATAATTGCTGAACCCTGCAGAGACTTTTCATTAATCTTTTGAGTCCCCTTCCCGAAGAGACGGCTGCTCTCACTAAAGACAACAACTTTATGGACGTTGGGGGTAGCTCTGCTTTAGGTTTCCATTCAGTCTGCTATGTTTTCATGATAACTATTAAAGAAGTCTTTTTTTCTCCTTTGCTACAGTTAGAAACTCTTTCTATTCACTTTTTCCTGGAACTATAGCAGTGGAGGGGGGTTTTCCTTTCAGCAGGAAGATAATGCTTCTTGGAAAAGTCATGTGAGAGCTGCAGTTCATCGGCCAGGGAATGTGGGATGGATGATGACAGGGGAGGGGCTGAGGGGTGATGATTCAAGAGGTACCAAGCTGGAAGGGTTCCCAAAAACATCTGGAATCATATTGTTGTATCTTACAGTATCTATGAAAAATAGTCATTTCAGGGTTCGGAGGTGCCAATTCTGTCTGGATGAGGGTTCACGTTGTGGTTCTTTTGGGGGGGAATTACCCACAAGACAAAGATAGATGACCCGTCCCATTGGCCCCCGTCCATGCCCCGTCTGAAAATAAATCCCCATCCAAAGTCGGGGGCTTTGCTTCCTTAAGTGGATTTATATGACCTTTTCTATTCTCTGCGCACACTGCATTATTAATACAACGCAAAAGCAGAGATAACAACACCAGCCAAAGTGTGTTTTGCTACATTTCCATCTTTCATGCCACTCAAACCTCAATCTTCTTGCATAAAATGTTTTTTAAAAAAAGGCTTGTAACTCAAAAAATTTGGTGTTTACATAGGACATTTATAGGGAAAGTGCATTTTATGACCTATGGGCTTGTAAAACCATCCAAAAACACAAGACATGATTTGATTGTCTTTATTTTCTCATGTGTATTTCTAAAAATATAAGTAAAATACTTACAAAGCTGTAATATCACAGCATTATAGGATGAGAATGTGTTTGCTTTAAAACGCATAGCAGAGTATTTACAACAATCTCTACCCATTCCTTTTTTTAAAAAAAATTTTTTATAGGTCTTCGGACATTTTCATGATGAATAACCTACCTCTCAAGCCTGTCAACCCAGGAGCTCCGGGGGTGCCCAGTTGTCCAGCATCTCCCTTCTCTCCCCTCGGCCCCGGAGGACCTGCAGAAAAAACCCACAATTATGGTCATAACTGACATCATGCACACAAAGCAAATTCATTCATTCATTCATCATTGATAGATGGTTTTGAAGTCCTTCACCACCTACACTATCCTGTATTTATGTGGGACGATCAAATGTACTGAAGTGGAGATGAAAAGGCAAAAGTTTTTACTGCTGGTGTTTTTTTCCTACATGTTTCAGATGCTGCTGGAGATTGTGGATTGTGAAAAACAACAGAAGACACTTGAATAATTTGGATTAAGTGAAAGTCAAGTTTTTTTTAAATGGCATTTCCATAATTTACAAGTAATAACTCACAAGTAATAAATCACGACATGTCCAAATATCTAAATATATATTTTAACTTGACTTCACTTGTACTTATCCTGGAGAGAAATGTCAGCTGCAACAGGGGCTTTTTTATTATTTTAAAAAGGTCAAGATACAATCATTTTAACTGATCGCCTTTATTATTACAGCATGTTGGAGCGCTTATCATGAAAGGTGCTGCCAAAATCAAGGCAGGCGGGAATCGCGTAGATTATCACGTGAAAAGGAAACACATGGGACCAAAACATGTTTCAGAGAAAGCAACATGTGAACATTCAATTCCTGCAGATGATGATTTTATCAGTGTCAAGAAACCAGAGTCATTATTTAACACACACACACACACACACACACACACACACACACACACACACACACACACACAC
>CALSBV010010705.1:8382319-8393756 GCA_943590825.1 Bovichtus diacanthus
GAGTTCAGGTCGAGGTTAGAATAAGTGTGAAGTCCGGAACTGAAATCATTAGATCATCAATAAAAAAACTACTGTATTTTGATTAAATGTTGAATTTGTTGTTTTGTTTTTAAATGCCAAACTTCTTCTAGCGTCCATCGTTTCTGCTTTTGTGAACAAAGTATAATATACCTCCATGTTGTGTGGTGTGGGCTTTCACAACTTTTGACGGGCACTTCTCTCTTTCTTCTGACTTTTTATTGGCCGAATGATTAACGATTAATCAGGATAATCAGCAGATTTACAAAGTCGAGAACGTCTTCCCATTGACGGCCTTTGCGCAGAGTTGACCCGAGGACCTGAACATCTGACCCGAGTAAACCTTCCACAGACTTAATCTGCTACAGATTTTGGGCTTCTGCTTACGTTTGACTGGACCCCATGGACCTATGAGCGGTCAGCAGCCGTCAACAATATAACATGAACAACAGATGTTGTCAGTTGCGTCAGTCAAAAACGCAACATACCGGATAGAAAAAGGGCTTCACTCGAGGGCTTCTTTATGTACTATGAGGCATAAAGAGAGTTGCATTGAGGCCAAAACTGGGTTGGGTTTAACCAGCAGTACATTTCAATAAAGGCCCTTTCATGCATGCATTGTCCTGAGGGGAATGGGAATATTTGCAACAGGTTTTGTCCAGTTCATGTAATAGATACTTCACTGGATGAGTGAAACCTCAAACTGCAGGGCGAGACGTGTTGTCCGAGGTTCACAAAAGTCAGAAGGGCCGTGAACTTCTGAACAAAATGTTGTGGCGCTGCATCCAATAGGTTTAGATCTGGTGGGCACACACGCCCTGGGAGGCTGACATTTGACATGGAGGTCAAGTGTGTGTGTGAAAGTGTGTGTGAAGGTGTGTGTTTGTGTTCATGCCAATTGGTAAAAACAAGAGAAAAAAAAAAAGAAAGGGGGGGGTGGAGCAGTAAGAGTGGCCTCCAACTTCTAAACGGATTCACCAACCATGTCCAGACTCGAGAGCCGTTTGTGGGGTTGTGTGTGTGTGTGTGTGTGTGTGTGTGTGTGTGTAAATGTGTGGATGTGCATACGTGTTCGCCGTTGTTGCGAATTTGCGCTTGTTTCATTGTGATGTTGGGTATCTGGACTCTGCTGCAAAGTAATGTGTGGTCGCAGGAAACAACAGATCAAACCTGAAGCGTGAAATAAAATCCAACATTTCTTTTCAACAGCATTGATAGAAAGCTCCAGAATAGCTACTAAATGGACCCTGCGGTGAGAAGTTCACATTTCACTGCCATTTATTTGAGCTATCAACACATTAAATCATCCGATCTTTTTAAGTTATATGTCTTTGTGTATGTGTGTGTGTGTGTGTGTGTGTGTGCAGGCCTCAGCTTTGGTAAGAAAAGAAATGGCGTCCTTGTTAAGAGTTTGTTTTAGCAGAGGTTCACATTATTAATCTTTTGGGTTTCAGAGTCTTCAGTGTTTGTTCGGCTGACAGCGTTTCAACAATAACAAGCCCAGCGGCCCCTTCAGGATCAGCCTGAAAACATCTGACAGCACAGAGTCCAAGAATACGACACTAGTGTGGAGTTCATGCGTCTTCATCCAACATCAAGTTTGTCTTGCAAATCCGATGCATGGTGGAGCAACAGGGCAGTGAACTTGTCTTTCTTTTGGAGGCGAAGGCAGAGATGTTACGACATGTATGTTAGATGTAAGGGGAGATAAGGACAGCGTTGTGAAATGCATCACGATGATGAATGACGCAAGGCATTAACAGGGTTTATGTTATTTGAGAATACAGTCACTTTAACAAAGAACAGATGGACACAACTGTGGTCATAAGGAGGCTAAAATGTTCAATGTATGTCCCTAATGAGGAATAAGTGCCTCGGTTTTACAGATACTGTTGAAAAGAAACAGATTACCGTGTTGGCCAGGATATAAGAATATATTTTTATTCCCTATTTACCTTTAGAGACGTTTTAGGTACGAGATTTCCTGAGGACAGTAAGATGTTGTAGGAAATACTGTACATATGTCATGAAAAGGATTAAATTAAATTTGGTGAAACGGATCCCCTTCACTCCAAACAACGAGGACATTACTCGTATTTTTTTGGGTAAAATACATTAAGATGGTAACAAAGAAATGACAATAATAAAGTGACTTGAATGTGAGTGTAAGACTGAGCTATTGGACTCTTCACTAGTAAAGCAAACATGCTACTCAAAGTGGACATTAATGGTCATCAGATGACACCGAGGGCTGTAAATGTTTCCAGGCCTCAGCTCCGCTCGACTCGTAATGTCTGAACAACTCAGCACAAACTCCCGCAGCTCAGCAGTTTTCAGCAACAACAGATCATCCATCCAAATCTGTACATGTCACTATTGCCGTATGAAAACCCTGTGATGTGAAGACTTGTATTTCAATTAGAACTTGTGTATGAAGTTGTGTCATCTTCTGGCAAAAACCTGGAGAAACGCTGAATTAGCTTGAGAGAAAATGAGAAATATTGCTGCAGGAGTGTAGATCCATCCAGCAGTTAGTAAAAACTAAGTAGTCTCACATGATAGATTTGTTTTAAAATGTATGTTACTATAAAAATAAACGTAAAGCTCAGAAAACTTGGCTACGTATGCCACAATCCAAGCACAGGTTTGGAAAAAAAAACATCCTTAGGTAAGAGTTTAAAGCGGCTGTAATAGATATATTTTATAATAGCAGTAAATCAAATGAAGTTTAAGGGGTTGGTCGCAGTGATAAACCTACAGGGAATTATAACCTTAATCTGCAGCTTCCCTCAGCTTTATTAAGCTTTATAGTGAGTTTGTCATCTGTTTTTTTTTTGATTCAATCTCTTGTAAATTCCTGGTAGCCCAAAGATGGTGTTTTCTTAGTTCCTTAGTAGTTTATTTTGGAAATACAAGAGTTTCATCTTCACCATAGGAGCAACAGATCAAAAAGGCACTAACAAAGGACCTATTTCTTCTTAGTGTCCTTGCATAACAGCATGTGGGCCTATTCATAAACGCCAGCAAACATCTCCGCACACGAGGAGAGGGATTTCAAATGCACGTCACACACACCCACAGACACACAAACACACACATTCTGCTGTCAAATTGAAAGATGGTTGTGAAACCCAAGTACAAGGTGTTTGCTTTAAGCCAATTAAACACTTAAACCAGATTAACATGAAAACATACATATAGGAGACGAGTGGAGGAAGGGGGTTATTAAAGAGATATGGTCGACCCCCGCATAGAACTGGAAAATGGCATGGGGCTTTCTGGCCCAGTGCTAAACTGGTTTAACTCTCATTTGAAGGACAGGGACAACTTTACGTCAATTTGTTTTTACACATCTAAGTGTACAAAAAAGGAGTTCCCCAAGGCTCCATTCTTGGGCCCCTTCAACATCTACATCCACCAGCTGGCTCAGATAATAGAAAAACGACAACATATCTCATATCATAATTATACAGACGACACACAGATGTATTTAGCGATACCACCCGGTGACTATGGTCCCATGCAGGCACTGAGTAGGTGCATTCAACAAATCAATGGATGTGCCAACATTTTCCTTTATTCATTAAACATAAATCTAAAAATGAAATAGTTTATTCCAAAGAAGAACAATTAAAAGTCAGCGCTCCGCTGAGGTTGCTTACGTTAAAGACCGCAGACCAGGCCCGTAAATCTGGTGTAGAAATGGAGTCAAAACAATCTCACCACAAGGTCCATTTAGTAGCTATTCTGAAGCTTTCAATCATAATCACATTATTTACCTCAGCGGAGAGTTTGCCCAGTACAAATATGTGATCATTTCTGACAATTTAGCAATTCAACCCCAAAATACAGGCATTGACCTTTGAAAATCTAATGTTTAGTCACTGATAAGACACCAATTGATGACAACCTTACACAATATTACTGTAAATTGTAATCAAATCATCACATACATTTTCCTTTAGTAGGCAGATGTTACTGTAAATATTACCATGTTGTACAATAATTTACCACCTGGAGAGGTAAAAGACTCCAAGCGACATTTTAAAACAGTTTCTCATGTGTCTTTATTATTAATGCAACAAGTAACATGTGTGGCATGAACCTCCCCGTGTGAGTCACAGAGGAATTAAAGGCAAATGAACTGAATAAAAACAAAAGAGAGGAGAGTGCGGAGGAGGGGGGGGGGAGGAGGCACGAGAAGGGAACAGAACAGAGGAGGATAAACATGGATAGAGATGTAAAACTTTTCTTGGCTAAGGTGACTGCGCGCTAACAACAAACAAATGGGCTGCGGAGATAAAACTAATGACAGAGCTGAGTAGTTGAATTTTCACTCTGGATGTAGCGTCTAAATTTAACCCACAATTGTTTCCAGGTTTAGCAGAAACGGCATCCCACCCACATGTAAAGCAGACGCGAGATCAGTGGTCTCATTTTGTTTTCGTTGCCATCAATCAGCTCGGGCAGCGTCCCCTGCCAGCATTACATCACAGCATACCTATTCTGATTTTAACGAGCCAGGGAAGTCATCGTGTGCCCTGGCAGCGAGAGCCTTACCACGTCGGGACTAATCAGATTTTAACAGATTAGAGGAAGAACATTCAGAGTTGCTCACTACGCCGGGTTAGTGATCCCACGGTGTAAAATCCTGTTTGCGCGCAAAGGTCACCGGCATACAATCACACTGCAAACATCTACCGGCTCCGACGCGCGACAGTAAATTATCTTTTTGCAGCACAAAGTTCATTATACTTAGAGGTAAACTGTTCACATATTCTATTTATGTTTTCCCACTCTTCTAGTTAGCTGCACACTATGTATTTATGGGTACTTTGTGCACATGCATGTTATCCATAATGTCACTTCTTTGTCTATTATTTGAATTTTCTTTGATTTCCGCAATGAGCTCATTTCTGCAACGCAACGATAACGTTTTGTTGAAAGTCTTCTCATAACTGAAATCTTTGACCTTTACTGAATAAAGGTTTTTTAAAAAAAAGGTATTTACCTCAGCTTATGATCCCATTTGAACTTTGCAATCACTCTTTTCAGGATTTTAGAAATTCACTCCAAAACCGCAGAGATTTCAGTTAGAAGTTATAAAAGTACTGAGAAGCTGGAGACGCTCTGTGTTTAGTCTCCAGCACGGACACACGTGTGTTGCGTCAGGACATGGCTGTGGTTAGAGGGTGAAACCCATCACAGGTTGGCCACTACCAAGCGGCATCACAACAGCGCACCTCACCTGCTGCGAGGACTCAGTGGAAACACACGATGCGGTTCAGCCCAATTAAACAGAATTACGTTTCGGTCATTTCCAGATGACAAGACAGCGAGGTGTCTAGATCGGAACTGAGCACCTAGAACTATTGTGTTTATAGGTTTTAAAGCAAATCTGGTTTTTGCTTCACTTTGGAATATGAATGTTAAAACAAAAAGTGGTTTTATGTATCCCTGATGTCTAAAAAAAAAAAGAAAAAACTCAGTTCAGCCCAGTTCTGAGACATCTTGAAGTGTTTTGACCTGCAAATCACCAAACCCATGCTCATTGGTCCTTTTTAAAAAAAAAACTTTTTAAAATCGGGGGTCTTTTGCACTCAGAACAACAATCTGAACACGTTTATGAGCTGACCTTCGAATATGGTGAGGTTCTTCAGGGTGACGGAGTGCTCCCAGCCCTTCAGGCGGAGGTCCTCTGTGATTGTGTTGAGGATCTCCATCTCGTTCCTCAGCTGAGCCTCCGTGTGGACGTGGGTCACCCACAAACTGCTGGTGTCCTCTGTTATGTTGCTGATCTGGATCTGAGCAGCAGGAGTAGAGGGAGCGTTAACAGCTGCAGTGAGAAAGTTAGCTTAACTTTAACTCTTAACTTATGCTTCCAACATGTCTAATCAATCGAGGCAGCGGTAGAGCGGCAGCGGTAGAGCGGCAGCGGTAGAGCGGCAACCTCCGCGCTCTGCGAGGTAAAAATCACTGCTTTTGTCAAAGAAGCCTGGTACCTCATACGACCCCCACTTCAAAAAAAAAAATGACGTCTATCCCTTTTAATGGAGGCTACTTTAGTGTAAACTGTGATGAACCTGCAAGTCTTGTATCTTCAGGTGATGAATACTGATGTCATTGCTGAAGGTGTGATTGACAGCTCCCACCGTCCAATTGACCTCGTCCAGTTTCTCCCTCAGCCAGCTCACCTGTCCTGAGGTTTCCCTGAAAGAACAGAAACAAACAGAACTTTATTCTTCTAATTAAACTCATTCAACTCCACGGAGGCTTCGCTGTGAGGCAACTCCACTGCGTTCTTACCGTAATACCATATAAATGTGTACCTGAACAGGAGGTCCTGGTCGTGGAGCCAGGTGGAGGCTCGGGACACCTCCGCACTCAAGCCCGTCAGGTTCCTGCCGGCGGAGCTGCTCAGAGAGGACAGCCTGTCATCCAGCTGCACCAGGTAGCCCTCTGACTGAAGGCTGTGAGCCTGGATGCTCCTCAGCTCCACCTCTAGGCCCTGTGGGAGAAACAATTCAGAACTCTCAAAGTCATCCATCATAAGTGTGTGTGTTCGGGCCGTTTTAGGTAAAAGAAGGAAGAAAAACTCTGAATTTCCGAGATTAAAGACATATATTTAGGAGCAAACAGCGTGCGTATCCTGACAGAATATTCACGTTTTCTTCTCATCAATGTACCACTGTAATCTCAGAGAAGATTTGCACGTTTTGCTCGTAAATGTATGACTTTAATCTCGGGAATTGTGAAGTGTTTCCTCTGAATATTACCCCTCCTTCCCTGACGCACCTTGATGAGGATCTCCAGCCTCTGCAGCCAGTCGCTGTGATTATGGAAGAGATTCTCCAGCTTCCAGATGTTCTCCAGCAGGTCGGCCTGAGTGGACGACTCGCCCAGGGTCTGCTGGAGCAGCCGAGAGCGCTCCGACATCCGGGTCACGTTCTCCATCAGCACCTCCTGACGCTGAGAAGACACCTGGGAACGAGAGACTGGGGAGGGAAGGAGAAAGAGAAAAGAGAGAGATTGGCTCCGGGTGTTGAATTACTGATCCCTCAGTCCCCAAAATCGAGTATCATTTACTATCAATCACTAGCGTCAGCGTGGACCTGCTCAGCAGCTTTAATGCAGAGCAGATGTTGATTCAGTCCTCACTCATTTTAGTTGTGTTTATTCTTGCTAAATATATTGTTTTGTTAAATGATGACCTTGATATTTTTATGACTTCAAAACTGTTTTCCAGAGTTGGCTCACTGGGAGTCTTTCTGTGTTTTACTGAGAACATATCGTGGAAATTCTGTCTCCATTTTGACTGATGTTTGAATTGGCCTCTGCATGTTGCTGTCCGTCCAATACCTGCAGGAGACGGAGACGGAGCACAAGCCCGTTTTTATAAAGATATGACGTACGGGAGCACAGCGATGGAAAGTAACTACTGTAAATGTATTTACAGTTTATACTTATTCCAAAGGGAAATATTGTACTTTTTACTCTTCTACATTTGTCTGACAACTATACTTTCTAGTTACTTTAAAGATTAAGATTTTACACAAAATAAAGATATGATCAGCTTGTAAATTACAACTCATTGTTAAAGATTAAATATTGTTTATTATTATTAAGAAGTAAGGATTAAAGTATGAATAATAAATACACATTTGTGTAGCAGAACTTTGATTCGTCTTCTTTCTTACCCCATTAATAATCTAGTTGTTAAAACTAGCTCCACCTAGCTACAAAAGAAAAAGATAATGCATCAGGTTTAACAAATAATAATGCAACACTTTATATATACAGTATTAGTCATGAGGCAATTTCTCTGCAAAAAGAGTACTTTTACTTTGACAATACTTTTACTTCTGATAATACTTTTACTTTGAAAATACTTTTACTTGTAAAGGAGTATTCTTACATTGTAGTACAGCCATTTTTACACAACTAAAGGATCTGATCACCCATAACACCAGTTGTGTTGTGAGGTTTTCATCTCCTCATTAAAATGACAAAAAAAAAGTGGATTTTGTTTTTGTTTCTAATTATGAAATGATCTCCTGTAGATACACCAGCTACAGGGAGTTTTTCACGATGAATCGTAAACACTCAAAAGAGAAAAGAAACAGCAATAAAAAGAGTGTGAGACAACATGTTTTTTTACTCTAAGTTAAGTTTGTGCAGAGTTTGGGGACAACATGATCCGAGTGACACATGTGTTTATTTAGCCGTGGCATCACATTTGCAGACTGTTAACATTTTACTGATGAACCTTTCCTGTCTTGTTTTTGGCTGTGGCATAAAGGCCACTTCTTCTTTTCCCTTCGCTCTGTTCTGCACCGCGCCTAATGAGTAAAAGCTCCCCAGGTTTCATGTTATGTTGAGAGCGTGTTGCATGGTAACGGCTTGATAGCCCGGGAGATATTTTGAAACCAGACCCTGAGCGTTACGCCATGACGACATCCTCTCTGCAGGACAGCAGGGACCAATGTGTGCAAAATACCTCAGACGGAGAAAAAAAAAAGAGAGCAACATGGGAAACGAGAGGAAGCAGATAAAACCCCTCGTACACGCTCGCCAACACGTCGATGCCCCGAACAGCCTGATATCACAACATCTCTGAATGTTTCTGTTTCCATGTATCTAAGAGAGTGATACAAGTGTGTTTCTGTGTGTGTGTGTGTGTGTGTGTGCAAGCATCAAGAAACTTCTGAATGACCTCAGAGAAGAAAAGTGCTGCAAAGCCACACTGCTGCAAACACACCATCTCAATTCCTGCTCATTATGTGTGTTAGGTTTACTTCTAATGACCTGAAAAACTAAATAAGCCAAAAATCTCTCCAGTACACAGGCTGCCTAATTGCTAAATGGTGGTCTGTCTTCTTTGGTGGGTTTTTTTTCCCAGAAGAACACACACACACACACACGCATTTAAGATCAACCAGAACCTGATACTATGGAGTTTCCCAGCAGTACTGGTGCTTGAAAAGGAAGAAGAAAAAGAAGACAGACACCATGAAGTGGGTCCATCTTATTCCAGAAATAAGAAATACTTGTTTTTTTTGCTTTTTCTATTTTTTTTGCACCACTGTCACCTGACTCACTCGTTTCATCCCGTTTAGTGGACGACAACCAAGACGAGCACGTTGCATTTTCTGCACCCCAGAGCAGCGGCGAAGTGCGCCCTGCGACAAACTGCCATGCAATGTCTATGGACAGGCCGCGGCGAAGTGCGGCCAAACTAAAAGTTGGGGATGGTTTAACGTTGAGTGACAAATTGCGGCCCTGAGTCCTATGACTCCTGTGATGAAGCACATGACCACGCCTCCCGGATGCAGAAAAATGGCGTTATTGCGGCGCGCTGCCTGAAGTGTCTTCTGCATTAACATGGCAACGTTTTGTTTCTTTTTTTTTTTAGGCTTCTCCGAACAGAAGACAGCCGCATCACGCACACAGGCTCTGCTCGTTTACATACTTGTTCCTGGAAGTCTAGGACCTCCATAATCGTCTAACCAGACCATCGTAACAGACAAAAAATAAATAAATTGTGTGGTGTGAACCCGGCATAAGAAGATCAGACAGGTTAAGAAGAAGAAGGAAGGACATGAGGAGGAGGAGGAGGAGGATCAGGGGGAGAGGATGAAGACAGCTGCCCTTTTCTAAACCCTTCACAATTCTCATAAATCCGCTGTGGTCAACAAGAAAAAACTTTTCGATTTAGTTTCTGAAATGTTGATACTTGGGGGGGGAAAAAAAAAAAAAAAAAAAAAAGTATTCCCAACACGACGACAAAATAAACGTGGATACCACATTTCTGTCGGATAATCTTGTGAGGATATTTAAAAATTACAGTTGAAGCGGCGGCACGGAGCTTAGTGTTAATGTAATCCAAGAATGGTTTCCAAATTTACAGAAATTTGTCAGGGAAACCGCAGTGTGGTTTTTATGCAGATGTACATTTCTTTACCGCAGAAGGTTCTGGGGCTGTGGGTTCTCACAGTTCAGAACAACTGTATAAACCTATAATCATATCTTGATGCCAGAACACATTTGAACACATTTCCACCACGTGTCTCGCTTGGTTTCCTCTGGTTGCACCGTCTGAAGGAATAATTAATCAGCTCTCTACTAATTGATGTCTCTGTATTTACTATCAACCAAACCCCAGAGGTCACCGTCTGGCTTCACACTAACAATCCTAAAGCAGCAACAATGATTTGTTTTGCCTACTTGAGGGGCAGCAGTGATTAATTATCACTTTATAAAGTTGCTATGGCTAACATGTTACACATCGAGCAGATTCAGAGCAATTATGTCATTTTTCTACCAAAGTTAAGGATCACTTTATTCAACAAAGTGGGCCTTTGTTAGATATAAAGGTTTCGAGAGGCAGGCGAAGTGTCTGCAGGGGGTTCAAATGTATAGTTTTTATCCAGACTACGTGATGGATCTCGCTAGAAAGAAAAAAACATACTTTACTTGGAAAGCGCAGAGTTCGGCAGAGGCCAAATTCCACATCTTGCTGCGTTAACGAAAATGAACAATAAATGCGTACGTCTGCCAGGTGATTTGCTGAATTTTAATCGTTTCTTCCTTGGCCCATGTTACAGCATTCCACAAACTTTCATGAAAATCAGGGTAAAAAAACCCAAAAAGCTGTGTAACCCACAGAGCTGTAGTTTCAGTCATCAAGCCTCATGATGTGAGCCTGCTGCTCAGGTCTGACAGGAGGGATGAGTCTTAAAGGTGAGTGTTGTGTGACTTCAGGCGAGGGCGATGGGAAATCGACTGAAAGAAGATACGCATGCCTGACAAATCCATTTCAAACCTCTCAGCTCAGTAAGATGGGAAAGTCATCTCTCGTCTTTTCCATTCGCTGCCTATTCTTTCCTCTCTCACACACATACAGACACGGCGGCAATACTCAAAAGCGTAAAGTCCCGAATTTACAGCTTCATGGTCTTCCAGCTCTTGTGTGGAGAAGACGACACTTTCCACTCATGTATCAAATGCTGGGAGGACGGTCCAGCACAACAGCTGGGCTTCAGTGTATAATGTGAATGGATTCTGCATTAATGGTTCAGTCCTCACACGGCCTCCATAAACACAAACGTTATTTGCAGCATTTTATCTCGCACTTTCAGTAAACAAACAACCCTAACCATCACCAAAAGGACCATTAGTGCAAAAGCTGGACATTTACTCGAAATGTAGCACTAAATTTATATGACCAATATGGAGTACACAGCGTTGTAATGGTAGCTGAAAGGAGTAACAGTGAAACCTGCTCCAAATGGAAAACCAGGGATTTATAAAATAAAAAAATAAAAAAAACTTGAAAGTGAGTTTTGGACATTGTGTTCGTATGGTATCTACGAATATCAAGCATCCGTACTTAACTAACTTACGTAACTTTTGTTAAGTA
>CALSBV010010705.1:8408756-8438463 GCA_943590825.1 Bovichtus diacanthus
GAGTCTGTTTTTGTGTTGCCTGCGTCACTTTGCCTTTTGTGTACACGTTTGTGATGATTTTGTGCACGAGCGTGCGTTTCTACACAAATGCATGCGTTTGTGTTTTAGCGTTTTTAATGTTCGTGCCATGCGTGTCCTGTGTGTGCGTGTTTTCTCACGCTTGCACTTCTCAACATGTGGGTGAGAGTTTATGCGTCTCTGCGTGCACTGTATGGACATGAAGAAAAAGTTTCTTCTGCATGTGTGATCGAAGATTTACTCTCCTGCAGGCGAAGTGTGTGCGGGGAACAAACTCCTCGCCCACGTCGAACACAAACAGGCCGAGATCAGAAACGCCTCATCTTCGGCAGCAAAAATGTTGATTCTTTTCACAAGGGTGTGGTTTAAGACCTTTAAAAGTTCCTCCTTGAAGTCGTTAGGAGTGGCACATTGTGGTGTCAGATATATCCTCTGAACCTTATTCTACGGACAAACTTAGCCAGACACATCTGGACTACATTCAAGACAGGTTTTTTTTATCTGGCATCATGCTGTGAAGGAGTGTGTGCTTTCCTAAATAACCTCAAAAGGGAGTTTAAGTAATCTAGAGGCTGTGGTTTCAGTCAAATTAGCCTCAGATTGTTGTTGTCACGTACGTCGACGTCCTCCACCTTCCCAGGACGATTGTCCCACAGAGTATTCTCTTCAGCAAAAAATATCTTCCAGCGCTGGACCGAAAAATATATATGTACAGAATTTGCGGTTAAAGACTATAGAGGAGGACAAGTAAAACTTTGATCCTCAGTCCAAAGCAGACGGTTCAGGTTAGTATTTTATGTGATAAATCATGTGCAACTTTTCCCCTTTAGTGTTGCTGCCAATGTTTGCTTTGTTTTTCTTCCTGTTTTTTTGTCCCTGCGTATTTGTTGCCTGCGCGTTTGTTCTAATGTGTTTCTATAACCACTCTTCATAAACAAATAAAAACAGATGTTTTAAAAAAAAAACAAACAAAAAAAAAAAAAAAACACGCTTAATTGTTTTTCAGAGATTGCATCGACTTGGAGGAGCTCGTGGAACAGAGGCTAGCTCGCTCCATGGACCGCTGCAGTAGTGGTTGCCATAGCAACGGGATGTTTAACTGAAACCAACTGCTGGCGACAGATCGGTGAACTATAAATAATCTGGTTTCAATACAGCCAGCGTAGAAATTCAGCCGTGACAGGAAAAGTTGACGTGAAAAATCCAAAAAATAATTATGATAACAAATGCATGACCTAAAGCCAGTTACTACACAGGCCAGAGACCAAAATAACCCCAAGCTGGTTCAGGCAATAACATGCCTGTTGCCCGTCACTGAAAGACACACACTCGAGCTCATAGATTTCATGGCTTTAAAAAAATAATAACAAACCCACCATCATGTTTTCCAGCAGTTAACTGGCCGAGGGAAAAAAACCCACGACCGTGCCAAACCTGTGAGCTACATGTTTGCTGGAAAACATGACTCAGTCGCACCTACAGTATAAGTTGAAGAGATGCATGTAGGCAGAGCTATAAAATCTGCAGCATGTGGGAGGAAAACAACTTGCAACCATAACTAGCTAATGTGCTCACTCACCTGTGAAGTACAACAGGTGTCTGTAAAAACTAGACTGCATTTAGTGGATATATTCTAGAAATGGAAGGTGGATGGTGAAACTTATTCAACTCAAAATGATGCTGTTGTTGCATATTTTTGCACGATTGTGCCCATGATGACAGGTTGTAGTTGACCACAAATCCGGCTTAAAGCTCCGGTTTTAAACAACGTTATCAGGCAAAGCTCTGCCTGCAAGGCCATATATGGGCCAAACTCTGTCCATTAGATGTGTTTGTTGGGTGTTTTACACAACCTGTTATTCAGAGAACGGGCTCCAGATGTAGCACGAGGTATTTCGAAGTTTTGCCAAAACGCAATGAAAAACATCCCAGCCCTCCACAGGGGAAAGAGGGTTCCTCTACGGCGAAGAGTTGTACAAAATGCTCAGAAATATAAGGAAATAATCCAGTTTAGGACTTTGCCAGTATACATATTTCATTTCTTTTTTTCATAGACTCCAGAGTTTTCTTTAAAAATGCACCGTACGAGCACAATGCTGGAGCCTAAAAAGGCTTCTGCTCTGCTACAAGACAAGAAAACCAACTGTTCTGTTTGCAAGAGTCAAAATTGTGTAATCGTGTATAAAAATGGTGATAATGACTTGTCCCTGATGCAAGCATGGTACTCTACACCCTCAGAAAGATATAGAAATAGACGGTATGCAAAATGTGTTTTGAATTTTAAACCTAAACCTGCTGCATCTTTGCCCATTTTATGGTGCACTGATGTACGTTGTGCAGTGTGAGTGCACCATAAAATAGGCCCTCTCTCACCTACTCTTCTGTATGAGCAGTAATGTTTTACAGTGCTGAGATATTGTAATACCTCTTTCAAAAAACATCTGAAAGAGCTTAGGATCTTTCTATAAATGAGGTTTGGACTCTATTCTGCTGCCGATTCTTTTGCCATTAATGTTAATGGGGAGACAACAGAAAAGTGGCGGCGAAAGACAAAACTCTGCATCTGGTTTGCTTTTAGAAAAAGTTGAGAAAAGTTCAACTCTTTAGAGTATCCCATGTGATTTGGATGTGAGGTTCATACTGTGGAATAATAGCACAATCTGCTTTCCACTTTTAATCATCGAAGTGGAAAATGGTTAAAAGTAATTAAGATTACACAATTTTGTAGTGTTTAGGCCAAAACATACTGATTTATTCTAAGCGGAGAATCATCTTTGAGTTCAATTTGAACATGACTTTCAATGTTATGCAGGACATATTTAGAAAAACTGAACTGCAATGAATTTAAAGAACGCAACTGCTCTTGGAGAAGACTCGACAAAGCTTTAACATTGTCCAAGTTTGTGCCAATGCTTTTCAAACAAACAGACAAACCCAACCGAAAACATAAGCTCCTTGGTGGAGGTAATAACGGCCCAATCAGACCCGAGCATGTATATTACAAACCAAACGCAAGCTTCAGGCTCATGATGTCGAGAGACAGCCTGCCGAGTCTGCACAGTAAGTGAGTGAGGAGTAAAACTGTTTTCACTCAGGTGCTTACGCAGGTCAGCTCACAGGGTTCCTGGCAAGTAAAGTCTTCAAAACGTACATCATAGCAACCTTTGGGCCTGCCAAAGTTGTCAGTGCCGCTTTAATGCTTAGAAAGACCAAACATGTCTCTATTAAGTAATGGTCTTCCTCTTAAGCCGTGTCAGCCAAAACAAGTGACTACAAAGACAAAAAGGTTTGTCCAGCAGGCGCCTCGGAGATGATAAATGTCTCGCTCCTGGCTCAAGGCTTAGACGCTGGCTACCATGGGAATTGAACACATGACCTTTCAATTATGGACCAATGTCAGAGATCAGAGCCGTGAGAGCTCAGTCCTATCTGCGTGCAGATAAACTCGTAGGAGTAACGGACCGATAAGGCAGCTTTTAAACTCATGATGAACGGAGCAGGATTCATCTGGCTTCTTCATTCTTTTCTCTTTATTTTTTTTCTTAATCTGTCCCTGTTTATCACTCTCCCCCCTTTCACTTGTCCAAAACTTAAGATTTAGGGTCCGATGCGCTGACACAGAAAATACTCTATTATACTTATCATGCCTTGAATGCAGATTTTTTCGGGCCAAAGATGAGGCTCCGTGACCCTGCTAGCTATGAAATATGGATGTTTGAATGCACGGGAGACGCTGGGTGAGCCACGAAGTTGGGAGGAAGCCAAAAAAGGAGAAAACGCAAGAGCTGGAAAAAAACAAAAAATAAAAAAAAAAAAACACACAAAACAATCTAAAAGTCAAGTGAGAATTCAAACAAATAGCAAAACGTGGATATGTGCTCACATCGGAAAAAACTGGCAGCCGCTGTGAGTGTGTTTCTGCATGCACTCTGTGTGTGTGTGTGTGTGTGTGGCAAAGGGGCCTCCCATGCAGTTACGCTGGAGCCCACTTAGCTTTTGGATAGCTGGCATTTAATTTAAGAGAGGCCAGTTGAAAAACCCAGTTTGATTGGTTTTCTAAAACAACCTCATCTAAAAGCCTTAAATAACAAAATACCTCTGTGACGACATTGAAGCCGTTCCAAACTCTTAACTACATCTCTGTGCCTGGGAATACTGGCATCGGCCGTGTGGTGACGGCGGGAGTGGGAGGCTCGGGGACGAGAGGGTCTTGAAATGAAATTAGGATTAGTGAGGGCCGTCGAGTCCTCCAGGATCCCGCTGGTCTGAAGCCAGACGGCTCTTAAACCTGTTACTGGGCGGGTCACTTCAACCATCTCGCTTAATTGTTCCGTTTCTTATTTCTCTCTCTCTCTGCATCTATCAGCCTCTCGTTGTCTTCATCTCCTGTAATAACAGAGCTGACATTTACAAGGAGGCCACTGCAGGGTTTGCAGAGTCTGACACACCTCCAACGCTTTGTCATTCGCACACACACACACATACAGATACACGCACACACGCACACACACCCAGTGGATTGGCCATGACGCTACTGTGGCTTCACTCCAGGGTTTTTCCAAATGAATCAGGACGAGGAGGAGGAGGAGGAGGAGGGACTGCAGCGGTGTAAGCGCTGAAGACGCTGGAATTTATTACGCCACTGCGTCACACGCTGAGTGATATGAAGCAATGACAGCTAAATGCTAATTTCCATAAGTCACGAGTCCAAATTTCCACACGACAGTTTCACTTGTTTTGTGCCAACCGCTGAGACATGTGATGTTTGAAAAACAGATTCCTTATGTAGCCTTGGAAGTTAGTGAGGGTTGTTTGGGACTGGGGGGTTTTCTTTCACAGCGGGGGAACGGTTTCGATAGGTAAGTGAATGACTAATCTCCCTCTTTTTATTGCACCATGTACCAGTAATTGGTCCCTGGTCGTTCAAAAAATCCCCAAGTTTTAAATGCCACGGCCATGATGCAACACATGGTTACGGAGGCACCAATTGGTTCTTTTGCGACTTTTACAACACAAGTCAGTGTTCCCTCATTCTCACACACACACACACACACTCACACTCATACTCATACTCCGTTGGCCATGCCATCGTGAGCAATTTAGGGTTTGGACATGTTGACCGCAGGCGTGTGGGACAGAACTACTGACCTCCTGATGGGTGGACGACCACTCTACCTCCTGAGCCACAGTCGCCCCAAATGCATCAAATCCGGGCTAAATGCATCAAAGTTGCACGCTAAAAATGCAAAATCTATTTAAGTACTAAACCACACTGCCTGTACTTTCATGACAGAGATGCTGAAAGGTGAACCATCTGCACAAACCTGTGTGACTGAACCAAATTATCATGGCCTGGATCTCCTTGAAAAAACAAAAAGAACTGTTGAGATGCCAACTCATGAATCAGGCTAAAAGCTAACCCCCCCCCCCCACCACCCCCCCACACACACACACACAGCCATGCATTAGGGGAAGTATGAAAGCCATGCAGCACAAAGGAACCAGCCACCGTCACGCTTCATCTCCACTCTGTCTTTTATGTTGCCGTCTAAAAAGTCAAACGTGTCACGGTTCCAAAATGCTGTGACATGCATAACTTCACATGTGGGAATCAAGTTCAAACGTGTCACACGTGCACAGAGCTCTGCGCGAGCGACGGGAAGCACAGAGGTCAGTCTGTATCAATGTATTTGGCGATTCGGGTTGGAAAAAATCTCCAAAAAAGACATCGTGAAGCTGCGTTGAAACACAGATTACAGAGGTATGTGCTAATTCTGGCATTGACGCTTTATATTACAAACTTTTCAACAGCTACGGCAGTAAAAGTGTCAAGTGAATAAAGTCAATAAAATCACCATGCAGGACTTTTGCATGACTGAAGTTTAGGTTACACTTCAAACGGTTGTTTATTCATTGTGTGCCGCGTCCTCAACGCTAAACTACTACAGACAGTTTAAGAGGGGGGTAAGGTTTCAGACCACTTCCCAGAGTGTTACCTTAGACTGAATAAGTAGGTTTTTGTGTGTATGTGCGCGCTTGTGTGTGTGTGTGTGTGTCCCTTTTTACAAATCAACCTTGAGGAATGGCTGATGTCATGTGCATAACTGAGCTATGAGAACAAAAGATGGTCAATACGCGCCGTGTGTGCAGCACAGCACTAAAGCAGTGAAAGGGTTTAGTTTCTTTTCTTTTCAGAGCTCCCCAACTGGTTGTCAAAGACCTGCAGCTGATGGAAGACCAAGTCACACCCTACCTGCCAGGCAGAGTCCGAAGATGGTGAGAAGAACCAGGATGTAGAGGGAGACGATGGCGTACTTGATGGCGGAGAGGGAGTTCAGGTGAGCACAGCACTGATCCTGCTTCCTGCGACGCTTACCAGAGCCTGGCCCAGACAACAACAACAACAACAAGTGGGTCAGAAACTACACACAAGACCAAATAAAAAGGTGCAAATATTTGTCACATGCCAGGTTTTCCTATGAGTAAAAACAGCGAGAGGAAGTTGGCATTTGGAATAAACATGGTGTTCATCAATGTTGTTCAAAGATTTGTTTGCCTTTCGACAAAACAAAGCAATTTCTCGGTAATTGGCGTCTGGGACAGTGTGTGTAAGAGGGTGTTCACAGCAACAAAGCAGAACCGCTGAAAACAAATAATTCCAAAAAGGCTTTTATTTGAAAGCCCAACATTTACTGGTACAATGACGTACTGTGTGAACTGAAAATTTGACGCGCGCGTGTGTGTGTTTGCGATACCTCGGCAGGAGGCAGGGATTAGCCTGTTGATGTTGAGGGAACATTCCCTTCAGGTCAAGAGGATGAAGAGATTTATAAAAAGGCTGTTTTCGGAGTCACGCTTTTCAGCAATCATTGGAATAGGAAGGGGACATTACTTTAAAATGTTTTCAGACGTCAGCACATGAGGGTATTGTTTGTGAGTAATTGTCCTCCACATTGTTAAAGAAGTGAATGCGTGTTCTGCCACTTCAGCACTCGGTAACATGTGGTGGAAAACATTTCTTTACCGGAGTAAAGCAGATTTATTTCGGGCTGGTTCCAAAATGTTACACTAAATGGACATTAAGGCAACAGGAGCTGCTTGGCAGACAATATAAAGTGTCATTTGCATAAATGTATACGGCTGTTTCTCAGAGTTGACAGTTTGCAAAGCTAGTTTTGAAGGCTGTAGCTGGCAGACTATTAGTTGCTAGCTAATTAAAATAAATTTCTGGTATTTGTTTGGACTTTTTTAATGTTTCCAGGTGATTTGCTTGCAATGAGAACCCTGCAAAAGGGACTTCTGTGCATGTATACAGTGGCTACATGTATCATATGCTGACTCTAAAGACAGCATAGCAAAAATGTCTGCATTTACCAGTTAAAAAAAAATAAATAAAAAAGGAGCATTGTTATTCTATAGCAGATTTTGTCTAATTAGCCCCGGATGCTACTACAATAACAAACATGTCTGGACGAGTGACATTAAAGGGAGTTTCTCTTGGGAAATCACTGAAGCCATGTGACACGAACATTATCATAAATATCATTATAAAAGGTTTTAATGAGATTCTATCTTCCTGTGAACCGTCATGCTGTTGGCTTGAGTCTGAGTTGTGAACATAAACACTGATTTTTGCAGCGCGGCCTCCCAACAGCATGGTTTCATTTGGACCATGACAATCAGTCAGTGGACACTGGTGGATTGTTGCTGAACGCACACACACACAGACACACACACACACACACACACACTCGATGATGAAGAACACACGCTCCTCCAGCGTAAGACAAACACAGCTGGCTCAGATGTGTCACATGGCTGGAATGTATAGGAACATAAATTTGCACTCAGAGCTGGTCTGCCTCTCACGGTTGTTTCTGGAGCCTCTCGCGTGCACAAATCGCTTCATGACGCCCGTTTGAGGTCACTCCATGGGAAGATTGTTTTGATACTCCCATGTCTTTGTCTTGAAAGGAGAGTTTGAGTGTTTTGAAGTGGGGTTGTATGAGGTACTTATCCACATCCCCCCCAATTTGGAGAAACAGACAAGAGTTACGGCGTGGAAGCAAAGGCATGTACTGTTGTAGACAGTGGCAGCAGCGACACCTACTTTAGCTGCAAACAAAGTCCCAAAATCGTGGGACTTTACCGGAAATGTGAAGTTAAATGAGCGTTTTTGTCAATGGAGTCTGGTGGCTGTAAAGAGATCGTAGATAATGGATTAAAAAACGTTCACCTTGGAGATGCTGATAGGCGCATGTTTGAACTTTGGACACTCAGGCTAGCGGATCCCCCTGCTTCCAGTCTTTATGCTAAGCTAGGCTAACCACCTCCTTGCTCCAGCTTCATATGCACAGATATGAAAGTGCTATCAATCTTCTGATACAACTACTGGGAAAAAAAAGTGTATTTGCCAAAATTTTCAACAATTCCTTCAACAATTTTTTTTATTTAGCATCATTGTATTGGCTTTTATTGTTATTATTTTTGATGAATTGATTAAAATTTTGCCTACAAAATGTGAGAAAACATATATATTGAAAAAAAAAAAAAGCCAATCACAATTTCCAAAAGCCTAAAGTGACTTCAAAATTGCTTGTTTTGTTCCAGTAGTCGTCTAAAATCGAACGATATTCTGTTAACGATGATATAAAAACAGATAAAAGCTGCAAATTCTCACATTTGAGAAGCTTGGATTAGAGTAATATTTGGCATTTTTGCTTGATAAATAATGAATCCATTAGCAAAAATGTTCTGTTGATATGTTGATTTTTTTTCTCCACAAAGAAAAGAAAGTCTTTCATGTTTCTTGAGGGTTTTGCACACTGTGCTTCAAAATACCACTTTATACGCCTTTGTGTGCTGTGCTATTGTACGAACCACGACTAATGCTCGTTTCTGTTATTTTCACAGGAAAACACACCCTAATAAAAACAAGACGACTAAACTTCACAAAGACTCTTCACTGACGCTCTGCAGCCTTTCAAGCTGACATTATACAGACACAAAGAATACATTAGTTCATCAAATAATTGTAAACACTTTTGAGACATAGTGTCTTGTTTAGACAAAGAGATTTAAGAGGCAGATTAGACGGGGATTAGAACACTGTGTAGGTTTATATTAGTACTCAACTCGGAGGTGCAACAATGCATTTGAACACATATCTGTTTATAAACTGTTTATTTCCAGCAGGACCATTGTTAGTCAGTTACTGGCACTGACTGTGCATTTGACTGTTTTTTTTTTTTTTTTTGGTGAAATTAGTGAATTTACAAGGACAGGGCTTTTACTTTCCAAATCAAATAAACATGGTGGTCGTCGATTCCATAAAAATCAGGCAGCGTCTTTGCAACTGGCAGGTTATGGTGACATGACGCGTGCGAGCGCAGATCGTTTCCCGAACAGAGAACGCTTTAAATGCATTAATCCATGCATGGATATTTAAACGTCACCATATCATCGTCAACTTAATTGTAATGTGCCGTTATAATTACTTCACACAAGAGGCCAATAATGGTGTCGAGAGGCTTGATAATACCACTTGTCAGGTCACAAAATTAAGACCACATTTACTCCATAAAGTTTGTGGATAAACCCTGTTGTTGGGTTTTTTTTACAGATAATTAGAAGTTCATTGCATCAGGATGAACCCCTTGAGATGCATCATCTCGTTTCCAATATACAAACCGAACAACAAACTAAATAACTAATAAACATACAAGCTTGAACCGCCTTCTTTAGATACAAAGGGGACTATAAAGAGGATCTAACCAGAGCGCTGTAGTGAATAATCTGACGTATGAGGAACAGTTGTTCACCGTGGGTTTACGTCAGAATGCACACTGGCCGTGTGGCCGTGTGGATCATGGCTGAATCCCACTCCGGTGAAAAACCTTCTAACTGTTTTTGTTTTGTTCTTTGCTACCACACCCCATGGTTGGGAATATCTTCTGTAATTGAACGAGGTGTGAAATTGTTCCAGGATTAGAGAAGTTGGACGAGGACGGTCTTTCTGATGAGTGCGGCCATTGTCCGCCTTTCATTAAAATGTCAACAAATTCTGTTCGCTAAGACTTTCCCACAGATTCGCAGAGCTGCGGCTCGAAACCCGAGAACACCACAGGGTCAACTGTGGATCTGTTGCAGCTGCACCTGTACACATGCGCGCGCAAAAAGACACAGACTTGCAGATGTTGCTGGACATTCCTGGCTTTTCACAGATGACCATAGCGAGAGTACAGAGCGGACGCCAAGCGGTGACAGCATTGCCTCTTCTTGTGTGTCTGTGTTGGCTATTAGTGTGTGTGTGTGTGTGTGTGTGTGTGTGTGTGTGTGTGTTGCACGTGTACACTTCTGTGTAGAAAGTCCCTTTCTGAAAATCAATCATGGTGTATGAAGATCTGCATCCAAGTCATGACACACACACACACACACACACACACGTGAATTTAAAGAATTGTTCAAAGTTAAATAAAAACAAATCCATAAATCAACAGTAGGAGGAATTTAGATATATTTTTTTTTTACCTACCTCAACAGTTTCTGGTGCAAAATTCATTTATCTAGTTTTTCTCTCCTGCTTATATACTGTATGCTATATATGCTGCTGATATTTTGATTGCATGCAGACATATATCCAGGTGAAAATGGATTAAGAAAATCTGCTCCTTTGGTAAGAAATCTGTATTTTATCAACAACAACAACAACAAAAGAAAAAAAAGTCTCAGTTTTCGTCCTTACCTTCGTCACACAGGTTGAGCTTGGACAAGTTGCGTCCATCGTAGGCCTCTTCATACATGGAGCCGCTCTCCCTCTCTTCATACGTGCTCAGATACATGGCCTTGTTCTCCATCTCCTCCTGACTGGAGAGGAAACACACATTCAAAAGATCCACTGAGACAGTTATACATCACGACATTACATTATTATGTCGTCTCTCCTCAAACCAACCCTAACCTTTCACTAGCTTAAAAAAAAAAAAAGGAAAAAAAAGTTACAGATGACAAAAGTAAAGAAACCAAGACTTGTGTATATGGAGGAACAGATGTAGGTGTTTTTATACAGGTGGAGGAAAACATCCTTGCATGGTTCAGCAACTGAACTAAGTTATTCTTAAATCAGTCAACAACACACTTCAATCCTGAAGATGAGCTCATGGGGGGCGGGGGGGGTGAAGTGTTAGTATAGAAGTATAGAAGTTCAAATGTGTGCGATTGTCTCTTATTGGTTTGTCTTTTATTGGAGCCTTCTTGTGCTGCGAATCAGGCTGCGAGAGCTTTAACTGTCTCTGTTCAACCTACAGTGCACGCACGCACGCACGCACGCACGCACGCACGCACGCACACTAAAAAAAACAGGGAAATCCTTGTGGTGTGAGGATTGGGAGGATTGTGGCGTTCTCAAGTGTTACGTTTCCTCCACCAACTGACTTGGACGGGGGTTGTGGAGAGGTTGGTAAGAACTGATTCAACTCTCATACCAACTAACCATGAGGAGTGTGTGTGTGTGTGTGTGTGTGTGTGTGTGTGTGTGTGTGTGTGTGGAGGTGGCTGCTGCTTCTCATAATACTGCATCAGAAGAGGTAAACCCTTCATTGTTAGCCCAGTCAAACAATATTTTTTTATATTTTTTTTAAAAAAACCACCGTAGAGGGTTTGAATGCCAGCCCAAATGGAAATGGTTACTAAACAAATATGCAGCTGAAAGATATCTGGCTGGAGCGGTGCATCCATCCATTCACGCAACCTCTTCCCTGCTGTCTGCGCGGGTTCAAGCAGAGCAAGCAAAGTAGTCCACATATCCCTCTGTGGAGCCACCCCATGTAAAAAAACAGGGAAAGAAAGGGCAGATGAGGTGGTTTGGCACCGGAAAACTTTCAAAAGGGATGTTGAAGAACCAGGTCGATGAGCAGGAGTTGTGCAAAAAGTGGGATTTATTATCAAAAGACGTTCACTGAAACAAAAATGGGCAAAAAATGAAACCTGGGAATTTCAATAAGAACTAATTAAACCGACATATGAGACTCCCACACACTCCAATCAACGACATTTCACCTTCTCTGCCTCACCTAACGCAGAACCTACCACCTGCACAGGTGAGCGAAAACAGAGCAAGCATCCAAATCATACAAAAATAAATCTAATTAGCATTAATACAAGGTTTATAGGATACTGCTGACATCATAATTCCTGTACGGACAATCATCAAACACCCATGAGCACAGTAAGTAGTATGTCATCTACTGCAGAATTAACAATCCTATGAACCCATGAAACAAACAAACTGTCAGGCTTCATGCAGCTGAATTGATAATGTCCAATCAAATCAACGGAAACATTGGACTGAACTAATACTTAAGCAGAAACAAAAACACAGATCATTTGGGGGAACAGGGTCCAGGATCCCGAGGGGTTTAAAAATACAGTGCATCGACAAAATAAAACTATTTAAAAAGCGCTTTCAGGCAAATCTTAGTCTCCCAGTGGCAGTTATGACTTGAACCACATGTGCAAGGTGGAGACCGGCGATTGTAGTAAATCCCGACGGACACAGAGCAAATCCTCCAACTGCAGTGCTGCTCCATCATACTCACTCACTTTAGAGCCAGAATGTGCCGTAATGTGGACACGAATATCTCCGGCGCCATTCCAAGTACAGCCGCGAGAACTTCAATCTCCCCGGGGGGGCTTCGTTTATAAAAGAGTAACCTTGAAATGATTCCCCACACTTTGCTCACATTTGACGCAAAAAAAAAGTAGCTCCAGAAACATAACTCTCAAGTCTTTTAACCCCACGGGAATTACGAGAGGTGAAAAATGAAGAGGGCTTTGACAGATATTGTGATGGCAGGATTCCAACAAGTCCTCCGCTCATAACCACAAGACATAAATCTCATGAAAACATCTCCAGGGAGAGGAAAGTGTCTCTGAGGCCTCTTATCAACACACACACAAAAAAAAATAAAAAGTAAATCCATCAACAAACACACGGTTAACATTACAGCCAGCAGGTGCGGCCATTGATGAGCTACTGTTTCTGTCACGTGATCTGTGATGGCATAACTCAGTTTTTAAGTAAAAGCATATTGAATTTCACATTTCGATGTTGCAGCCGCACAGCCGAACCCGCTTACGCGTTTCCCACGCTACACATAATGCAAACCAAATATGGCCGCCGTATGAATAAAGTGAAAGGGAGCTCCGAACAAATAGATGCGGACATAGACATTTCTAAAAAGGAGTAAAATTAAATCTGCTGCTCAGTCGGGAGTCTGTGGGTGTTAAACTCCCACAAGCCCCGGCGGCAGAGCTGTGAGTGTTTGACAAAGTCGTTAAAAAGCGCTCAGTCTGGACTTTCTCATCACAGAGGGGATAGAAGGGTCAGGTTGACATTTAGATTGAAGCTGGACAGCAACCATTAGGGCTGCTAGGAGATCCCGAGCATCCGTACCCCCGCATACGTGTGTGTGTGTGTGTGTGTGCGCGTGTGTGTGTGGGTGGGTGAGTTATCTTCTAATAACTCTCGAGTTTGGTGGGATGCAAGTGTTTTATCACACACACACAGAATCAGCTGGTCTGTGTTAGTCAGTGCCAACCGAGGACGGTGGGAAAGCAAAGAGTCATCGCCATCTCTGAAACTGAGGACAAAATAATAGAAACGCCACACGAACTTTAGAAATTAAATCTAAAAAAAAAAAAACCTTCAACAAGAAAGTTTGCGCCGCAGGGATGAGCATTTAGTTAGCATTTAGTGAACACTTGTGAGTCCCTCGTCTCGAAGCTGTTAACTGTGGTTAACACAAGCAGAAAATGAAGAAAATCAAAATCCCGACAGTAACTTAAAGGGCCAGACTCTCCAAAACAACAAAAAGGTGAACTCTACATGTGCACTTCCTGAAGGAGCAGCAACACTGACTGCTTGCAGTAAATCTGAAAGCACAACGTGGTGTCAGGAGCACAATCCCTGGAGTCCTAACCTTTGACATCGATGAGTCTTTTCCCTCCATCCAGGTTTGCATGTGATTAAAACACCAAAGAAGCCTTTAATGCATCAGCTGTTCATCACGGTGTTAAAAAGCATAAAATGGAAATACTCAAGTGCAAGTACCTCAAAGTTGGATAAATGTACTTGGTTACTTTCCACCATTGTAAATGATACATGTCTGCATCAGCTCCACACAAGTGTGGGTTTAGTCAGCTCCATAGAAAACGCTCAGAGAGGAAGACGGCTGACTCAGCAAGAGAGGACACAATTATCTTTTGTCACGCGTGCCGGCGCGTCGCGAGACTTGACCCCATCTGAGCATCTTGATCGCCCGTGAGGGAACCAGCGTGTGTGGTCTCAGGCAGAAGAGCTGGAAATATATGAAGATTTGGATCTGCACAGCTGGAAAACACCGTCTCGTTTTCTCGATTTAAAAGAGTTTTAAAAGTCAGTGCATTTAAGATGCACTTGAGGTTTGTCAAGATCTTCTACTAAAAGACGAAGCGGCTTCATTTACAGAGAACTTTCTATTACTAAGTCGTTTAAAAGTTATTTTAAAAACGTCGAGAATATGCAACACAATACAACAGCAATAAAGAAAAGAAAAATGACACACACACACACACACACACACACACATCTGTGAATTTATAGCATTGTTGAAAGTTAAACAAAAACAAATCCATAAATCAACAGTATGAGGAATTTAGATTTTTTTTTTTCTTTTTTTACCTACTTCAACAGATTCTGGTGCAGAATTAATTCATCTGGTTTTTCTCTCCTGCTTCTATTATCAGAAAGTATTCAGAGCTGTATTTACCATAAACTACACATCTGCTGCGTATATCCAGGTGAAAATGGATGCACGCACACACACACACACACACACACACACACACACATACAACACACACACAGCACCATAACCAGCTCCTGATCTTATTCTGGGTGCAACCAGAAAGTCACAGTCGGTTCAATTATGTCATAATTTTACCATTTGCAAGGCGATTAGATGAGGCTACTGTACTGCACACAGGAGTAGGAAGCTTAGTTGGAGCACAATCTCTCTCTATACACAAGCAACCATCCCATGTCATTGCTCAGTCATCCGTGTGCAACATTAACCCATTTTTCTCGGTTAATTAAAAAAGGCAGAGATACTTCACCCATGACCGCTGAAAAACAAAAGCAACAATTTTCTGCGAATGAGTTCCATTGAACCTGCATTTCCTGTCCCGTTGTCCGTGGACCACACCGCCCTAATAGATTACATGCAGCCTTTTAACTGGACCCTTTCGACCTAATTGCAATGAATATTTAACAGATGTCAACCAGTGTGCCACCTTCAGAAAGGTCAAAGCGCAGTAAACCATGTGGGGACTTTAGAGCGCTGCAGCCTTTGTGCAGAACAAACATCATTAACATTTTAACACCCAACACAAAAGGGCAATAATCACTAAACTAAGTCGCCATTTAACATGTCATCCGGCGCAAATGCTACTACGTTTTAATTACTAGGATATGTTTTACATAATATCTCGTGAGGAATGACAGGTGACACACAGCTGAGGTTGGAAACAGGTGCAGTCGCGGCAGGATTTGTGCTTTTTACGGTGCAAATGTGTCAGATTATGTTAAGCCTGCACGAAATCAAACACGAAAAATAAGTAGCAAAAGTCCGTATCTCTCACCTGGTCAGCTGTCAATTGGATATTTAAAAATATATATATATCACAGCTCCACGTGGCTCATAATTCCCCTAAAAAAAAGTTGCGTGTTGACGCTGTAACTCCAGGTTTTTACTCAGCTGTCAGAGGGTTCAAATCTGCATTAAATGAAACGTGCAGAGTGAAATGCTGCACCATGCACATGCATGCGCACACACTCTCTCTCTCTCTCTCTCTCTGTCTCTCTCTCTTTCTGTCTCTCTCTCTTTCTCTCTCTCCGTTGCTCTATAGAAGCGAACAAGCTCTGACATTTGGAGTAATATACCCACAACATCATCATGTGACCATCACAAAACTCCAGCTGAAGTTGGCTCTGCCTGCCGAGCAGCTGGTGGAGAAGAGAGGTGAAGAAGGCTGTGCGCGTGCGCCCTCTGTTGGGTGTTGATGGTAAAATGACTGGTCTGGATAGTTATTATTATTATTATTATTATTATTATCTGATACTGTTATAAGGTCATTGACCCACAAACAGAGGAAAAGTGGGCGAATTTTATTTTTTTTTTAAAATTGGAGTTTGCTTTTACACCTAATTAGATGATGACTTCACGAACCCCTCGAAAACACATTTATTGAGTCAAGAAGTTGTAAACACGACCGCAGTCCACACATTCCAGTGCTAAACTTTTCTGATCCAATGTCTAAATTATTTACGGGCTAGAACACAAATATATTTTTAATTAGAGCTAATTGGCTTACTAAATGGCAAGTAGTTAGTGGACATTTGATAAGTTGTAGATTTGTTAAGTAGCCTCATGTGCACTGCTCACACTAATGCACAATAAAAGTGAGTTTGCAAGAGTGTTTGCCTAGTGAGTTTGCCCTGTCCTGTGTCAAAATTGAGTTATACATATGCTTACATGGTGCATATAACTGAATACATAAATTGTTAATATCGTTAATATACACGTGAAATACAGATGCTAATATTTCTGACAGCACTGAAGGCATCACGAGAAGCTGTGCAGCGCGTGGGGGTGTGGAAGAAGGATGTGTTGCGCATGCGCCCGGCTGGTGGGCGAACCCGGGGGGAAAGGAATGTACCTGGAGAAACACTTCCAACAGGTAGAGACAAGGGTCGCCATTAATGCTGTCATACTGACTGGAGGTAAATATAACTTATCACTCAAGAAAAACCTTCATAAAGTTTGTAAAGATGTGAGTGTTTGGTTTTTACCTGCTGTTCAGGATGTTAGAAGTTATTGAAAGGCAGCTGTTGATGGATTACCGTTCCTCTTTCCGTGTTCAAAGGGCAACACGCCAAATTCTAGTCATATTCTTTTACATTTTCACCAGGGTTAATTTACCGGAACAGGTACACACCTGTTATAGCAGAGCAAACATGTTTAAGAGTATCTGCTTCAATTCGGCAGTATCCGGCCTACAGGAACATACTTTATTTGGTCTACATTTGTACATTTACCACTAGTTTGTCCGTTTCTGCCGAGCTGTTTACATCCATTTTGAGCACCAGTGTGACTGTAAAGCAATACCGTTTTAGATTAAGTGATGCATGGGGAATTTATTTAAACATTTGCTGAAAGGAGACACAAGCTCAACCTTTGGAGTTATGAACAGAGAATCGGCCCAAAAGACTTGAGATGAGGTAATTCTGCAATGCGCCACACGATGGTAGGATTAAACTTCAGAATGCATGAAGGATGATCGCAACCTGCAACTTGAATATTATGTGTCCCACCTTTGACATTTGCTCTAGTTTGGTTCATTGTACCGCTTGAGAACAATCCCATTTTAACTCTGGTGGTTCTTTTATTATTATTTTTTTTTAACTTTGTCTTTGTTTAGACATTTTCTGGTTCACATCTTCATTTCCCCAATTTTAGACTGTATTTTTTTTTTTTTTTATTGAGGCACATTGTGTGACTGCTTGTGTTTTTACACTATTTAGCTTTTAGTTTGAGACGTTTGACATCTTTTTATTTATTTATGAAAAAGTTTTTTTTTTTTTGATCCCCACCTCAACTATGGTATCAGAGAAAGTATTGACATTAGTATATAATAAAAGAAATAATTATATTCAACTTTATTGTCATTGCACAGTAAGTACTGGGACAATGAAATGCAGTTAATTATACCCATTTCTGCACAAGAGAAATGATGGGAAATACAATGACGCCTTCCTCTTTGCAACACAAGCACCCACGGTGCCATTAATGCGCTGCTTTCTGTTTACAAAATCAGACACGCATTTCTTCCCTCTCTGTGAGCACTTCTCTGCATTATTCTTACAATACGGGTTGTTGTATATTAAATCAACTTGTCGAGCAAAACCAACATCACTGCCCACACATTTACTTCAAGTCGGCTACCCTGAAGCTCAATAAAACTGTCGGGAACAGACAATACGAGAAGTGGAGTGTGGGGAAGATAAATAAACATTTATTGCACTTCTACTTCGACTGTTGAATGTGTTTCATTTAACAGTAGAGAGTGGTTAAAAAAAAAAGAAGCCAATTTTCTCACCCTTCTCGTTGCTGTATATTACTTTTGTTTACAAGTCCTGGTTCAGTTGTAACTGGGCAACGTAAATGACTGATTCCGTGCAAATAAGACAAGCTGGCTATACAGTCACTTTATTTCCCTGCAGATATAGGCCCAGTTTGGGGGTCATATACTTTTTAAGAAACGCTGTCCTAAGGCATAAAACGGTGAGATTTTCCTCTTCACCCCTCAGCTCACTCTAAATGGAAGTTTCCTCGGTGTCTTTGCCCGGGTGTAAAGGTCTTCACTCTCTGTATGCCAATTACTCCACTGGGACCTCGTTACAGCCCCGGCCAATCACGCATCCCCCCTTAATTAACACAGGATATTACATTCCTCTATTTATACCCCAATAACTAGACTGGCCCGCTGAAAAGGTCACATCAACAGTTTAGCAGTTTTCGCCCTATAGCAGTGCAGCCCAGGAGGATATGGCTGGGAGGGAAGCCAAAAGAACCGGAGGCGTAGAAGAAACTTTTTTTTTTTTTTTGGTGAGAACGGCAGAAGTTTTTCGACCTCCAGAGTGTCGGAGTCGGTTTGGTTTCACCTTGCTGTTATTTGCAGCTCCGAGGAATCCCTCACCCTGCTGTTTGTCATCGTGTTCAAGAGGTTGTTTAATTCATCACTGGGAAATAGGCTCATTCTGAGGAAGTGGGCGACACCGCGTCCAAAAACGGCTAATATCAGGGGAACAAAAATGACATTTCCTCAGTTTTGAGGGTCTACCACGGACAACAATGTCCTCGGCTAATGTGCCCGGGGCACAGCTGCACATGAGCTGCTGCAGAGGCACGTCTGCACGTTCACAGTGGTGACGGATGAATTACTGCTCACGGCAACACTTTTCACTTCTCAAACGCACCGCTGTCGGTCCTCCAGCGAAAGAACTGGTAACAAGCAGTTCTTCTTTCCGGTCAGAGCATTTGGTTGTCTTTATACTGGAGAAAATGGCCGACAATTTTTCTGAATCAAATCATTTATGATGCAAAATTGTGTCTTTTACAAATGGGGATTTGAAACCGTTGCTGGTACAAAACGAGCCGACTGCACCTCGAGTGTTGTGGCTTTTTTTCCCGCTATTTATAAATGGAAAAAACAATTGACTGAACAACTGCTTATAAGAATAATCCAGCTTTTTGCAGGTGTATTGCTAGAAATATTAAAGGAAAATTCCGGTTTATTTAAACTTGGGTTTTATCTTTATAACTTTGGACTTTAATTCTATTGGTTACCACAACTTGTCATTTCCCAAAGTACTTGATTCAATAAAATAAATGGCTGAATTGTTGCTTGGATACAACCTGTCTGAACCTGTCCTTTTTTTTTTAATGTTTTATATGGAATAATTGCACAGTAAATGACTACTTTTAAATCTTTTCATTTGGAGGTGAAACTAAAAGAGGATGTAAGAAATAACCATTCAATGCGCAGGAGAACTGCGAGTACACAGCTGCCGCAAGCACAGGTCAAAGTTGAGTCAAAGTCAGTTAAGTGTTTATAGATGTTTGCAGAAGACAGTTTGGGTAAAGATTTTACTGCAATTGGAAGTTGTATAAAACCCGTAGGACTTCTTATGTTTCTTTTCCTTCAATGTTTTTCTTCTCCCATGAACAATGTTCCTGTGTTCTTTAACTTTTCTGTTTTTGTTTTTCTCGCTGCTGATGTGGTCGCAGCGTGATGGACCCGTCGAAGCGAGCGTCACTGTGGTCGGTCGAAGACGTGTTGGAGTGGGTGCAGGATCAGCTCCCGACCCACATGGACACGCTCCAGAAAGCCATAATCAAACACGCCATATCAGGTTCAAGTCATGCATGCAGATTCCACTTGAACAATTAGATGAGGAGATCCATATGTCGAGAGGACGTAAACAGAATCGATAAAGATTTTTGTTTTACTGTGCGCCTGATTTAACACATCCAACGTGTGGATGGATTCATGCTCACGCGTGCACACCTCTCTCCCAGGCCGCGTGCTGCTGAGATTAAAGGACCATCACCTGGAGCTCCTCGGGGTGGAGTCTGAGGAGGTGCAGCAGGAGATCTTGCAGGACCTCCTCCTCCTCAGAGTGCAAGAAGAAATCACTGAACTCAATGACATCTGCTCTGGTAAGAACGCCAAATGCCTCCATCAGCTTCAGGGTGTAGCCGAGCGCCAAACTCGTTGAATAGTAGTAGAAAGTAGCTGCGAATGTTCGTTTTCCTTTTTTTTTTTTGGCTTATTTATTCCCCTTTTAAAGTTGAAACTACACATTTTATTTTCAAATAAAACTCAGGCATATATTATTTTTAAAAAAAACCATATTTGACGTCACCAGCATTTACAAACAGCGGGATTAACGTTTTAAATTGTCGTGTAGTATTTGTGTCCGAGAGAAACCGGCTGCTGACTTGTTTTTTTGTTTTCTCTTTGCCAGAGTGTTTTTCTTCATAGCGGGGAAATGAATATCTTCAGGAGAAATGCGGCTCATTTTTATTTTCCATCCATTCATTCGTCCATGTGAAGGAGGGAGAACAGTGGGAGTGATGGCGGGGGGGGGGGACGGAAGAAAAACAAGAGAAGAAGAATCGATGACGAATGAAGAGAGAAGAAACTCATTTCCTGTGTGAAATCTGACCTGTGCAGATGGATGATTTTATTTAGTTTTTTTCACAAGCGTCTTCTTCTGAGCCCTTCTGTCTATTAGTCTCCGTCTTGTGTCTTTTCTCCACGGCGGGTTTACATCCTACCAGTGTATCACAAAATACTTTCAGCCAAGTTCAACCACTTTCATCAAGACAAATATCTGAATTGTAATGAAACTTTGCACAAGACGTTCACGATCCCTAGTGGATGAATTCTTTTTTTTTTTTCTCTCCATATCATCAAGTCAAAAAAAGTTACGTGTCCAACATTGTCCAGGAATATTTATATATTTTTTTAATGTGATTTAATCCTGTTTTAACTGGCTGCAGCTTGCTAAGAATTATAACATGAGTGTCATTTAATGCAAGTGGTCCAAACATTTCACTCATTTAAAAAAAAAAAAATAATAATAATTTTTTTAAATAATGCCCCATTTCATGTATTGGCCTCCTTTTAATGTGTATTTTAGGCATCAATACCACTCCACATTTGTATGGCATACAGTAAATGGTCATGTCTATTTCAGATTTTTTTAAAATTTTATTTAAATTTGTTTTTAAATGGAAATATGTATGTATGGTTGGTTGAATTAAAAGTGCTGCACGGGCAACACAGTCCTCCCACATGCGTGTCCTCTTTCTGCGTTTACACACGTGACAAATGTAGCGTCAGTCTGCTTGTAATCCAAGTTCACACTTTCACTGTGACACTTTTAAGAGCTTAAACTACGGCAGTTTCAAGAAGACACAACTGAGGGAAGTTACAGTTAGTAGTTACATTTCACACTGAGGTTTTCCTGCCTCGCTTCACTATTAAGTGACTGAAGTCAAAGTTCCAAAACAAAGTAACTGCTTTGTCTGTTTCCTCTTGTTAAATAAAGTCTTTTTGCATCATATTCTGCATATTATCAGCTTGTTCCAGCTTGTAATTGATGCTCAGAGTGAAATACTCAAACCCCAGACCCCATGTGTTTTTTTCTTTATTATTATTTTGGGATTAAATGGAAATTATACAGCCAAATTCAAGGTCTGGGTCTCCACTAGATCTCTTTTTTTTGGGATGCTGTTAAGCAATGGAGGAGTAACGCATGTTTCCTTATGGCTCCAAAAGAAAAAAAAGAAAAGTATATTTTATAATAAAGTTGTTGAGGATGAGACTTAAAAGAAGGACTGACCTACTGGTGAGTCGGTGTGAAACAAAGCAATCCAAGGAAAAAAGAGAACTATATAATTTGTATATAATTACAAACATGCACTCAGGAATGTAAAGAGGGAGAGGCCTAGTGCTGGTCAGGGCAGGAAGCAACATGTTTATGAAAAATAAACCTAGTATGTGAGGGAAGTTTCCTATCAAGTGACCTTTCCTCTCTTTTTCTGTCTGTTTCTGGGCCTCAGTGTGTGTGTGTGTGTGTGTGTGTGTGTGTGTGTGTCTGAGTGTGATTAATACCCCAGGAGATGGTGTGACATTTGATTTGGCGGGGCGTGGCTGTGGAAGTGCTCACTCAGCACAAACGTAAATCCACCTCACTGATAAAGTGTGTGTGTGTGTGTGTGGGGGGGGAGGTGATGAAATACACCACTGACCCTGACGACAGCCGAAAGGAAAAATGTGACGTTAAATACACAAATGCAAATTCAGCTTATTTCAAGGTATGTCCTCTTTTGGAAAATCGCACCGCCAAGAGTGGGTGGTGCTGTGCATGAAGGAAAGTGATCTGAAGTTGCATTTGTATTAACCAAAAATAAAAAATAAATTAGTAATTTTTCAAAAAAGAAAATATTGACAACACACTTAAACTGAGTTGAATGCACCACATGGCAAAAACTAGGTGGGACACCCAAACATATACACACACTTTTATATTTTCCTGTGTGTCTCGACTCCTGAAATAAATAATAGTCAGTTAAAATATACCCACTGTTGATGCTGTGTCACACACACACACACACACACACACACCAGTAGTGGGGTTATGCTGATTTGATTTAATCCTGTTGTTTTTAAGAGAGACACAGATTTCAGGATGAGTCCACAACAAATCTGTTGCAGGCCAACACCTCGGCTGTGATGGCGACCAGGCGTCCCCGCTTCCGAAACAGGCAAGTTAATGTCAGCCGAGAGCCTCCTCCTCCTCCTCCTCCTCCTCCTCCTCCTCCTCCTCTTCCTCCTCCTCCTCCTCTTCCTCCCCCCCCCGGTCCTTTAGCGTCTGCCAGACGCAGCAGCCTCTCTGTCACTTTCTTGTGATTTATTCATAGCTGCACAAGGGAAAGAAAGATCAATAGTTTCTGAAAGAAAAATTGACTGAGCGTCAGGAAGAAAAAGAGAGAAGTTCAGTGTGAGTTCAGAGGGGACGTCGGAGTTGAGGAGGCCGTGCCAGGATTCGGCTGCTCACTTCACTTCACAGCACTGCTGCCACATTTTCTAGTCCTAGTCCTTTGAAAGTCACACTATCATCTCTACTTATGACTCCCTGGTGCAGTCATTTGTAACATTATGTTGTCTGTTATACCTTGAAAATTGGCCGTTGGCTTTACCAGTTGGTTTCCTGATTTTTGGCTTGTGAGTTTTTGAAAAAACGTCAGCAAGCAACAGGGCACAAAGCTAAAGCAACACCTGGCTAACGTTACACATCAGGTTGGAAGGCCCTGCCGTTCATCTCATTTGGAAATGATAGTTTAATTTTCACGAACAAACAACTACAGTTTTCAGAGCAGCTGAATTTTCGTTTCATAATATCACATTCAGCCTCTAGTTTATTGGAATTTAGTTGCAAACCAATACGTTAAAAATGTTTTATTGTGGCGGACTCTGTGATGTGAACGATTATTAGTCTCAGGAGATTATACACCAATGAAAACTAATATGAACACTATATTCCATTTCTGCCAATAGATCCCCCTAAATCAGGGGTTCTCAAACTTAACCAATAAAAAAACACTCACTCACCTAACTCCCCAAATATCCCACAACAATAGTCCTGCTTACCTCCAACAGTATATTACACATTACAGGCTAATATTAAGCTTCATGTGACCTTCTCTACAATTCATTTTTTTTCACATTCAAGCTTTTTTCATGAAAATTAAGTTGATTTTTTTTTACTTAAAGCTTTTTTCATGAAAATTAAGTTTTTTTTTTAAAGTTAAGTAATTTATTCATAAAATAAAAATAAAAATGTGAAAGTGAAAAAAAAGTGAAACCATCTGTTTGGATTATAGGATTATAGGATTATATGTAACTATAGATTTCACCTATGGTTGGTTTGTGTATTGTTTGTTGCATAGTGAGGACGGCACGCGGCCCAAAACATCCGTGTCATGACTCACCAAAAGGCGTGATTGCATATCAGTCACAGTGCAGATTAATTCTATCTTTTTTATTTGGGGGGTGGGGGGTGTAGTTATTCCTCAAAATGAAATAGTAATGCTATTGTATTATTCCCCTGCGAGAAAACTTTCCAAAACGCACATTGATTTTCCAGCTCCTCCGCTCGGACCTGCAGGCAGAGAAGCATTTGCAACACCGTACCCGGGTCCACTACTCACACACACCCTCCACCGTGTGTGTGTGTGTGTGTGTGTGTGTGTGTGCATGTCACTTGAGAGCAACCGAACGCCACATCCCATTTTTTTTTACATTCACCCCCGAGTCTGTGCTTGTTTGAAAACCCCTCCTAGCCGCCTGCCACACAGCCTGTAGTTAACCAACTGTAGAGCCACAGAATGTGAAACACAGCGTCTGACCAGCATATATTTCTTTGCCGCTATTGTTCAGTCAAGATGCAGAACGAGGAGGTGGTGGAGTGGTTTTTAGAGCGTGAGGTTTCAGCTCCTGCAGCAGTCCACCCCTGCTGACTGTAGAGTGCTCGAGCAAAACATTGAATTTCTAACCCGCTCACCTCGAGAGTGAGGAGGTCGAGAGAAACGGGGATTACTGAGCAGGCTTGTGTATGGGAAGAAATCTAAATGTGGGAAGTACATGCATTCACTTCCTCGCCAGGAGGTGGACGAGAAGACTGATAGCGTCTGTGCGTTAGGCCCAATGCAAGCCTCAACTCACGCACGCCTTGTTGGTTTTTGATCATAAAAGTGCACCAGTAAAGTGCAGATCAGCAGGTGCTCAAATTGAGCGGCTCATAAAATATGGGCTTGTTCTGCAAATGCTCTGTAGGTCGAAATTAGATCAAACTTTTTGATGGATGTCATTTTTAAAAAAAAAAGAAGAATTTTAAGTTTAAAGGGAGGTAAAAAAAAAAAAAAAAGATCCGTATACGTGTGGACAAGGCTTTGAAGACAAAAAAAATGTAAATAGGATATTTGACATTTTTTAGTCTGAAGTTATATTAGTATATTTATGTGGCACTCTCTTTTCACTTTACTGAGGATGATGATGATGATGAAGGACGTTTATAAGGAATACGTTGACAGTGGCTTTCATTAGGGTATCCTCTACGAGAAACATTAACATCCCTTTTTACTTACTGCGAAGCTGCTCTCAATTTTTCCACCAAATCTCTTTTTATCCTTGTCTACGTTTTCGCTTTCAATACTGTTCAGCGCTGTCAATACCGCGACTTAACTCTTCCTTCATTTTATTCCTCCTCGGTGCAAATCAGCGCTGAGAGTCAATGTTTCCGGGCTACATGCAAACTGGATTTCTGTCATGGAGCTCCTTAGCGATCGAATTGCAGCCGAAAGAGAGAGACATCCAGCAGCCGGACGCGTCGCCCTCCTGAGACTCTTTCAGCGTTGATCAATGTGGCGTGACCGGCAAACTGTCCACACCTTCAGTAAAACCCTCCCCGCCCAGGTGAGAACAGATATGTATGGATAAATGCAGGAGGAGCAGGATGTGTGCGTGTCTTATAATGCATCAGGCCTAATGTGTTGACATCTGTGGATACTAAAGGGTGTTAATCTGCCTGTACATTCTCTACATTGTTGATTTTCAGCCATTTCTCTGTTTGTTATTTGATGCATATGTTTGGCTTAGGGATTGGTGAAATGATGCACCTGGTTGGGGGTAGAGGGTGGGGGTGAGGGGGGGGGGTATAATAATAGAGACAGCTGAATAAAAGCAGATTCAGTGCTCTCGCTGAGTTTATTAGCAGAGCGCACCTGTTCACAAGCTACGGCCTCCAGCAGACGAGGCCAGACTGAACTTTGTGTGTGTGTGTGTGTGTGTGTGTGTGTGCACTAGTCCAATCACTATGACCGTGTGCTACCAAACATACCTATTTGTCAAAACAAACGAGTGACACAGGAAGGAGTGCGAAAGCCGAAGAAGCAGAAGAAGAAGAAGAAGAAGAAGAAGAAGAAGAAGAAGACACCGCACAGTGTACTTTATTACCTGGAAGTGGGAAAATGAGTTTTGTCAACAAATGGCCCATCTATCTCCCCTCACATCGAGGGACGCCGCTTGATTTATCTTCTCTGTATTGGAAGCAACGGAGTGAAAAAGAGGGGGAGCGATGAAAGTGGAGTGCGGGGGCTCCTGCTGCCTTTAGGTCTTGTGGGAAAAGGCATCACAGCAGCTGAAACGTTTTCACAGAGCGCACCACCGGCTGAGGCTGAAGCTGTCATCAGAAACATTTCAGATCAGCATATTTAGCCACTCCAAACAACTGAAGCAGTAAACTCTGTTCTCTCCATGGCAGATGGCTTCTCGTCCAACAAACTGTATTTTCATTGCACACAGAGGCTGTTTTGCTCCCCGCCATTCAATTGGTATTTTCTGCGAATTCCACTGTGTGTGGGGAAGAGTCACGGACGCTGATGAAGCACGCGTGGATTGTGCAGATTTAACCCAAGTTGTATGAAATCCAAAAATTGTTTTGACATGTTTTTTTTTTTTCTGTCACGGAGGCCATTTTTTTTGTTTGTAGACAAGAACTTTTACTTCATTTCGCTGCTCATACTGCCGTACTTTTACGTAGGACCTTTATTTGTAGTGGACTACTTTTACATTGGCGTATAAGTAGGCAACTTTTAAACTTCTTATAAATATATATATTATGTGTGTGTGCGTGTGGACTCAGGTGTCATGTTGATCAAGATAATCACATATTACAGCCAACATCAACGTCATGATGCCTGCTCTCCTGAATGCCTGCTTGCTCCTCATCAAATGGATTACCCACTACAGTAAATTATCCCACTTCATACACTCACTTGAAAATGTATGAGAACGTCACTCATTTGGCTTCACATAAATATTTTACTCTGGTTAGTCACTGAGGCATAGCTCCGACTATAAATCAAAATGTGCGTGCGTGTTTGCGTTAAATGCCTACACACAGTATGTATTACTGTGTGTTTGTGAGCAAGCTTTTAAAAACAGAATATTAAAACATTAAAGTTGACAGAATGACAGAGTGCACTGCGCAGGGCGCTGTGGATAATTGAAATGCCAAAAATCTCAAGATGGCCGCTTCATTTTAACATGAATTTACAGCTTCCATCACAAGCCATTAAATGCTGAAAATATTTTATAAGCAAAGCCGTGAGGGATTCCATTTATCCCAGCGAATATTGGCCGGATAAAACCAGTCATCTCGACAGGAACCGTGCTGCTTTTACTCAGACGAACTTCAGTGATGGACAGTTGGGTTGAAATTCACCTTTTAATTAACCAAACGCTTCTTCTCATGAAAGAGAGTGGTCACGATGACTCTTTTGAAAATACTCGTCGGGCTATTTTTCCGTAGAGAGCACTGGGCTTCTACAGCGTGAACTTCAACAATATGCTTTGATTGATTGAAGAAAAAAAATCACATACAACACTGTAGCTTTTTTTCCTCAGGCTGTGAAACTCATCCTCCACAAAAAAATTGTTTTATGCCTTATTTATTTATTTATTTTTTTATTATGTAGCAAAATAGCACTATAGCTGCATTTGGTTGCACCGCCCTGTGTTGGTACAATGGCAAATAATTATCCTCGTATCCTTAAAAAGGACGTATGTGTGACGTGAGTATGAAAACCCCATAAAGCCTGAAGGCATATTTCCATAGCGTTAGTACGACACTTAACAAACCACGAGCTACAACGACACTCGAGACAGCACGCTGCGACATTACAATCAACATATAAACGGCAGGCGGGCAGGTAGCTATGGCAACATGTTGACATAAATCATTGAAATGAATCACGCTCTGTGTTACTTTGTAACCGTTTCTTTCAGGACACTTTAAACGTGTCCAGTTTCAGATTTGAAGGAAAATAATCATTTATTTGCATCAACCTCAACTGGAACTTCTGCAAGGGACAGGAAACACACGATACACACACACACACACACACACTTAGATTGTCTTTGTGCTTTATGAAGAAAGACAGAAATGGAAATAAGAAGGAGACAAATAAAATAGTGACACCAACGTTAATATTCTACTTATAAAAGAGAGGAAAATAACACATTTTATTTCATTTTCCCAGGGAACACAACAGACCCATCAGTTATGTAGTGCAGTCACAGTTATCCGGTCTATGAGTTATCATATCATCTCCTCACTGTTCAAAAATAAAAATGAGCCTTGTGTAGTGAGGATAGAGGAGGATGGTGAGATGAATCCTCACGAGGGGAAATCATCTCTTTGGCTTATTGTTATGTTGTTCCAATGATCAAATATGACTTTATGTGAAGTAACGGTAGAAAAACGTTCGTATTTCATATCATTTTTAAGGCCTGTTGGCTGCTCTGCTCCGTCTAAAACTGAGAGCAGTTTTATCTCAAACTGAAGTCAGACAGGATTAACTCTTTACGCTGCGGCGGGTAATCTCGAGAAACTACAGGTAGGTAGACAGACAGGCAGGTAGACAGACAGGCAGGTAGACAGACAGGCAGGTAGGTAGACAGTAAGGTAGACAGACAGGTAGGTAGACAGGCAGGTAGGTAGACAGTAAGGTAGACAGACAGGCAGGTAGGTAGACAGTAAGGTAGGTAGACAGTAAGGTAGGTAGACAGTAAGGTAGACAGACAGGTAGGTAGACAGGCAGGCAGGTAGACTACAAGTCTAAATTAAATGCATTTACAAAAAGAAAACGTTATCTTGCTGCTGCAAAACTGTTACAAGTCTTGCGACAGTCGAAGACACCAAATTATTTTCCTTTATTTTTCAGATCATTTGATTGACTAATTGCTGTCACGATGTAAAAAGAGTTTCAACAAATACTGCAAAACTTTTTTTTGAAGAAGATTACCAACCCTCGCTTTGACATGTGCTTTACTAACCAAACTAAAGTGCAAGTAAAGCACGTAATGTATTTATTTTGTCAAAGACTTTTACACACTGACTCAGTTCCCAAACTCCTTTTATTTTACCTTTTTCTAAACATACACATGCGACCTTTTCAGCTATAAATGAAACCGTGGACATCTGCGACAAACGTTTATTATAACACACTCACAAAACACATAACTTTGACGTTAAATATGTGAAAATAAAAAAAATTTAAAATATGTAAAAAGATAGCATCAGTATTCAGCGAAATAATCTGATTAAAATCCCTCAGAAAGCTAAACTAAATAACAAATGAGACAAGAATACTAATCATATTCCCATTTATTTCCATTGATTTGGTTCAGAGTACAATTAGCTTACCTTTGAGGCTTTCAAGGACAAAATAAATATAGCACGTTAAGTAAAAATAAAATAAAAATGGAGCTGGAAAAGTCTCGCCGAGCTTGCGGACGTGATGTGGTCTCCATAACAACAGCATCCCCCCCCCCCCGATGAGCTGCTGTGACATTACAAGCGTCCTCTTGACATTTCACAGTTTTGGGCAAAAGGTCAGGAGTCTTGGGCTGAAGAAGAAGAAGAAGAAGAAGAAGAAGAAGAAGAAGAAGAAGAAGA
>CALSBV010010705.1:8438684-8448684 GCA_943590825.1 Bovichtus diacanthus
CACACACACACACACACACACACACACACACACACACACACACACACTGCCGGTGAGTGGCGGTGACACGAAAAATCAGTTTGCACTGCAGATGCACTGAGGCGCTGCAGAGTGACGCGTGACTCTGGAACGGACTGATGCGACACGTTATAGTAAAGATAATATCAGTCGAGATCCGTTTACAGCCGCTCGAACTGAAGGTTGTAACATGAGGAAACATACGTTTGGTGCGTGTGTGTTGTCTCGTTCAATAAAGGCGAGCAGTGAAAGAGCTTCCCTTGTCCTATTTCCCGTCTCTTCTTGTGTCTTTTGTTCTGTTTACAATGAGGCCTGTTGTGTTGACAGTACAATGCAAAGTAGTCTGGTTAGGCTTTTAAATCTAGGTTAAAAACAGGGAAAAAAAAAAGCACATGAGACAAATTACAAATGAGTTCATGATAAAAAAATAACAGGACAGTGTAAACCGACTGTGTAGCCTACATGTGTGTGTGTGTGTGTGTGTGTGTACAGGACCTTGAAAACAAGTGTTCCTATGCCCAAATTACGCACATAAAAATACATATTTTGCCACCTAGTAGTCACAATGAATTTCACATATGTCCCGATAAAGCTAAGTTTTTTTTTTTTTTTTAATGCATCAACACATGACATTTTCTATCTTAATTTGGCTCACTTTAAAAACAAAAAAAAGAATAATAATTATGTTTGTCTCAATTTATTTTTGTATAAACAGGTTAGTGTGTTGGTGAACATCCGGTTAGATGTCACTGGCCGATATTTTCAGTTTAGTTATTTGAAATTCACTCGATTTTTCTTTGTACCTGAAAACTGCAATAAGTCAAAATAGGTCGACGAGGAATTCACATGCAAGTAGGTATCGAGTGGTGCAGATAGTTCTGGTTTTACATGCCTAGGTCTTTTTTATGTTAATAGATTTCCTTCTTTAGGATTTCTGCCACCAGCCAAATTGATAATAATCATAATTGATCATCGTCAATGGTGACACGTGACTGTTTCTGGATTCTTCCATCTTTTCCTTGAAACGTTACCTGGACTCAAGGATAAACGGATTCGAAATGTGCCGGTCAAGGGGTCAAAGTCACCGTGACCTCACAAAACACACGTTTTTTTTTTTTTTTTTTGCCAAAAGCCAAGAATTCATACGGTATACACGACAAATTCACACAAATGTCTAACGGGATAAAATGATGAAGTGATGCCATTTTGGACAGACAAGGATGTGAACACAGTACAATGGTTCCAGTTGTATATCTCCAATCATTTGTCTCTAGATCCATTCTCCCACTCAGAGACCCAAGAAGGATGTATGCTGCTTTGTGACGTTAACCACATCAAAATTAGCTTTTTCATAAAAAAATTCATTAAAAAAAAAAACGTTTATTTGGCTCCACTACAAAAACTTTGCTCAGTGCATTTCTGTAGATGGAGTAGGCTTTTAGCTGCTCCGTGTGTGTGTTATGACTCTCATGCGGATAATAATTACAGCCTCACTTTTTTTTTTGTTTTGTCGGGCTCCAGATGGTCTGAAAATGTGGATTGTTTGAAAATTGCAGTGCAGCCTCAAATCCTGAGCTGGAGCATCTGAACAGAACAGGACTAGATTACAGCAGCTAGTGGCCCAGCTGGCATCCTGTGTGTGTGTGTGTGTGTGCGTGTGTGTGCGTGTGTGTGTGTGTGTGCGTGTGTGTGTGTGTGTGTGCGTGTGTGTGTTACATTATGAGTTAGCACGAGTCATTAGATGAAACAAACAATCCTAAGGCAGACAAGAGCCATTGATTTTTCTTCTTTTTTTTTGTGTGTGTGTGTGTGTGTGTGTGTGTGTGTGTGTGTGTGTGTGATGTGGGGGGGGGTCTACATGTTCTCCCAGCCGATGATGTGACTCAGTCAACATTGTTAGCATTTAGATGACTCCTCCACATGGCATACTGAACAAAGATTTAAACGGAGTCAAATCATTTTTTCTCTCTCGTCACTTCTCGGCTCGCTGATCATTTTCAAAAACATTTTTTTTTTTTTGCTTTAGTCATCGCAGAGGCACATAAAAACTTCAGCTTTTTCTTCCATTCTGGCTGGTTGCATGAAAAAATAAATAAATAAATAAAATAAATCACCTTAAAGGCACCCAAAAAAAAAAAAAAAAAAAATCAATATTTTTCTTTTATCTGTAGTGTTGTTTATCAATTTAGATTGTTTTGGTGTGACTGCCCAAGATTATCCACAGACAGACAGGTAGAAAGAAAATAGTTCCTTCATGAAACTGCTCACAACAAGCTCTGTGGATTATCTTCAGCTCATGATTTATGGAGACATTGCTGTTGAGTTTTTTAAATGTATTTTTTCAGCCCCACAAACCATACAGTGCCATCTAGCTCCATTATATCAGAGAGCAGGCAGACATCTCTACGGCCGACATTTACAACACTGGGCAACTCGCTCCGAAACCACCTAGATTGATAAATATCACCGCAGGTAAGAGGAAACGTGCACTTTTGATTTTGGCGTGAACTGTCTCTTTAAGTCCTTTACTTATTGTTTATCTCGTGTTGCATCTCAGTTGTTTCTATGTTATCTTTGAGAAAAGAAGTCAATTAAAAGTCTGACTTACGGAGTGACGACAAGAGAAATCCAAAATCTTTTTACTATAATACAATATCACAAAATGATGGACCTGGATTCATCCAATGTTCAGATGTCTGCTCTTGAAATGTTCGCAGATGAGCACGTACTTACTAAGAATATGCCTCGTTTGCATATTTAAAGATACCCTTTCAGACAACTTGTAAAACAAAAAGACACTTAATGTCAGGAGGACGATGCATTGTGTTATGAGGAGCCCACTTCAGTGATGGGAGAAGTATTAAGATCCTTTGCTGAAGTGAAAGCAGCAATACTGCACTGTGGACTTTAGTACAGTACTTGAGCAAATGCACTTAGTTAGATTCCGTGTTAAAGCTGCATCACGGTCTCACCCTGAGAGCTGCTACAGGAGAGACGAGAGACTTTAATTACAGTAACCTGAATGATCCCATAAGCTTCCAGATTGATGGTGAGAATGAGGAAGTGGAGGAACTGAAGCGACGGACTGAGACTGGAAATAGATCAAAGTTTCGCTCCCTCCCTCTCTGCTGCTCTGCGTCCTTTTCAGATTTATCTTCCCCTAATCGACCATGAAGCCATCAACACCGGCCAATCCTTCAGAGTTATCACATTACAGGTAAGTGAAAACAAAACCGGAGTGCAAAGAGAGTCTGCTGGTGTTTCAGACAAATGTTGAGCCGCGTGTTCCTACACTCCAAATGATGTCAAAGGATTTATTCTGCTGTTGTACGGCCGGAGATTAGAGATGAGAAATCCTCTCCCAAGTGTTGTTTTTTCGAGACCATTTGAAATCCAGGATTTAATGTGGCTCCCACCTTCTGTGAGCGGTCCAGTTTTGGCACCAGAACATAACTTAAAACGCATAAAGCTGCACGAGCAACACGTCATAAGTTATATAGGCTCACAGGATGTTCAACAAAAAGGGAAAACAATCCCCGCCGGATCCACACAATCTGAAGTATCATGATGTAAATGCATTTGAAGCCAGATCACAGTCTCATAAAGCCAGTGTCAGGAGAGGAGAGAGGCTTCACCTCTACGCTCTGTCAGTAAGCCTCCAAATGAGAACACGATGGGCGGAGACTGGAAACAGGTGAAGTAAATCTGACTCATGAGGCCCAAAAATGAATGGGAAGTAACCCCTCCATCACACTACGGGGGCGGCTGTGGCTCAGGAGGTAGAGTGGTCGTCCACTGGTCGGCGGTTCGATCCCAGCCTCTGCGGTCAACATGTCAAAGTGTCCTTCAGCAAGATACTGAACCCAGATTTGCTCTCAATTGGTGTGTGTGTGTGTGTGTGTAGTATCAAATGTGCCTGTGAATTGTAATGGATTGAAAGAATAAAGTTGCTTTACATTGGAGTACTTCAGTACAGCACTTGAGTAAACGTACTTAGTTACATTCCACCACTACTTGTGCTTGAAGGTCTTTGTCATCATTTAGGCAGCATCTCAGGCTCAGTGGATTCATATAAATGTGCAGTTTGCTGATTTCCCCTCACATGATGTGCACCTGCCTGAGCATAAGGAGCCCGGTGCCTCTGCATTGTCTGAGAATATCTAAGTGGGAGATCAATGGTTCGTGTTACTTTTAAATGTGTGGATTTTTTTTGTTTGTTGTGTGTACATCTTGTTTTGGTCTAAAACGCCTCGGGATAAAACACAAGATGAGATCCCAACTCAGGCAAAGCTTCACTCTTGAAATTGACTTTTTCTTTTTTTACCCAAATCTTGGTTATTTTCCTACAAAAACCACATTCAGCTGAGCAGTTGGTTAGTGTGTGTGTGTGTGTGTGTGTGTGTGTGTGTGAACTGGAGCTACCACACGATGGCACTGTTTGCTACGTGATGTGCCTGTGTGGCTCCACAACATCGAAAAAAAAAACACCGTCTCTAATTTATGAGCTAATGACATCTGTTTGTAAATCACGAGCAGATGAATTTAATCCAATGGCTTCTTTACAAACAAAAGCAACCTGATTGAAAGGGGGGGGGGGGGGGGGGAGGGGGGGAGATAAGTGGTCAAAGTTGATTCGTTGGGCCGAATATTTGAATCATTAAGAGATTTAATGAGCTGAGACTTCCACTAAATGTGGTTTAGGTTTGCAAAAGAGTCAGTTCACTAAACCTTGACGAGCCACGACGAAATCCTTTTAACATTATTTGCAACTAAATAATCATAACCTTAAGGGGGGGGGGGGGCTGCAGAACGTGGTGAAGTGCAGCAAATGTGACAAATTACATGTAGATCACAAAACCTTCCAACAGCCCCGAAGTGTTGCCTGATTCTGATCTGGTAAACTGTGGAGAAAAACACTGAACTCTGCTTCTTCATCACAGGCAACACAAGTGATGGAACTCCTGTTTCTACCCTTGAGAGTGGACATGCGTGGACATACACGACCTCAACTGTGTTTACTGGTGGGAAGAAACTAGAATCAAAAAGATTTGTATAAGTTCATCATTTATTGGCACTACAAGCAGCATCAGAGGTGCCAGCTGAAATGCCTAAACCGTGTTATGAAGTCATGTTTTGCAACTTATTTAAGCCCATGTTTTGCCGATAACGCATGAGACTCCTAAATTCGCAGATTTCTGAATGGAGTTTGGTTTTTTGCATTTTTGCATTTTTTAAATTTTTTTTGCAAATGGGAATGACAAAGTCAGTTTAGAGGTCCTCGACGCCCCCCCCCGGGACTTCTCTGGGATGTTGCTTCCAAATATATTGTGTAAGGACTTTACTCGTTATCAAACTGGTACCAACAAAGCTTCAAATCTAGACTGAGAAATGCTGAATCATGGCGAGCTCCAATACCTCATCATCAGAGCCAACTGACGCCCCATGCATGCTCCGAACCCCCCCAGTCTGCCAGCTTGCTGCTGTCTGGCTTATCCGCGCTGCTGCTGCTGCTGGATGCTGCTGCTGCTGCTGCTGCTGGATGCTGCTCGGTGGCGCAGCCCAGATCCAACTGAGGATTTGAAGGATGGAAACATGAGGACAGCGGGTCTGTTGGAGGCGAGTAGTCAGAGTGGAATAACCCAGAAGAACCACAGTAAGCACTGATGGTGTTCATTGTATCCGTCACTCTCAACCCTATAGAGGTAAAAACGCTGCCAGTCATTCAGACCGTGAAGTCGCTCCTAATAGGATTTTACTGAAGCGCGTCTCTCCGGATCAGGTGCGCCGGCATTTCCTTACATTTACCTGGATGATGATTCCTGCTTATTTTTCACCGAGCGCGCAGGGGGAAGTGTGGATTTAAATTTTTAAAGTTTGGATCTTCTCCTTCTGGGATTTCTTTTTTTTATTTCTATTTTTTTCTTCTTTTTTTTTTTTTTTTTTTTTTCAAAGGGGGATGGCAGTTGCTGACCGGAGACGCACGCGCCTTGTTTAACACACCAGTTCATCCTGGATGGATGCTGTTGATGTTATCACGGCTGTTCTGGCAGATGACCGCGTGCCTGCGTTCACACCGTGGACACCTGCCCTGCTCATAGACAGCTGTGCGCTCGCCCGGTCGGATTCACGTGCACGCGAAAATCACTCCGTGGTCCTTTTTTTTTCTCTCGAGGAAAGTTTGTGACTGGGACGCGGTGGAGGATGAAGCCGGCGCACCTTTTTGGGCTTCCTCGCGGACGCAGAGCTCAGTGACCGCTCCTTGCTCCGTGCTTTTAATATCATTTATGCTTTGTGGATGGATTTGGTGATCGGGGGGTTTCGGGGGTAGAGCTGGAGAATGTGTATCCGAACTGGGGAGTCCTGCTCGGGCTGGAGGGGAGAGCAGCGGATGTGCGGATCTCTCCCTGGGACCACAGGTGTTCCCTGTAAACAGGTAGGTCCGTGAAGGGAGTTTGGCGAATGTTCTGCTACTGTGCACTCAAAAAGAAATAAAAATTAAATAAATCCTTCCTATAATCCTATAGTAAGGATCTATATTTATGAGTGGTTTCACGTCCCACGTGCTTCCCCATGCGTCCCGTACGACGCTCCACACTACATTGAGGAATCCTGCAGTTTACTGCTGCAGTTCTTATCGAGCCGAGATCTTTCTCCAATGAATCTCCAGGGCTTTTTTTAAATGTTTTATTTTTTACATTTGTTTTTATATCCCGCACCAGTTGCTTATAACTATATACTCGGGATCTTATTCGCACACGTTAACCCGGAAACACCGCGCACAAGGTGAATTGTTTGAAAAAGTTTCAGTTTCGCAGAAACAAAGAAGCTACGCAGGTAATGCCGAATTTACGAAAAAACAAATGCGATTGTTATTTGTGAAATGTCTTTCGCCATACTGAATGAGATAAATAGCTTTTCCAAAAGGTACACGCATGTTTAATTGCTAAAGTTGGCCCAATGGCGCTTGTCGTCAAAAGTTTTTTTTATTATTTTTATTTCACTAAATCGTTAAACATGGCTCTCTACGACTGCTGATTCACAATATATTTAAATGTGATGTATCAGCAAACCCCTTAGAGTGTCATGCATCAATTCTGAACTTTATATTTGATGCATATGACAATTTGTGTGTTTTTCGATTGTTTTTTTTGTTTTATTGAACATGAACCGTGAAGTTGCATGTGGGGTCTTTTTGTGCATTTATCAGATTATTATTATTTTTTTTTCAATATTCATTAGACTCAATATGGACTACAGATGTTCCAATGTTACAAGCCATAAAGTTTTTCGAGGAGCTTTATTATTCTAGCGATACAGTGCCTGTAAACAAATTGTGACAATAATAAAGTTTGACTTTGTTTAAAAGTCCTGATTGGTTCCAGACTTTATTGGTTCCCTGGGCACTTTCATGTGTTCATTTCAATTTTCTTTTCTCTCTTAGTGACTCCAAATCCCAAAATGCCGAGCTGTGGATAGAGAGGCTGTCCCGTGGGTCGAGCCGGTTTCTACCTCCCTGCACCTCCTCTCCTCATCATTTCCTAGTTCCTTGTCCTCCACCTTTATCCTCCCCCTTCCTCTTCCTCCTTTTCTCTTCCTATCTCTATCCCGCCACCTCCTCCTCTTTCCCCCCCCCCCACAGCACACATGCAGGCCAAGAAGCGGTACCTGCTCGTGTCTGTGGGGGCCGGTCTTCTCTTCCTCGTCTACCTGTGGGGTCTGCAAATTGGGGAGTTCCAGCAGCAGCCGTACCAATATCACCAGTTTCCCCAGTACCCCCAATACCACCAGCAGGAGTACCAGTACTACCACCAGAGCCAGGAGGTGCACCAGCCACAGCCCCTGCCACAGAGAAGCCCGTCCAGACCACCCAAGCACTGGCCGGAGTCCACCCAGCTGCTGGAGCCGTACCTGGAGGGAGGAGAGCAGGAGGTAGACGCTTTTCTTCTTACATTTAAAGTGAAAAAAAAAAAGGAAAATCTTCATCATCACCTGCTCTCAAAGACTCTCAAAGTAAAAGTATTCATCGTGCCCCCATCTTAGTGTTGCTTTAAGCAATCAAAGGAATGAAAAATATATATATATAGTGCTCAGAGTGAATGCTTTCTTAAAAATGCATGCTTTTTGGGTGAAATATGAATGAGTTTGTAGCTGTTTTTCAAAGCTTCATTGGGGTCACAAGATGATTTATCACGTGATTAAACAGATAAAAAATAAAGTATTTCTGCTACATGCGTTTACTTTTCTTACCTTTCTTTATTTCTTTGCTTTTTAAAAAAAATGTTTTACTTCCTCCTATTGACACTTACATTCCACTATTTATCCGAATATAAAAATATTCCTAATTTGACATGGGTCAAAAAAAAGATATTCCCTTTGGATATTCCGAAATATAGCATTTTCCGGTTAAGACGTTCGGGATATGCCAAAATTATTGGTCTTAGGAGCTTTCTTTGGACATGCATACAGCGCCTTCAGTACAGTATATGCATTTCACGACACATGGCCTCTTGCCTGTTAACGGTCAGCTCTGTGCGTTGAACACAAACCAGTCTGTTCTCATGCAGAACCATCAAAACAATAGCGTGAGCGACACAGTTTTGCAAAGAGGCTACACAGGGGAGCGTGTCCATGACTGTGGTTGGAAAAGGAGGGAAATCTAGGTTATTTAAAGGACGTGCGTCATGGGGGCGCTTTACCTTTTTTAATGGGAGGATGCACGCCTGTATGTAGAGGGGAACATCATGTTCATTACTCATGTAAATAGCTTAATATGAATATTGTCTTGTGGGAACAAACGCAAAACCTGAATACTTTGTGCATGTACACGTAGTTTTTATGTGTTAGCTGAGGATTGATCATGCATGGTTGATGGATGGACAATATGGACACATGTACTTCACATATAAACTGTGTGTGTGTGTGTGTGTACAGGAGGACAGCCCTCAGCTCCATCACCAGCACACGTCGCCTCGCGAACGGCGAGCGATCCGCGACAACATCTACAAGAACAAGCGCTGCCGCATGGAAACCTGCTTCGACTTCGCCCGCTGCCAGTCGGGCTTCAGGGTGTACATCTACCCTCCGCAGAGAGGGGACGAGATCTCCGAGACCTACCAGAAGATCCTGTCGTCCATCGAGGAGTCTCGCTTCCACACCAAAGACCCTTCGCGGGCCTGTCTCTTCGTCCTGGCCGTGGACACGTTGGACAGGGACCAGCTCTCTGCTCAGTTCGTCCAGAACGTCAGGCTCCGCATCCAGAGCCTGCCGACGTGGAGCGACGGTCGGAACCACCTCATATTCAACCTGTACTCCGGCACCTGGCCGGACTACACAGAGGATCTGGGCTTTGAAGTGGGCCAGGCCATGTTGGCCAAGGCCAGCGCAGATGTGGTCAACTTCCGACCCAACTTTGATATCTCCATCCCGCTGTTCTCCAAGGATCACCCGCTCAAAGGAGGGGGCGTAGGTTACCTGACGTTCAACGACGCGCCGCCTTCCAGGAAGTACCTGCTGGTTTTCAAAGGGAAGCGATACCTAACCGGCATCGGTTCTGAGACGAGGAACGCTCTGTATCACATCCACAACGGGGAAGATATTATTCTGCTGACCACATGTAAACATGGCAAGGACTGGGAGAAACACAAGGATTCTCGCTGCGACAGAGATAATGAAGAATACGCAAAGTAAGTCGCGCGTTTTCATCTCTTTTTCTCCTTGTTTCCGCTGCTCCTGGCTTGTGCTTTCATTTCCCTGTTTGAGAAGAGCGTCACTGCTTTGCAGATCTGTGAATTACGAGGATTTATTAGCGTCTCAACACGGCCCATTCCCCTCTTTGCTGGTTGTTTGGAGTTCTCACTCTTACAGTACAGAGGTCTCTTTTTGGTTTAGGAGTTTGTTTGTTTTTCAGCACATTTGTTATCTCTGCAGAGTTGGTTGTTTTCTGGTTTTGTCGTCCAGCAAAAACGCCTTTTTTTTTTTCCCA
>CALSBV010010705.1:8504962-8522375 GCA_943590825.1 Bovichtus diacanthus
ACACACACACACACACACACACACACACACACACACACACACACACACAAATGTGCAGAGACACAAACTTCCAAGCCGTCTGCTCGTCAGTTGGGCGTGACCGCAGTTAAAAAAGACGGAAGCATAACTTTACTTAACATTTATTCGAGTTTGCTGGAACTGTCTTCAGTAATGAAAAGAAATGGTGCAATTTACCACCATAATGCTCCTCTTGTACTACATTTGCATACATTAAATTTTTTCAATTCCACTCCATTTCACCTATCTAACTTATCCAGATGGGAAAAAAAATACGGCAGCAGAGTGCAATTCGGTTCTTGCCGCAGCTGAGTGTCGTATTTGAAATCAATGTACAACTATTGATATGAGTGTTTTTCTTCCAGATATTGATCTTAACCTGGTAAACAGAAATGCAGAGTCAAATATGAAACTGATGTTTATTACAGTACACATGCGGGTCTAGTATTTAGCTTACGTTGGACAAAACGTCAAAAACTGAATTCCTTCATGTAAACAAAATCTTCATAATCTCTCTTTAACGGTTTTTATTTGTTAGTTGTGTCCAAAACATTATGATCCTGATTGCATGCTTTTTGTAATTCCATTAAAAGTCCGTAAAGTGGAATATTCAGTTGTCATAAAGCTGTAATTAGTATAATTCCTTTCCTTATATCAACATAGCATTGGGGCGGCAGTAGATCAGTCCGTAGGGACTTGTCTTGGGAACTAGAAGGTCGCCGGTTCAAGTCCCCGAACGGACCAAGTACAGAGTGCAGAATGTGCCTCCTGGGCACTGTTGAGGGTCCCTTGAGCACCGGACCCCCCACACTGCTCCTGATACCAGGATGGGTTAAAGGCAGAGTCTAAAGTTCACTGTGTGTGCTGTGCTGCGTGCGTGTGTGACCATTAAAAGTTGATTCGATTCCAACACCGGCCCGTTCCATTAATTATTTGTATATCTGTCAATAGTTGGACGGAGAACTCGGGCGCACTGTATGTACTGTAAAATACACAGACCGAGAAAAACGTGTCGTCCCACAGAACACACACACACACACACGCGCTCAGCACATTGGGACACCAGCTTGCTAATTGGGGAGCATATTGATTCTGACAGGACTGACGGGATCGGCTGTGGCTCATGTTTTATGTCTTTGTTAAAGGTAACCTAGCACACACACACACACACACACACACACACACGCACACACACACAGACGGCAATATTGAGCTTTGATTTTCTTTGCTTTTGTCCATTACATCTGTCACTGATTCCACTTACAACACAACACGAAATCAAAGATTCGACTGAGACTCTTTTAACCAGCCAATGATTCAGCGTGTTTTCAAACCAGCGGCTCGTGTGTCATCTAAAACAACGTCCGACTGTAGTTTTCGCACTGGAAGAGCGAAATCTATAGGAAAAAAAATCTATATATTTGCGCCACGAAAGATGAGTCCCATACTGTGTATCGGTAGTAAGTTCCGACAGGCCTTTGTTAATGAGCACCGCCTCGCTGCTTTTTTGTCTAAATGCACTGGCTTCAGTAATGGATTCTGCCCATGCAGAGCTGTTGGCAAGTGACGCATGGAGGAACATTTGTGATACCTTTTTGTTGCCGGTGTTACCGCTGGCTGCAGCTGCAGAGGGGAAGCGGGGCCTCTCTCTCCCACAGCGAGTCCATGCCAGCTCTCAGAGTGGGTCTCGCTAGATTAGTGCAGCTGCCTGAATATTTCACCGTGGCCCTGCAGGTTTTTACGTAAGGACCTTCTGCCACACCTTTTTATCATGCTTTCTAATCGTAATGTAATTCCTATTTTTTGGGTCGGTATTTGTGATTTATTTTTATTTTTTTGTTGCATTTCTGACTTTTAGCCAAACAGTAGGGGTCTTTTTTTTTTTTGTTGGTGCAAAGCAGCTGTGATTCCTTCGCAGCTTCAGGCCGATTTAAGCCGTTTGAATATTTTAGACTTATGGTGTATCGATTGCAATCAGTAAATTGATACAGCCGTGTTTGCTGAATGAGCACGCTCTTAGAATCTGAAATAAATGGCCCGTAGCAGTCCCTTCGGTGCAGCCCCTGAACGCCACCTGACACTGATGTTAATATAAGGTGGATGTCATATAAGATATATTTATTGATTCGCACATTTCTTTTGGTTAATATACAGTTCATCGTCAAATATATTGTCGACATTTTCTAAACTAGGAAAATCTAAAAACTTTTAAAAAAAATTTGTGACAATGCATCTTTTTTTTAAAAATTTTTTTATTTATTTTTTTTTTAGATAATCCAATCGGTAAAATACTTTTAATTAACCATAGAATAAACTTCTTTTCAAATGAAGTTGCTAAATAAATATTTGGGGATATGTATTTGTTAGTGTTTTACTAGACACCACACAGAGAACTTTCTATTCCTTCACCAAAAAAAAAAAGTAATAATTTAACATACAGTCTGAGCGTTTGCGGGCTCCACCTGCTTTATTGTGAAGCTAAAGGTGGCACTTCAACAGACGGAGGCAGAGACAAGAATGTCACAACAAAAATAAACTCAGTCATCCCTGCCACAAACATTAGAAGTAGGAGCTCATGCATGGAGTCCTCCTGATGAAGGCTGCCGTGTGTTTACACCTGCTGCAGGCGTCTACCTTGAGATCGCAGCATGGGTGTGTTTCTGATGCTATGAACTGCCGCAGTTGGGATGTGCTCGATATTGTCCTTTTTTTAAAAAAAACAAAAAAAAAGTCATTTAGGATTTTCTAAATTTAAGAGATTTTTTTTTGGCAAGATGTGACCTCGTACCCTTGGAGAAGATAAGAGTCCAATCCCCACTGCACTTACACGCCGTCCTGTGAAAGCACAATCCTAAATCACATTCTTTAATGAGATAAGATGTTTGGATAAGCTGGTTGAATGACTCTGGTTCCAGGCGTTTGGTGCAACATAGTGTCGTTTTTCTGTATTAGGCCACAGTCGCCCCCTTCCCCCCGGTGTATTTCAGGTAAAACAGGCGGTCTTTTTGCTCTTAAATCGGCAACACTGTGTTTGTGCAGAACACGGAGGGACCAAAAATCACCGGGTTGGATGATACGACGGGCAGACGAGCGATGTCGCGACATGCTTTTCCCAAATTCTGCACTGAAAACATGCCGGCGCCTCAAGTCTAAATGGGATTCCAGGTCACACTGACAAGTTGGCCACTGTGAGTGCTTTATACTTTACGGATAACAAAAACAACCCGAACACTAGGAGAACATGGAAACTCCACACAGATGGAACCAGGGCAAAGATTCAAACCCAGGACCTTGTTGCTCTGTCAGTGCATTTGCATTTACCCCAGGTAGTAAGATGCACGATCACTTGTTTTTGTACTTTTGGACAGACCGAGGTAAACACACGGTCCCACAGCCCAGCGCAGGGTTCAGCATTTGGCCGTCTAACCTGGTCTGATCCCAGGGTTCCCAGTGACCATCTGGAGGCCCAGTTGGCTTTGCTGACTTCGAGGAGTCCGGACCACTCGACTAGAACTGTGCTCACTGACACACTCGCACAAACCACAGCACTGCCAAATGGTCTTCTGGCTTATCGCCCACACAGGAAATGGCAATCATAGCAATGACATGAGAGGAAGCATCATAATTAAAGTAATTGACACGAGGTTGCTCATAATACTAAAAACTACAGAACAGTGCAGAACTTAGAGGCCACAAAAAAAAAATAATTAAGAATATGAGGTAGAAATGAGAAAGAAAATACCTTGGGCTTCAACGATCAGAAAAAAAAAAAAAATGCAAAAACTCTGATTCCAGCTTTAGTTCGTTTCCTTAGTCTTCATCGATGGTACACTGATTATCTTTCGGTTTTCACATTTTGACACTTATTTAACATTTTAGAGACTAAATGATTATTTGGTAATGAAAATAACCGTTAAAAATACCAATTGTGAAATAAAATAAATGTTTTTTTTCTTTTTCCTCTGGATATAGGACTCAACACAATAGGACGTTTTGGAAAAAAAAATAAGTACTTCCTGTTTTGTCCTCTTACAGCAGTGAGTGTGAAAGAGGAACAGCACCTTCTCCAAATCTCTCGAGCATAAAAGTGACTTGAGCTCTGGTGTGTTTACTGCTTGTGAGAAGCAGAGCTCCACTGCTCCCGTCACATGTTAATGCCTGGGAGCATAAACATGCAAACATCATATTAAACCTGCATGTGTGCACACAGTCACGCTCTTTCTTACTCATACGCAGTCTTGAGGAAAAGAAAAAAAAAACAACAACTTGCAGGTGAAAAATCTCCCTTTCAGCTGTGAACATCACAACATTGCTGAATAATTGAGCAGGTCGAGGTCGGGTGCTGCTGGAGCCGTTTGGTAATTGGGCCTAATTGATGAAAACATTGGCCCCAGCAATCAGTCATCTCTGACTGCATAATCTGATATAATATGCAGCTGGAAAGGGGAGGCTTCTATTGAATTACATTTTCTATATGCCCGTCGTACACACACACACACATACTGTCTTGACATTTAAATATCAGTTTAAGGTTAATGCGTCTCGCTCCCAGAGGGATAAAAACGCCTTTAACATCATTCTGGTTGGCACACGCAGCTCTTACCACATAATAATGGCTTTTTTTTTTTTTTAGCCATTGAATGACAGCTAGTAATGTTTTTTTTATTTTTTTTTATTCTGTTTTTAATATCATTTGTTTATACAGATTTTGGCCTTGGAAATAAAATACCTGTTTTACCGTGCCTCGGGGATAAGCTTCAGTCCTATCGGGCGCCGATCTGGATAAAGAGGTATAGAAGATGGAAGGAAGGGAAGAAACAGACAAACCAGCAAAGACGTAAGAAAAAGTGCTGTACAGTATATTTGAAAGTAATTGGTATCATTATGGCGGCACGATGGTGCAGTGCAGTTAGCATGGTCGGCCACCGCAAGAGACTTCTGTATTTCGGGAAACGGCCGGCGTGTTCTCCTCGTGTCAGCGCGGGTTCCCCAGGCTTCCTCCCTTGTTCCAGAAACATGCAGGTTATGTTAATACGTTTTTTTTTTTCCCGAAGGTGTGAATGGTTTTCTGTCTCTGATGACTGACGATTTGTTCAGGGTGTATTATTTGTTTGAGATTTTTCTCAGGAAGACAGAAAAACATGGAGGGATTTCCCCTACATTTTTTCATTGACTCTTAGTTTTTAATGGTTGCTTTAGCGTTGTGCCACAGAGCACTAATGTGTCAAACATGGGCTGACTGAGACGAGACAGACTTTCTGACAAGGTCTTGACTTTGACGGATCCTGTTTTTTTCAGGCAACGGGTCATTAGACTCGTCGTCTTCCAGTCACCTGTGATGTGGTTCATGTTTTTTCGTCTATATAGAACATGCACACGAAGACAGAGCAGCACATACACTAAAAGTAGTCATTTATTTAAAGGGGGAAATGTAAGAAGTGGGCTCCACATAAAGCGTTGATACCCTATTGTTGAAATCAAATGCCTGTTTCAGGACACAAAAGTCTTTATTTAGCACAAAAGCGACAAGGAAAACCATAACAGAGGCTCGGCAATGTTATATAAAATCGATGTCCAGATTACGTTTTTCTCTATTTCTGCACAATTTACCCTTCCAGATGCCGCCTTGTTTGGATACCATGTGATAGAAATGCCTTAGTTACAGAGAAACATTGTGTCATGTCATGCGTTGCATCAATAGACCCAGTTAGTATAAAGAAACAACACACTTGGGGTAGTTTGTAGTTCTGCAAAGAACAGCGTGTCTTGGTATTGGTTCAACTCTTTTGTAAGATTTGTTTCTGAGGGGATAGCTTATAAAATATGCTGTGTCTCATTTCTAAGGCTGCCTTTTGTCACTCTGCAGCTAAACAATGACACTGACTTGGACAATCTTTAGTCTGTGCTGAAAGAGGCTTATTAAGTGGGTCTCAGTACAATACTTCAATGTGAATCTGGACAACTGAGGAATACAGAAACGCCAACTGTTTATTTAACATATCTTTTTTTTTTTTTTTTATAGATAAACTGTAGTGCTTTGGTTTGTGTGCATCCTCAGCTGTAACGCCACGTGTCTGCACGATGTTGCGTATGGTGGGGACGGTATATCGGTCTGTGATGTAATGACGGCTGTTTGCTGTCTTTTAATTCTGACGTATTTTGTTGTTGTTGTTGTTGCGTTTGTCTGACATTCGGCACGGACGCAAAAGAAATGACTGAAAGGATAATGACATAGTTTCAACAGGAAGCTATGAAATTATTATGGCGCCACTGTCACATTTTATCACTCTGAGCTCAACATTAATAATATTTTAATCCATTCCATTCAAGCGTCCCCATCTTTAGCTATGGTCACGTTGTGAAAAATCCAAACATTACAGTGTCAGCCATGGATGATTCGGCCTTTATCTGCCCCCCCCCCCCCTCTAATGGGTTTACTTTGTAATCCTGCAGGTACATGCAAAGTATGCCAAGTCAAGTTTATCCTCAGCCTTGCAGAAAACAATTCAACACCAAAAACACAAGTTTAAAAACCATACACATCGACGTTTATACAAAAAAAAAGAAAGATCAGATGAAATGTATAAACACAGACGGTAGTTATAGGCAGTATTAAACGTATGCATTTCGAGTTGTCGTTTAAAACTCTCCATTCTCTGATGAGAATGAAGCAAAGCAGCTCTTATGTGCAACCCAGTTTATACACAATTTCTCGCCATATTTTCTTTTTCGTCACACCAAGCAATTCATTCCAACTTTTAGACTGACCTTGACATTAGATTTTAAACTGATGGATCGAAGCCACGAGGCTTAAAGTAAGTGATGAATGAAGGAGTAGAGGTGGAGTATTATATATTTATATATATTTCGTCTTAACTGAACTTTAACTAAGCTTCATATCTTTTTTTTTTTTTTGTTTGTTTGTTTAAAGAAGAAATCTTTAAACAATGGATTGCCAATACAAACATAATGAGTTGGCAGGGGGGACCCATATGTCGTGATAAAAACAAAACTCCACATTGTGTTGATGCTTGAACACTTGGCAATGTCAGTTTCATAATCATGTAGGAATAAATTCCTTTCCTGAGGTCCACAACTCTAAAGACTTTGCACCGTGGGATCGGCGTGCTATCACCGCACATTCAGCCAACCAGACCTCCAAATGTGCGAGAGGAGCCAAGGATGTATCTCTTCCAATTTCCAGAGACTTAAATCATTTGGAGGCACTGGCTCAAAAGGTATTTGATTATTGTTTAATGGCAAAGTCGGCTTTTATGAGATTAGTCTTGGCATGTGGTGCTGGAGGGAGGTTATTGGGGTACACAGAATTCTCCGGGGACAGAATTGACACAGACAGAGTGACGCATGTTAACGCACTCCGGAGTAGAGGAGGAAAAAGATTTGTGCAGAGACATGGACATGTGTTGAGTCCGACACTGGCGGTGCTAATTACGAATGTGAAACTTTTACCTGTATCTTAATCTTAATTTCCACGTTTCTGTGGCCACTGCTTCCTCTGGACGTGGAGCTTTAGGATAACTGCCCTCTGGTCTGACATCATTACTTCCCTTTGCGGTCATTCCATGCTTCAGCGTCCACGCCACATCCCCATAGTGCTGCACGGTGGAACGTTTCGGACATCTTTCATCCACCTGCTCTTCTCAATCCAAGCTGGTTGGAAGTGGAACGCCTGTCCGAGAGGATGGATTGCAGATGCATAATGCGGAGCCGTGATCTGAAGTTCAGACATGTGATCTCAAGACCGGAAAGTCCCAATTCTGTCCAGATGGCAAAAAAAGCTGAGTGGGGAAATTGGTCACTTCCTGCTCATTTTTTATTTTTTTTTTGCAATATCAGGGTGCATTCATGCGGGACATTTAATCCCCACCTCAGCAGAGCTGCTCGGCGGCCAACAGTTTGAAGCTGGTTGTACTGGGCAGCTTCCAGATACGACAACCTTTTTGTGCATAAATCTTGTGCTCCCTTGTGGCAGTAAATATGAAGAAGACAAATTCACTGTCACTTTCCAAATGTTAAGGGCTTCCAAATACGCACACAAATGCGCAACACCAGTTATGGAATGGAGTTTAGTTTAATCTCACTTGCGAGTTGAATTGTCAAGTCATGCAAAGAGGGTTTTTTCTGGGAGGGAAGTTTTCATTTTCTCCAAAAAAGTTTTCCGCATGTAACGGTTTTAGCCTCCGACTCAAATTCCTTCCTTAACTTCTCTAAAAACCAAAGTTGAACGTGCTTGAACCTGCGCCAAACTTTTATCCTAATTGGATCCTCATTGCAGTCTCACATAGTCATTCACATTTCTGACATTCATTTTAATGTTACAGAAGTTCCAGCTCCCATTTGCTGAAGATGCAAGATTGGAGTTTAAAAGCTTTGAAAAGCCAGAAAGATCAATTATTTGCTTACATACATACATTTCAGATTTTTTCCCAGAATTATGTTGTTCGGACATATCGGGCAGCAGTTTGGGCCACTGCATCGATTCTGTGGTTGTGCACTAAAGCGTAATGCCGTCGCTACAGAACTGTTGGAGCTACTTCAGGGAGAAGGTGACTATGGCGCCCAGACTACCACGAAACCCTGTGATTGGTCGTCTTTCAGCTGCTTGTGTTTTTTTTCCCACACAATTTTCTAATGTTAATAGTTCATAGAGAAGACGGCGTTAAGGGAGTTGAAGAACGACTCGGTTGTCTCGTCGTCTCCGACACGCATCAGCGAAGTGTAAATGGAAAAATAAAAGTTCCCCGGCTGTAACTCCGGCTCACACTTTGGTTTTTAGAGAAGTTAAGGAAGGAATTTGAGTTGGAGGCTAAAACCGTTAAATGAGGAAAAGTTTTTTGCCGAAAATGAAAACTTCCTTCTCAGAAAAAACCCTCTTTGCATGAGTTGACAATTCAACTCGCAAGTGAGATTACACTAAACTCCATTCCATAACTGGTGTTGCGCGTTTGTGTGCGTATTTGGAAGCCCTTAACATTTGGAAAGTGACAGTGAATTTGTGCAGTTTAAACAATGGCAGCACAGTTTACCTTGAGAAGTCTACCATTAACCCCTCGCGTCAAGCTTAACTCGGGCTTAAGTGCATCAAAATGGAACACATGGCTTTTCCGCAGCACAGTATGTTGGAGAGGAGTTGTGCGACAAATGGGTTCAGGCTGGAAAACCAATTTTAAAAATAAAACATTTAGCTGATATTGTATGTTTTGACCTGAATGTTTTATTGGTATCGAAAGGCAAATTGGAGTTGTTACAGTTTTTCCTCCGAAACCTATGTGGCTAATGATAGTTGCATAGAAAGGTAGGAACCGGGGGGAACCGCTTGCTTTGTGCGTCCACGTGGAAAGGGCATGTTCTCAGTTCCACAGTAATGACTAAACGGCAGTAGCTGCTGTCTTTTTTATAATAGAAGTGGTGAAGGTTGCACGTCCCCTCAGGTTAGTTTAGCTTCATTTTTCCATTTTCTTTGTCCTTTCCGACCTCTCCGGCTCTCTATTTCTGTCACTCACTTGTCTTTCAGGTCCCAATTACTTGGTCACTAACTGCCTTCCGCACGGACAGCGTCCACTAATGTTTTGATTTGTACTGCGGCGTCTGATAAATCAGCTGAGCAGATTCATCTCAGAGGCCTGCTGTTGTTCCAGTTTATTGAAGCATATTTGCTACATTATCCTGGCTGTCTTGTTTATTCCTCTTTTGTCATTGACAGCGTGCCTTCTCAGATTATGTTCTGATTGATGGCACACTCCCCTCTGGCATGTTTGCCCTCTCCAGACTGCTGAAACCAGTGTGCCGCTGCATTGCTAGAGGACATTATTGTCAGATGCATACAATTGATGCCTTGCATAATGGATCAGAACTATTTTCATTTTGTTCACAAGGCGAATATACCGTCCTGAAATACTTTGTCTGTCTCACTGCAGACGGATTAAAAAGCAAATGTTTTTTTTTGACATCCTCAAAGTGCCAGCACAATAGACTTTAGAGGATATTAATAGGATTGGAAATGTGAAATAAAGACTGAATGGTCAGGCATTGTGACGGCTGCTGCTGTGATGGATGTGCGTGGAAGTGTGTGAATACATACACCTTCCTCACTTCTTTCATAATGGTGAAATGTGTGATTTTATGAGAAATAAGATCAGATTTATTCCTTTTTTTGTTTCATTTGTAGTGGAATTTTACTTTGTTTGGTCATTTCGTCTTTCAGATGACTTTCTGTATGATTTCTTTTAGTATGACAATGCATCATTTATCTCAAAACTGCTCTGGACCGGAGTACACTCGGCATTTAGCCATTTGTTTTTATGGATCAAATTCACCGTGTTCTTTGGTGTAGACTGACACAAAAACAGGACTTGAAAGTTCAGCTGCAGCACTGTGAAAGGCATTGTGTGCATCAGAAAACGTTGACATTGAACAGTAGTTTGTACATGTTGTACCGTCAGGTGTCTGTTGGTTCGATTAGTCGATTGACAGAAAAGGAATCTGCAACTATTTTGAAAATCGATCATTTTTCTAATTAGGTCTGGAAAATTGACTTTTGAAAAATTCAGTCAAGTCAGTCAGTCAAGGTGCATCGTCCGGATGCAGGTGGTTCAGCAGCTACAAGTGGTTCAGCAGCTACAAGTGGTTCAGCAGCTACAAGTGGTTCAGCAGCTACAAGTGGTTCAGCAGCTACAAGTGGTTCAGCCGCTACAAGTGGTTCAGCAGCTACAAGTGATTTTGTGTGTGTTTGAGAACCCCTGATGTAAAAAGCTTGGCTGTAAAAAAATAAATAAATAAATAAACTTAATTTTCCTGAAAAAACCTTGAATGTCAAAACAAACTTAATTTTCATGAAAAAACCTTGGATGTGAAAAAAAAAAAAAATGTTCTTGAAAAAAGCTTGAATGTCAAAAAAAAGGTAATTTTCATGGGGAAAAAATGTATTTAAAAAAAAAAAATTTAATTTTCATGGGAAAGCTTGAACGTCAAAATACTTAATTTTCTTCAAAAAAGCTTGAATGTCAAAATACTTAATTTTCACGGAAAAAGGTTGGAAGTGAAAAAAGCGTAATTTTCATGAAAAAAGCTTGAATGTCAAAAAAAACGTAATTGTCATAAGTAAGTTCTCTGCGGCTCTGTTCGCTCGGACATAAACTCTAATAAATGTAGTCTACGTTTCATATGATGTGTAAAATCTATCAGCATTTACCGTTTAGATCACATATGAATGAAATGCTTGTAGAATCCTTGTTGTATTTGTATTGTTGATTTAATGTAGAGAAGGTCACATAAAGCTCAATATTAGCCTGTAATGTGTAATATACTGGAGTGGTAAGCAGGACTATTGTTGTGGGATATTTGGAGAGTTAGGTGAGTGAGTGTTTTTTTATTGGTTAAGAGGTCCTTGGTCTGAACAAGTTTGAGAACCCCTGGTGTAGGAATACAAAGGTATGACCTTCAGAAAAACACACAAGCATATACACACACACACACACACACACCATCTTTTAATGTCAAGTAATTTAAGAGAAAGTGTGAGAGGGAAGTATCACAGAGGTTTGCTGGTCAACTTAAGTAATTAATACATCATGTTGTTGGAGCAGCTCTGTTATGAATGAGCGTGCAGCCGCCCGGATGATTGATGGTCCAAGCAGACGGATTAATAGAGCTGAGATTTTCAAACTATAGCCAGAGAATCAGGCCACTGCTTTGCATGTTACTCTAAAGGGTAAGCGCCAACACCAGCTGATGCGCCCACGTCCCTTGTGGATTCATAATGTAAAAATAAAGAAAGAAATATCGGTGTGGCTTTTAAAGTACAGGAAAAGCTCATTAAACTGCCCTCTGGGGATCGGTTTGCTTTGTATTCTATTTAAAGAAGTTTGCAGCTGATGAGGATATTGTTCATTTTACACTTTAAATCACATTTCATGTCCTTTCTACTGACTTGATCTCTGTGTTGTGAGGAGCTTTACACGGCACGATTAGTTATTTCAAACATGAGGTCACGCATCCCTTTGTCTGTGGAAGCGCGTGCTGTGTTTAAACTGTGCCGCTCTGATTATGATATGTTTTAATGCAGCACAAATGAAAGTCACTGATTGGAGTCATTAGTGGAGAAGAACTCGCTTTTTGTTCTGCTTTTTAGCGAGGACAATAGTTATTCTTTGTTCTTACGTGTCGTCTACTTTGGACTTTAAGGACAGTATTTGTCGTTTGATACAAGACGGACAAAAATGTGTTTTTAGGGCTGAAATAATGAGTTAATTAATCATATTGTTGATCTACACAGAATGCACAAAAATCCGTTTTCATGCAAAAATGCTACACTTAGGTTCAGCTTTGAGGATTTGCTGCTTTTTTTTTTTTTTTTTTTTTTTTTGGGATGGATATGAAAAAAAAAACAAGAGCAGTTTAAGGAAAATTGTTAGTCGCTGCCCTACTGCATGAATTTTCTGTCAGACTGAGATTAATGCAGATTCAAACCCTTTCTTACAGTTCAAAAGCTAAAAACCTAATTTCTTCCTTTTGAGTTTGCAGCATATACATTTGCGTAAAACGTCTTTACTTATGTGAAAGTTATGGTGGCAAACGAAGACGTCTCCTTTAGAACATAAAGATATTCTTGAAAAGCATCCTCCAGGGCATGATAAAAATAGAAGATCTTTGTTTTATATCGACTGTAAGTCCACGGAGCTGTCGGTCTTGGTGTTGCTGAACTCCTTTTTAAAGACGTGTGTGACAAAGAAATGTAAAATGTTCTACGAAAAAACAAAAGAGAAAAACGCAGGAGAAATGCTCCTTCATCCATAGCTGAAGTAAAACTTTCTACTACTTGAAAGAGTACAAAAACTGTGGAAAGGCTGCCGAAATCTGCCGTTTTCCGGTACAAAACGATACTTCTTCACACTGTTTTACCTTTAAATTCCTATTTGATTGACTTATGGTAACACAACTGCGATTCTAGTGGGTCTTATCCATAGACTGTATAAATATGGTGTTCAAAAAGAGATGTTTTCCTTTACAGGTTTTATAAAAAAAAAAAAAAAAAACATAAATGGAGGAAGAACAAGGTAGTTTGTTTGAGCAGTGATGGCAGGAAGAGAAGCTGCAGTTCCACCCAAACGGTTTGATTGACGTGATCTTTTGGAAAGTGTAGTTCTGGAAACGCACAGCCGTGAGCGTTCAGACGGAGACGCGATAACAGAAATAAGTTGTGATCTTACATCTGCTGATGTTTGTAGAAAAAAACGATTTAAATATGAATGTTTCCCTGTGCGGTGTCTCCCTATATGTTACTGAGGAGTTTCCATTCATCTTCTTGTGAGCTGTGACAGATTTAGCATATTAAGATCTGCTTGCAGCAAGGTGTTCAGACTCGTACGAGGTACTTCCCATTCCCTCTTCTTTCTGTTGCTCTGACTGTGCAGCCTGTCTGTTTGATGGATTGTCTCTATTCTCTCCTTTTAGTCCCTCTGTCTACTCCACACTGCATATTTCAGAAAATAATTGAAAATGCCTATTCCAGCTCGTGCACGCACGCTGCTTTTTCAACTTTCTTCCAGGGAGTTCTCCACTCACTGGCGTTTTCTACAATGCATCTGTGTTTTCAGATCCCTTTGTGCATTTCTGTGCAGCGCTTTGATAATATGCATCATGCTGCGTTGACTTAACTAATTCCAACAGTAGCATGACTTGATGTTGAAAAGCAAACACCACTTTTGACCTTTTATTGAAGCTTTCAGCGTTGGTTTATTTTGGTATATACAAATATCCAAGCAGCATATGCTGACTGGCTGTGGAGGTATTGTCACTTATGCAGCAGTGCCACCAGATATAAAGCGAGATGCTCTCACCTGCAGAGTTAGAGTGCTTGTTTGCTCGTCTTCACGGAGCTCTTTATTCGTGAGTATATCTTGAACATGGAAGTATGATCTTGAATATTGAATATTAGAGGAAAATCTAATAAAAAAAAACAATGGTGTAAACTCAAAGGTGAAAATCTGGATGATAATCAGACTTCCTTTCTCTTGCATTTCAAGTCATTTACTCATCATTTTTGTTCTGTTTTACCCAAACCAGTAGTGATGTCTCCGTCCCATCAACGTCAATGTTGGTCAATATGAAAGCTGCGGTATTATCTGTAAAAAAAATTAAAAAAAATAAAAGAGTTGGAAGGTAGCTAATAGGAAGAGGACATCCTCACACATAACTCCTGAAAAGACCTGATTGGTCAATAGGTTCTTCAGCCAGCTGAAGTAGCCCTGAACAGGCCCTCATGAGACGTATTTCTCAACAAATGTTCAGTGGTGTAGAACCATTCAAGCTGAAAATCAGATGTTAAAGGAATAAGTGTTATTGTGTGTGTCGCTATTTCCCCCCATCTCCAGTCTTAGTGCTCAGCAAAGCTAACCTGCTAACTGTAGCTTCATACTTAACCATTTTTCTGTTGATTTATTTCTTTTTCTTTTCTTTTTTCTTTTTCATTTTTTTTAATTTTCTTCTTTTTCTTTCTTTTTTAAATTTTTTTCTTTTTCTTCTTTTTTCTTTTATTTCTTCTTTTATTTCTTCTTTTTCATTTTCTTCTTGTTTTTCTTTTTCATTTTCTTCTTCTTCTTCTTCGTGTTTATTGGTAGACCTCCACCTAATGTATTGACTGTAGATGCTGCACTTGTTAAGTCAATGACAGAAACTTAAATTCATATTATTGGGCGATAATTAATCTATATATGATATATATGGTGCATCCCTAACATTTCAGGTGCATGAGGACTTAAAGGGAAGTAAAACTCTGCCTCTGTCCCATAGTTTTTCTTTCCCTATCCTTTCCTGTGCCCCATGTGCTGCTCAATTCATTTCATTTCTACACACTAACTAAGAATTGTGCTCCTTTACGCAAGCCTCGACTCGGAACACAATACAGGTGGCACAAGGATTTGAAAAGATTATAGTTAGATTTTTTTCTCCTCCCGCCTCATTAATAATTCCTGTCCTTTCCTCAGGACTCCCTTATAGTCTCTTCATTCCTCTCCTGTCAATTCCATCATAATTTACTTTTTTCCTGCTGCACAAGCTAGTTTTTATTCATTTATCCCCGTCTCATTAGGGTTTCTTCTCAATAGCTGGTGGCGATTGTCTGTTTACTTACTTGTTTTTTTTGTCCATCCCTGTCTCTTCTTAGCAACATGCATACATAAGAAAAGGTCTGCAAACACACGGCTATAACATGTAATTGATGTGTGATCATCAGTATGAGTTGACAACTGTGAGACAGCTGAAAGGACAGGTCGAATACAGATAAAGACGCCCGCTACGTGCTTTATACAGAAAGAGAATAAAGACAACACTTATGCTTGTCACTTGCTGGCAAATTGCATTTTCAGCTTTGCCAGATGCTTGATATCGTTCTCAGAAAGCTTTAGCTGACAAACTGTAGCTCAGAGGCAACAAAGGATAACGTATTTAAAAGAAGAAAAAGAAAAAGAAAGAAAAAGGTTTAAGTTAAAGGCGTACTTCAAATTTTTTTTGGGGGAAATGTGCTTATTTCTCCTTCTTACAGCGAGTTAGAGAGGAAGGAAAACTGTTTGCTACCATACGTAATGAAAAGTAGTCCGGAAATGTTACATTTGTTTAACATGGCCTGAAATAAATTGGGGAAATTGACATTAGTCTACTTTTAGTCCTGAAGATCTGTATGTACCCTTTTAACCTTTGGGTACGCTTGTTACGTTTTTATACTTTTCTTTTTTCTAGGGATTAAAGAAACAAGATATCCCGTGTTAATTAGTTCGCTTTCGAGATGCTTGTGCTGCAGGCAGATGTTGTGACCTTTGTTAACAAACATCTGTATTTAATGATGACATTGTGGAATGGACTCTAAAGGACACATTTCAATAATGTTTACTGTTTTCATTTTTAACCACAATTTATGTAAAGCACAAACGCAGTCGAGTTGTTTTTTCAGTTGGTCTTCTTCCACTCAGTCACTTGGCGCCACCGGTTTGGAGATAATCCAGAGGCCGCCGTGTGCGTCCGATGTTCGTCGAGTGTGTTTTGGAGGTTGAAGGAGAAAAAAAAAATCGGATGGAGAAAGTACGAGTGGTTGTAACATGAGACTGTGTGTGTGTCTGTGTGTGTGTCTGTGTGTGTGTGAGAATTGAACAAGCTTCCCTTGCGATCAGGTGGAGATGACTGGCTTTCTGCCCCTCTCAAGAGGATTAGGTTTAATCCAATAAACACTTCACAGGCACATAAAACATTCATACCTCGTGTGGGACAGACACACACACACAGACAGACACACACAGACACACACACAGACAGACAGGGCATTTACGTCCATTTGTGTTTTTTTTATGTGCATTTTTATTTTTTAATTGAGTGGAAATGACGGGACTTTCCAGAGAAAAGTGAAATAATAAAATATATACACTTGGCTGAGGTGGAAAAGTTAATACGTCAATATAATTAGAGTGTGATAATGAAAACAGACCACTTAAGTTTCTGCTCCTCTAAAGGGACTAAATTGCAGCAGGCGTCTTCAGATCTGTGTGGACCAATAAGGAAACAGTAATGTTCCCCGAATTAATACATGGAACAAACACAAATGGCGTATTTCCATTTATTTTAATTTTTGTTATTATTTTTATACATCATTTTCATTAACTTGAGGTTTGACTTTGTCTTTTAATTCTGCAATGACTTAATCACGCCTGACTGGAGAATTAGCACCACAATCTGTTTGTCCTGATGCCCCCAACACCTAATATTCTTAAAACACTCGGGTGGCTGGAAATGCATGTCAATGGGTTTTCCTTTGCCAATTTTCTGGAAATTCTGTAAAAAAAAAAAATCATTTGGATGGGAGCTTGACGAGATAGAGATTTATCAGCAGTCGGTCCCCGTTCATCTTGTGAGATATGTGTTTAGGATTGAAGGCCGTCCTCTGGGATGTTTTCCAGGACCGCCATTAATCTGTTGAGTCTTGTGGGAGGTCAGATGAATTCCAGTGGGATTGTTTCTATATTTCAACAAAAGACATTGCAGACACAACTCAGAAAGAGCCAGTGTGACGATCCTCTCAGTTACTGTACTGTAGATGTCCTGTAGATGTCCTGTAGATGTACAGTAGATGTACAGTAGATGTCCTGTAGATGTCCTGTAGATGTCCTGTAGATGCACTGTAGATGTCCTGTAGATGCACTGTAGATGTCCTGTAGATGTCCTGTAGATGTCCTGTAGATGTCCTGTAGATGCACTGTAGATGCACTGTAGATGCACTGTAGATGTCCTGTAGATGTCCTGTAGATGCACTGTAGATGTCCTGTAGATGCACTGTAGATGTCCTGTAGATGTCCTGTAGATGCACTGTAGATGCACTGTAGATGTCCTG
>CALSBV010010705.1:8522385-8533672 GCA_943590825.1 Bovichtus diacanthus
CTGTAGATGCACTGTAGATGCACTGTAGATGTCCTGTAGATGTACTGAAAGGTGACATTCTGGCGTCCGTGCGACCGTTTCTTTCCCTCATTCTTTGCAATATTCTCCTTCTTCGGTTATTATGTCTTAGCAATTCAGGGAGTGACACCGACTTGCAGGACGCAAAGGTCCTCGAGCGATGATGAAGTGATTAATCCATGTGTTACCCTTTGGACCCTTTGGACCCTTTTTGCACCTTGTGTGAAAATTGGATCTAAATGCAGATAATGGTGCGACGTGATGGATCCCTCTGTTAAATTCACCCATTTATCAGCAGGCTTTTCATTGCGTTCCTGTCGCTAACATACGGACTTGTTTTGTTTCGGACTCGCGGTCTAGGAAGAAGCTTAATATGCTGTTTGGAGAGCTTTGACGTTAGCGGCGCTCCCGTCGCGCGACCCTAAAGAACCACGGATAATACAGCCGTGAAAGCTCACTCAAACCTCACAGTGCACGTTAGATTGACAACTGGAGGGGAAGACGACGGACGAATGCATCGTTAGATGTTTTCCTCCAGTTTTAGCAGCTCTTAAGTGATTAATTGCAGGAGAGAAGTGCAAACTGGCGCGGAAACGCGGCGAGGGTTTCACATTTCAGCCATGCACAAAGTTTCCACACACTGCAATTACCTCTCCAGCGGTGAGAGGTAATTGGCATCTTTGCTGTATTTGGAACATCATTTCAGAGTTGTTAGGCAGGGCTGTGTGGAAGCCTGCTGATTGTTTCAATCATGCCTTTCAAACCTTGAAAAAGGTGCTATCTGAAGTGTGATGGTACTGGGCTTGTCTTTTGTTTTGGAAACGTACAAAGGCCGTTTGAAACGCGTCACTTTTTTTTTTTTTATTTAAATTTTTTTACATTTTTTTTTATTGAACTGGCCTTTTTTGGTACTTTCAACCAGAGCAAGCTGGTCACCATTTTTTATTTACCAGAAAGGTCATTATGAGCTCCAATACATACACAAATAATTTATGATATTTTGAATTTCTAAATGTCTCCAAATCCAATAATAACAATGACATAGCCCCAGAGCAGTGGATGTAACTTACCTGTAACCTCACGACATAATGATGAGTTAGCTTTAATGATATTCATGAAAGAGGATCAGGGCCAAAGTTAGTGTGAAAAATGACTGAGTTTAAAGTCAGAACTCAAACTCATCCTTGTCCGTAGATATTCTACTTGCCCTTGGGAGTAACGGGGAGTGACGCTGAGTGACGAGTTCCTACTGTAAGCAGTTAGAGCAGATAAACACAATTTTTATTAAATTTTTTTTATCAAGTCCCAACACTATTTCTCCTGTGCTTTTGGTTTTGGAAAGGCTATATATTGACATATGACCCTTAAACTATTCAGTCAAAGTATTGCTCTTACTAGCTCCTATATCAAGTGTCAAGTGTGTACGAGTGTGCGCGTGTGTGTGTGTGGGGGGGGTCCTTATTTCTTCTTCTGTTATAAAACAAACAAGTACACATCAGCCACACAATTCCAGTATTGCTCTTAAAGACCCTCTCATCCAGAGGGGGGGGGGCAACATCAAAGCCTGTCAAAAGCAACCACATAATGGAGTAAACCTGGTAAAGAACAAGCAGGGGACAATAAGAAGCTAAGCTAAGGAGAAGGAAAGCTGTTTTAAGTCTAATAAAGAGACCGCTTCAATTCAGGTATTTGCTCAAATCAATGAACAACCTTCTCTCATCTCTCTCGCTGTATTGTTGAATTTGCTCGTGAGGAGCAAAGACATCCTCGAGTAAAGGCTCGCCATCTGTCTTCATTCATCTCGCTCTGACTCATGTTAGCGTCCAATTATCTCTGCACAGTTTGTCTTCGTTGTACTCGAGGAGATTTAAAGGATGGGAGGAGAGAGAGGGGGGGGGGTGGAGGGTGACGTTGACTGAGTGATGTTAAATGGGAAACAGACAAACAGTTGTGGAAAGAAGCGGTTACAGATTCAATGAGGGAGCAAAGCAAAGGAGGATGGAGCGTGGGCAGAGAGAAATGGGATACAGCGTACTCCAAACTGGGAGTGCTATCTTTATGATGAACGAGAAAGAAACAAAAAAACTGATATTCTCAACCAGTCTTCTATATTAAATGATAAAATGTGTGGTTTGTCCATGCTCTCTACAACGACAGTAGGACCACATGATGCGTCTGTGCATACAAATCGCTACTGAAAACTCAGTCCCTGTTATGCTGGGCGAGGGTTAGGCATGAATATGAGTCGTGGTTTGGATTGAATACAGCACGACGCCGATAAATACGTAGACCTTGGCAATTTACAGCACATTTGTTGAACGTGAGTACAGGAAGAATTGTATTAGTTGGTTGTGTGTTCCAGAGTTGGTCCAGAGTGAGTTCTACGACGTGGTGTTTTACAGCCGATGGAACATAAACATGGTGTTTTTTTAATTCTGGTTCATTGCAGCCGGGATCTCTACCAAGGAGGTTGTGTTTGTCACAAAAAAAAACTTTTGTGATGATTTTCATGAAACTTAAACCCAATAGATTTTGGATTTTAGATATTATATTTGGGATTGAGACAACACTTCAAGTCCAAAATAAAAACTCTAGACAGTCAAAAATCTTTTTCAAATGGAAGATATCAGTGTTACAGGGAAGGTTTAAGGTAAACGGGTGCAATATCAAGCGTATTTTAGGGGAGTCTTGACTTGACAAAACACCGGTAAAAATAAACTACAGTGTGCAAATGTCTGGTCACCATGTAACTGGAGATCTTTCTCATCTTGGGTTGGTCCGGATGCTTCCTGGCTCGTACACCTTCCCTCCTCCATGTTTGCCCAGAACCCATAACTTGCGAGGCAGCGAGAATAGCGACCACGGCTGAAACGATATTGCTAAATCTCTACTGGTGGACGCATTGCCACCGGCGCACTGCATGTACCGCCTACTTACTACGTGCAATCCTCCGCCTCTGGAAGATGCGTGAAGCCTTCTGTATAAGTCACGTTATCGGATCCGTTCACTTTTTACGTGATTTGCACGCGGCGTCGGCCTTCCGCTGGCTGTAACGGAGGGTTCAGGCGGAGCAGCGTGCTAGAGTTACTGCCTCCAGCGTACAGCAGCAGGAACGTGGACATGACATTTCCCTGAGGCATGTCTGCCCTCGGCGGACACTGTTTCGCTCAGATCAGCAGATCAAGACCTGATCACTTTACATAGGGTGGTATCGTAACTACTGTAACTCCACACACACACGCAGAGACACACACACACACACACACAGTACAGGTCAGGTGCAGATATGCAGGAGTCTGCTGCCCATCATAGGTGCATTGATTTCCTTTCTCCTGCGTCAGGCTGGCTTGTCAACGGACTCCTCCGAGCATGGAAGATGAATTATTCACAGGACAGCTCTAGCAGGATCTGTAAATAAATACTTAACTAATATTGCCCCCGCAACCCACAGGTCTCGGCTCACTGCGAGGGGAAAATGACGGGAGCAAAAGGAAATGTGCCCTGAGTAGACGTTTTCATTCATGTTTAATCGCTGGCTTATTTGTGGTGACAGTATGTGTTCCCCTCACCTCGTACTGCTGCAGCTGGAGTCTTAGATTTATCGTTTTATCATAAACTATAGCACTTTCTTTTTGGATGTCATTTTATGTCCCCGTCAGTTTTTGTTAACGACTCCAAAAAAAAAAAAAAAAAAAAAAAAAGTCTGAATTTGCCTTTGGAAGAACTTAAAAAGGAAAAAAGAATTCCTCTTGATGAATAGTATTTAGGCTTGAAATGTGGATGTTTTAAGGATCCGTTGCGTGAACAAAGCCCAGATTACAACACCCACAGAGGGAGAGCGCCTTGATTCTCTGCTCCGTTAAACAATACTCCGCCATATCTTCCCTCAGAAAATCGTTGTTTGCTGCTATATTAATGCTCTGAATCTCGAATGTTGACTTTTACTCACTGTAGCTCAGTTAACACCACTGGAAATCGCTGTATGCTGCCCTCCCTGTTTTTTGGAGGTTTTTCAAACATGCATCACCTCGGGGGTATTTTTTTTAGATGTACCCCTGTACATCACTGCAGCTGTGAAAAGTCTGAGAAGTTCCTTCTGGCGCTGCCGAACCTCAGCTCGGAAAAGACCACTCTGTCTCTCGCACGAGACATTGTTAAATGAAGCGTATTGTTTGGATACTCCAGGACAAGCGGCCGCTTCACAGCCACCTTCCCATTTAGAAGCTCTGAGAAGGTCAAGCAAAGTGTCGGAGCCCCATGACGTCCGTCTCCCCCCCCCCACTCCTGTCTTTCAGTCCATCAATCTCTTCGCACTTGTATATTTTGTTTGCACTCAACACTACGAACCCAAAAAAAAAAAGGTCATTCTGGTTTATTTTATATTTAAAATCCTTCACTTCAGTGGATAAAGTTTCAGATTCTTGGACCACTAAATCTGCTACAATGGGACAATGAGTTTATCCTGTTACACATTTGAAAAGCAGCATAGAAGTACAGGAGAAATGCAATATATATGACAGAGTCCCGGCAGCAGACCTCCTCCTGAGTGGGATAAATGCTTGAGTTAAGATTGTTTTAATTCAACAAGGGGGCGGTCATGTTATGCTTTCTGCGCTTTATAGGTTTAATCCTGCGACGTGAAGCAGCGGGTCTTAACCCCGATTTGTGACTGTCTCTCATTTTATAAGCTTCGGATTAAAACATCTGCCATGTGGCGTTTGCTACGCGTAATGAGGTTTGTAATAAGATCAGCCTGCATGACACCGGGATCACAGCTATTCCTCTCTCAGACTTTGATCTGAACAGACGGCTCTTTTCTGTCCCCGTATGGATTCGGCGGGTTGACAGAAGAAAGTGAGTCAGTCTTGTTCTTTCAGTCGGCCCAGTGTGTCTCTTTTATGTCTCTCTCTGTCCGTCTCTCTGTCTGTCTGTCTGACTGACTCGCTTTATCATTTAACTGGCACCACTTTAGAGATGGAGAGCAAAGTCACGAGTTTGAACCCATGTAAGTACGACCACACGCGTCGTTTGTTCCCTAACCCTCTAATACGACCCACAGGAAGGTCTCAATTTAAATTAGCGCCCCCTACTGGTGGCAGGAGATCAACGCGTCTTTGTACGAAACGGTCGCAGTTCGGTTTAGGCAACAAAACTCCAAGGGTAGTTTCAGGAAAGGATGAGGGTTTGGGTTAAAATAAGTATGTTTGTTGGGTAACTTCAGTTACGTACGCAAGTTAACCTACGTGACAGAAGTCGCACGTAAACGAAGTTGCGTAACAAACTTATTTAAACCCAAACCATAATATTTTCCTAAAACTACCCTAGTAGTTTTTGAAAGCCATAAAAAATCTAATAAATAAGTGAAATCGAGACGACCTTTTCTTTAGGTTTTCAAGTGGATACTTTGTCCTGTGCATCCAGTGACTGACGCCGCCGCTGCTTTCACTGCGCCGCTGAACACAGACTGTGGAACTGTCTTTATAGATGTGCCACATGAATACAAATAAAACTCCCACACATGAAGCGGCTCACTCGGTCATGTATAGAGCTGACAGCTGCGGATGACACAGCTGTGCACCGCCCTCCTGCAGTGATTTCATGAAGCTCAGTCAAACCAGAAAGTGGAATCAAAACAAGCCTTCAACTTTTAATGGATTTACTCAGTGGGGGGGGGGGGGCTTTTGCTTATACTCAACTCAAGAAGAATGTCAATGCAGAGAATGCTGTCATCAGCTTTGCACATAATTGTCTTTAAAAAAAAATAAAAAGAAAGCGATAGTAGACAGTAATTTAGATGTCATTTCGGACGCTAAAAATACACGTCTGCCACAGTGCGCCGCCGCATCTTTATGATGTGTGTCAAATACCAGGCAATGCAATGTTTGCTGAATTTTACCAAGTTAAAATTGAAGAAGTCCCGCAGGTGTGTACCCCCTTGTTTTGCAAATGTTCCTTCTTTGTGTCATTTTAAACAGATCGTTGTTGTCGGTCCTTGAGGCAGCGAAACATCCGAACATCGGGCGGCGGCGGCGAGATCATTTTTCACTTGTTTATTGAAATCCACCGCGTACATCGGTCTGTTTTTCTGCCCGTACGCCTGTCTGTTCTTAATGTCTCTCTGTGTGTTTGTCTGCCGTCTACCTGTTAAACTCTATATAGTTTATTTCTCTCGCTCCGTGTAGAGAAGAGCCAGGAGCTGGAAAATAAGAGCAAGCAAACAAAGACTGAAGGAGAGAGAGAGAGAAAGCTGTAATTGCTCCGGGGGATTGTATCCACATTCGGCCGCTTGGGAGATTGGTGACATCCACCATATTGATCAGTGCATTTAACACACACACACACACACACACACACACAGACACACACACACCTATGTGGGAGCAGTACAACGTGATCCTATAGCCACCTTCCTCATTTCTAACCTGGCACGCTTCTATTGATATTCCTACAATAGTTTCCATGCCCTCATCCTCCTCATCACATCTTCATCTGTCCATTTCAATATATTTTTCTTTTTTTCTTTGTGGCTGCGCCTCATTTTCCAAAAAATAAATAAATAAATAAAAACTTTTCCGGATAGAAAAGTGCGACCCCGTCGACATTATGGCGGTTATTTTAGTGTTAAATGTTAACAGCTGCAGGTGTTAATAAATAATGAATCAGGGGCTCATCAAAAATATGTATAGAAATAAAAAAATAAAGTTGCAAAGTGCTTAACATTGAAAAAAAAAAAAAAACCTGCACACTCTTGTACTCTTGTTTCTCTGACCTTTTTAATAGGTAAAAAATATTAGTATATTAATATATGTATCCACCACGTGTTAACAGGGAGCAGGATTTTTTTTTTAAGTTTGGCGTATTGTGTTGTAATATAGCAGTTTTGTCTTAATTTTCACGTGTACGTTTCTAGAAGTAGTTAATATTACTGTGCTATATTTCATTTGATTCTAACTGCTGTGCTCACTAATTGTGTTCCGTCCCACTTTAAAAACAGTGAAGCTGTTATTTTTTTTTTTTTAAAACCACATGATTATTATTATTATAACACCTGATCTTCACCCATTGGATCAACAGTTTATGTGAATGGTGAGTGTGTAATGTGAGTAAGTGAGAGGGGGGGGGGGGGGGTCACCTGACTCTCCGATGCGGCTGAAATCATATTGACTGAACTGTCATTGAGACATACAGACCTCTCATGCATTTGATATGCAGATGTCAGGATCCACGCTGACTACACGAGTGTCTCTCCGCGTCCTCCCTCCTCATGTATTAATGGCGTGTCGATAAAGAGCTCTCCCCTTACGCCCACACCCATCTTTAACCTTGACGCTGATCTGTGTTTGTGCGTCTGCCCTCTGTCATAGCTCTTCTATTATTTACCACACATCTCTGTCTGGGTAGGGCTTCTCTGTGTGTGTGTGTGTGTGTGTGTGAGAGGCCAGCAATCGCGTCTTGGTAAACAACCACTGCCAATGACACGGGTGACCCTCAGACACGCACGCAAACACACGCATACCTTTCTAACCTCATCCGTCCTCTGACCACATCTCATTTCCAATCGATATGTTTTAAGCAAAGCCCTATCCGCCCCAAAACAAACTTTGCTCGCTGGCTCGCTCGGCTGCCGTGTGTTTGTTTTATTCTATGGGGGAGATTCAGGTGTCATTTTCAGGGTTGGAGCATTATGCCCTTTAGGTTGTCTTCAGGCGACAGAGAGCGAGAGAGAGATCCATCATCCCTATCTTTGACACCTCAGCCGGCCTGGACTCCTCTCAGCAGCCAAAGTAGCCGGTCTAGTGTTAAACTAGACCGGCTACAGATTTTCCCCAGCAGAACTCTGTGGAACATTTTAGCGTCTTTCAGCTGATTATTTTGGTTTTGGTGGACACTTCACACTGTTGGTTTGGCTAATAATGCATTTTTGAAGTATGCCGAATTAGCTAATAGCAGTTCCTGTTTGCGATGTACCCGAGTACGTACAGACGACGAGCACTGCTTGACTTTGATACTGAAGAAAATAATAAAAACTTGAAGATTCTCAGGCAAGTTCTGGAGTTAACCCTTTAACGCCAAGTGTCATATTTGCTCCATGAGTTTCTCAGACCTCTACCTCATCAAAATGAGCAGTACTTTCCTGAAAACCTGTTGTATGCAATCGGACACATGTCTTCTGCCCTCTGGTGGATTATCCGTGCGCTGCAGGCAGTAGAGAGCCTTTGATTTGCCAAATAAAAAATGGCTACCGTCGCGTAGCGGCTCGTACATTTTTTTGGCAGGGAAATCTTTGCTAATTTTGAAAAAGTTACGGTAAGAATGACATTCATATTGTTACTTATATTTCAATATGAATATTTACTGTATCCAAGCAACTTATAATCACTTAATATTTTGTACCTTATTTTATAGAGAAGTTGTGTTGAAAATGTGTGTAATATGATACAGCAGGTATATGAGTTAATGTTTCATTGCAATTCATTGCATTGAAATAAAGAGGTTGTAAAAAGCTTCCTGTTTGAGGAAAAAAAATAACCAAATCAAGTGAAATGTTCCAAATCTTGCAAATGTAATGATCAATATTTGTTTTTGTTTCTAAAAGAGACATTGTTTTGGTCAATAAATTGCCATAAATGCCTGACGTATCAAATATGATGGAAAAAAATAAATCATATGTGTAAATGATTACCGAAATATATTTTTTTTTATTTTGTCAAAAGGTGCAACAAACACTTCAATTTCAAATTTTTTTTAAATTTTCGGGCTATTATTTGATGTGTCAGGCTTCACAGGGTTAAAGGGACGTCTTTTTAATCTTTTTTTATATGATTTCCAAACGGATTTATGGAAGTTTATGAGGAAAAGGGATCTTTTCCCACTTTGTCTATTTGTTTTCATTTTGTGAGGACAAAAATAAAAGCATCTGAGGAGATTAACCAACAGGGACATTTCACATGAGCCACATCAGCCAGACTTCAGGTTCAAAAAGGGAAATTCTGCAATGGCCGCCACTGCTCACGGCGCCGGTCTGGAATCGGCCCTATTTTACTTCATATAGTAGTGAAAGTGAAGTTAAAATATGGGCATACTTGTATGTCTTCTTTTGGGAGCTCATGCTGCTTAAAACAGAAACACATTGCTAATTACAACATTTTCGTGAAAAAAAAAAAAAAAAAAGTTACATTTCTTTATCACCATTTGGAAATGAAATAAAACCACAGGCACTGAGTTTGACTTTTATTATGCGGTTTTATTCTTCAGAACAGTTTGCAAAAGCATTGAGCTGTTTCACATTTATCAATCAGAAGTTTGCTTCATCAACCTCATATTATCTGAGGTTTTCTGCTTTGTTTATCCCTTTGTTTGCTGTCAAATCATTTCCCCTAAGATACAGATTTATTATTATTTATTTTTTTTTCATTGTTTTATTGGTATTAAGTTGTTTGGCGTAGAAGTGTGTCGGTAATCTGTCTTGTTTTTGATATTTACAGCAGTTACTACTCAGGAGTCCTTACCTTGGACCCGTGTCCTGTACGGCTAGATGATCTAAACAGACAGAAAACATTAACATATTATCTTATTACCAAACATAATTCAGTAATGATTAAAATCATCTGTACTTTAATGTCATGTACTGATTATTTCCCAAAAGAATATTACATTAAATAAAAACAATATTAAATCAGCAAATAGTTGATCTGTAGCGTTCTTCTTTAGCTTTTGGTACAGTATTAAGAAAAGATTAAAAATAATAAAATAAATACTAATAATAATAATAATACATCCACCCACTAAATTGTTAATTGACAGAAAGTCCTTGTAACATTGTTCAGCACAACAGCTACTCTTTGCACAAGACAAGCACATACAAGACATTGTCCAAAAAAAAAAACCCCAAACCCTTTACAGTCGGTGTTAATTCATCTTTTGCCATACTTTCATATTATTGTAATTTCTTTCATCGAGATTAAAAGCACAGTAGCTACACTGGTAAATAAATAAAACAAGCAAAGGCAAAAAGTCAATCAAATGCAGAGAGTCAAAGTGAAATAAAAAGAAATAAAAACCCTCTAGGGGTTGTCGGAAAACAATTTGTGCACGAAAAAATAGCGGTTATTATCTTTTACGATTATGAATTAATTTTCAATTTCCCTTTCTATTTATTTTATTGACGAATCCATTTTTAATCGAACCAGAATCCCTCCCTCCCATCTCATCGTGTAAAAACCTGCAACTTCACGAGTTTATTTAGGGACCGAGTCACAACATGGTGCATCATACTTTACACACAGAATCATATTGTTCGCCACAATGACTCAATGAAATCCATTTTGCAGAATCTAGAATATGCACAAACACCAGAAGCATTAATTTGGTGATTTGCAGGTTAAAACTGTGTTTCCTTTTTAGTCTGCAATTTTTTTCCTTGTATTGAGCACTATTCACGACGAGCAATAAATAAATCGTTCTATACAGTATGAACAGCACAACATTGGATACAGTCGATATATAAGCTGTTCAAAAACAAACAAAAACGCAACATGTGTCACTCTAACACATTCATCCAACAGTGTACCGGGGCTGCACGTCACCGTATGTATTCAGTGGCAACGCTCGCCGCATATCCCGAAGACTTTGCATTAAATAAAGAACAAGAAAATATTTGACCTGATTGTTGGTTCTGAGCTACAATGAGAGCGACAGGGGAAGATGGGAAACCCTCTGCCTGACGGTCCTGCAGCACTTGTGTCTTTTATAAAGGCAGAGAGGCACTCTGTGTGCAGTGATAACATCATTGTATTTTGCAATGTCGAATTCTGAAATACGATGACAACGGGCTCTTTCTCAAACTGTTGGGAAATGTCTTAAATTAAGTTTTTTCGTAAGAGTTTGGTCATGTCAGGCTTAGGTCATGTCAGGCTTAGGTCAAGGTAAAAAAAATAAATAATTGAGAAATAGGTTAGAATGCTTATTATCTTCTAGTATTTCTTTGTATTTCTATTCAATAATAAAAAGCTTTTTCAAAAATATTTAAACCAGGGTTAAAATTTAGGAAAATTAAAATATAGTCGTTACAATATTTGCCGGCAGTGTTGCTGCAAATATTATCGTAGGTTTGTAGCGTCACAGTCCTGTGAGAATCGCCCATGAAAAATCTCCTGATTTTCAGCTTTGTGACGATGCAATTTTCATTTTATTTTATTTATTTTTTATTTAGCTCATCCAAGTTTTTTTTTTTATTATTATTTATTTATTTTTTATTTTGCTCATCCAA
>CALSBV010010705.1:8555608-8570646 GCA_943590825.1 Bovichtus diacanthus
GCCTTGTTATCGAGCAGCAGCCTCCTTGAGCTCAAAGCTAAAAATCCTTGTCTTACTTACAGCATCCACACCTTTGTGTCAGATTTAATGAGGAAAATCAATGAGGGATAAAGGCTTTTATGTGTAATCAACTTCTGGTGGGCTTAATGAAATGGCGAGGTGTCTTATTTTTTAGCATTATATTAGATTTAACACAAAAATAAACCATAGATCTGCCTTGGAAACACATTTGTGGTGTAGTTATGTTACAAAATGACTACGACAGATACAACTACAGCTTCACTTCTTATGTTTTCTTTATTTTTTAGGTTGTTTTTTCTTTTTTGCCGTCTTTCCAGAATCAAAATGTTTTCATGGTTCGTTTTTTTTTTTCCTTTTTTTTTTTTCTTTGTTTCACAAGTTTAGAAATTTTCTAAAAAAACTGTTTCGGTGACGACATCGGTGTCAAAGTCAAAAAATCATTTCTTGGAAATACAGAGAGCTGAAATGAGGCGGGAGGCACGAGGAATGGATTCTCAACGCCGCCTAGCAAACCCACTGCCTTCTCCTCAGGCTTTTGATATACAGCTCAAACACACACACACACACACACACACACACACACACTCTCTACCTCATCATTGCCACAGAGCATGGAAGATGAAAAACCCATGAGTGTACGCATTTTGATTCTTAAATCAACAGTGTTTTGATTTTGGTTTTGCTACAGCAGAGCGTGAAGCAGCTTATTACCTGCTTCATTACTGGCAGGAGGACAGGGACGTGCGTGCGTGTGCGCGTGTGTGTGTGCGCGCGTTTTTCCCCCCCTATCTATCACTGTGCGAGCCAAACATCCCATTCCCATTGTTTTATGAGAATCCCACAGAGGTGGGTTTGGGAACATCTAACACCGAATAAACAAAACGATGGATTGCATTGAAAAACATTGTCTGGCAGCCACAGACACGTAAGCCAACACTCGATAAAACACATTAAGTTACTGTGCTAAAGTTACCCAACTATAATTCAATCTCTTCACCATCAGGAGTGTGTCAGAGTTAATGCACCTCGTTGGATGACACACCGCACCCGCTATATATATATATATATATATATATATATATATATATACTGTGTGCAACTTCCACCAGTAGCCAGTTAGCTTAATTAGCACAAAGACTGGAAATGGGGAAACACCTACTAACACCACATTATTAACACATTATATTCTCTCTGGTTTAATCTGCATAAATTAACAGAAGGTAGGTGATTTGGGGGATCAGAACTTTCATTGAGTCTATGTGAATATCCCAAAAATGTCTCAACTATTCCTTTAAGAAAGACTGAACAGTAGTTCAAGACTATAATATGCTCAATATATACTATAATAGTTATGTTGTAAATCGCAACAAACTACTTGGTTGTATTCAGGCAACACAACTACTTTGGTTAGGTTTAATGAAAGATTGTGGTTTGTTCCGCTATTCAAGTTACCGACGTAAATTGATATAAGTAAACGTTGACTTCTGGTTCCACACGGGACACAAACACGAGTCTCTCGGGTCAAAGTCTCTGTTTGACAGAAATGTGCTTTTTTTTTTTTATATTTATTTAATTTTATTTATTTTTTTACTTAATGGTTGCATACAGCAGCAGGCTTATGTCGTCATTTTCTCAACAAAAAAAAAAATTAAAAAGCTCTTTTTTTTTTTTTACGTACCTGAATGCGAGGCCGTCATTTCCCGATCCATTCTCTCTGAAGAGCGTTTTCCTCCAGCTTTTTTTTTTTTTTTTTTTTTTTTTCGGAGGGCGAAAGAAAAAAAAAAGAAAAGCCAAAATTGTGGCACCAGTTTGGTCCGTTCAGAGAAATCCAACGTGCACCGACACTGCTTTGAGTGTCCACAGAGCAGGAGAGGGCAGTCGTGATTCAAATTCATCGCAGATCCTTTGTCTGTGAATGTGCTGTAACATATCTCGAGGTGAGGTCAACCTCAAGTACCTGTTAGTGCCTGACTGTCTATTACTCTGCATGATTGTGTGTTTTCTCTGTGAACCATCTGTGTGTGTGTGTGTGTGTGTGTGTATAAGAGATGGAGACAAATGAAGGACTGCGCAAAGAGGTTTCCTGTCTGAACTCGAGCACTCTGAGGTCTGCTGTGGCGGATAGGACTGCTGCCTTTGTTCATATTACAACCCTAATTAGGCAGAGCATTGTGTGTGTGTGTGTGTGACAAATACAACATAATTTCTCCGTGTGTGTGTGACTGGGATAGAGCGAGTGACAGCTGGATGTTTCCACCAGCACGCTCCGCTTGTTGCAGGCTGCCGGCCAGATGGAAAACAGGCTTTTTTTTTTGTCCTTCTATGCTTGTGAGGACTCTCACTGATGTCATCTTATCTCGTGCAGGCGTCGCTCCTTAGCCTTAAAGTTAACCCTGAACCTCGTTCTTCTCGCGCTAACCCCTCGAACCAAGTCTTAAACCTTAAAAACGGAAGAAGTGAGGATCGGGTCAAAGCCTTCTCATTAGGGCTGGACCCCAAACAGGATATTCAGAGTCGGTGCTTTAGGCTGACGCTGCAATTGACACCACACCTACAGTCGTGAGCAATACATTGTTCACTCGTCTGCCCGGTCACAGTGCAGTCCACCTGCAGAGCAGCTACTCCTTAATAAACCTCTTAAATCAGCCTCTGATGTGCTGATGCAGTGCGTGCATGCGCGTGTGCACGTGTGTGTGTGTGTGCTGTCTGTGATGGCCGTGTGAGTAATGTGCATATGTTTGATGAAGCCCAATCAATCTTGACTCCTTGAGACAAAATGAGAGGCAAGACGCCTGAAAAAGTATTCGACAGTGTCGCCTGAGGAGACCGATTCCTGTGAGAAATGGGGAAAGTGTGTTACAGCCGCAGTGAGAGTGAGAAAAAAAAAAAATAATAATAAATGGGTGAGTTGCTTATACATTTGATGCCGAGACACTGATTTCTGTTTGTCAGTGCGCTTCGAGGGAATGCGAGTCTCTCCCTGTCTGGCCCTGTGGGACGGCGTCACTGCTGCAGCTAGAGGCTGCTTATGAACCGGCCACCCACCAACTGCCTTTGCGTGTGTGTGTGTGTGTGTGTGTGTGTGTGTGTGTGTATAGGAGTGTGTGTGTGTGTATAGGGGTGGTTGTGTGTGTGTGTGTGTATAGGAGTGTGTGTGTGTCTGTCGGTGTTACTTTTGGAATATTAAAGTTCTTCCCCGGTGAATAGCATATCGAAGACCAGAGAGTCTGCCAGCAAAAAGCCTGTGGCGCACACACACACACACACACACACACACACACACACACACTCACACACTGATGAGTACGTCTTCATATGCAACTCAAAGGCATACCGGAGTGTGCTCATAGCATTATACTGCCCAAGGCCAGTCGATGTCGTTTTTTTCACGTTTTACATTTGCTGATCTCTGAGTAGCGATTTGTTTTCACGTGAGATTTCAGAATCGCCGCCACTGATCTCACCTGGCCGTGGTGTTGATGGTGTAATTGTCTTTTTTTTTTTTAGTACAATCACCTGAAAGAAAAATGCAAATCCAGTCTGTATTCATCCGAGCAAAGAGCGTCACAGTTCACATGCTGAGACCAACACTTGAAAGATTTCTGACAAACCAGGTCGTCTTATTTTCAAAATTCACTAAACTCAATGAACTTTTCACACAATCATCGCCGGCTGATTCTGATTCCCAGATTCCTCAAGTTCAGATCAGCGGTGCCACGCTGCCGACACGGGGCGCTTTCTCCCTTAGGTGACTGTCTGTTGCCCTAACACAGTGCACGTCACAGCACTAAGTGTGTGTCGCCACGGCTCGCTGGAAGTGTGACTAATGTGCCGTACGTGACTCCTCCGTCCACGCTTGTTCTCCACCGGCCGCCTTAAACTCTTAATACTCCCCTCCTCTTCTCCCTGCCGGCCTCCTTTCTACCCACATTTTACTCTGTGATTCAATCTATTCTGCATTTTTCACGGCGAGCCCATTTCATATCCTCGCTGTATCCCAACTTTATTGAGCTTGATTAAACTCAAACGTCCGTCGACAAATATGTCTCTGAAATAGGCACTGATTCCCAATTTCTCCTGGCGTTATAGAAACACAAAAGTCATTTTCTTTATTTGAGCATTTAAAAAAAAAATATATATTTAAAATCTTGCTTTTTTTCCCCACTATTAGCAGACAACCCACAGGTTTTACAATCTGACCTGTAAAGTTCGTATGTGTAGGTGATGCCATCCTCGGGTTTCGTTGATCTTTTGCTTCAAAGGTGTTTGTGAGATCTCCGGTATTTCTCGTAAGAATTTGCACCCGCATTTTGATGTATTATTGAGTTTAATGCAATATAAATGAAAGTGTATCGTTTTCTTAGATTTCATTTGCTTTGCTCAAGTCCGGACACCTTCTGAAATCCTGTTTGTTTGAGATCGGAGGGGAACGTTGGCAGCGATTGTGTGGTCGCGTCAGGAAAGCGATTTGACTGCTAGTGTAAGAAAGAATGTGCCTCACACACAGCTACGCAGGAAGGTGTGTGTGGAGCAGCCCGATCAGATGTGTGCCATGGGTAGTAGCAGCTATTCAAGCCAGAGCTTTGAAAGCTGAAGCAGTTTAAGTGGCTCCACATTTGACTCGTCACGTCTCAGACCCCCATGAGCAACTATTTAAACTAGTCTTTATATTAAGACGTATTATATTACTCTTCAAATAGAAACTCTTAAGTTGAAAATAGTCAGGGATTACGGTTACATGATATATTTAAAGTATAAAGTGGTACCACCGGCTCAGTTTTTTATAATTCGAAAGCGTTCCAAGTTGTGGATAAAGAGAAATTAAGAGTTTCTCGTCATCCGGCGAGCTCCGGGTGCCGCGTTCACACCGAGAGCTCCTGACTAGCGCTGGCGTGTTCCCTGCCTGGCTAGAGTGTTAGCTGTTAGCTCGCCAGCTACAAGTAGTCGCTTTACGTCACCGAGCGCGTGGTGCGGACGATTGGCTGCTTAAAGGGTTCGTTCCCCCAAATGACAAAAAAAAAAAAATGATAAGATTCTCTCGTTATCTGACCATGTTGTGGCATGTTGAGTTTTCTCTTTCATAAATATAAATAATAGTCTATAATAATCTACAGTTAAATGGCCAATATTTGCCTCAAAAAAGTAAGGGATTTTGTTTGTGAAACAGAAAATCAATTAAATAATTACAAGCTCTGAGTATCTGCATCCCACATTTGAGAAAACCAGTTCAATGTCATAGGAATTACCAGTGCCGGAAACTTGTGACAGTAAGGGCGTGGGTTAGGGTTAGCGTGTCATTAATTAGTGTTTGCCATCGTACTAACCCCTGACAATGATCTTCTCCTTGCCAAACCCAGCTGTCCACCGCTAAGCAACACAGTGAAAGCAGAGGCGCTGTTGACTGACATAATAAGTCAGAGCTCAGCATGTCGCAGACGTAGTCACACATTTTCCATGTCTGTTTGATGTATGGGCTGTACGGCCTGCGTCATTAATTACACGGCTGCTGAGCTGTCTGGCGTTCAGGGAAATGCTTTTTTTTTTTTCTATGTGGTCGAGCCCGCTGATAAATAGCCTCGCTAAGCTAAGTGTAATGGACTGATGTCGTCACCATAAGAGCTGCTTGTTGGAATCGTGTTCGTCTGCGTTGGATTAGATCATTCTAAGAAGCTCTATCGGCGCGAAATAAAACAACTGATAGAAGCGCGTTATACTATAAAAATAACGTTTTAAAGAAACAACCATATGTAGTTTGGAAGCAGGAGATAAGGCAGCTACATGTCCAGCCTTCAAAACACTTTTTATGTTTTACTCGTTTGCTGTTTTGAATTAATCGGACCACATTCATACAAAACAAAGTAAAGGGGAACAAAAGAAGGAAAGAAAGCATTTTCAGGTCATAATCGTCCAATCCATTTCAGTGAATGTCCTCCGATTCGTTGCCTCGATAGTTTCTTACGAAATATGCATCGTCGCCGTCTCCTTCAGCCTCGTACTACAAACCATTGCTCTTTATTGGAGCAGTTAATCCTGTGACAGAGGAGGGTAAAACAAAGGAGGTTGTTGAAACCCAGCTAATAAACTGTGATAGCCCTCTCCTTTGTTTTGGACTCTCCGCCTCTCCGTCCCCTCAAAGTCCGGCGGTGTCCAGACAGATTGCCATTGCAGAATTGCGGGTGAAAGTTTATCGAAGTTGAACAGGATCGAAATGTTCCCGCAGACGCTGCCGAGGCTGGCGTCCACGAAGGGAACGGTGCGAGAGATTTTCAGACTCGTTCTAACCTTCTTCCAGCTCGCACTTCGTTAAATGGTTGTCAGCCACGCCTCTATAATGCTGGTGTTCAAATTTGAAGGCCAAAACGCTGACATCCCCCTCAACACCCATCTGAGCGTGTCTGAGAAATGTCCCATTCTACATGAAATTATACGACACATCTAGGCAAGTCAAAAACAGTGTAGGGCTGCAGGAGCTCTGCAGGGAAACACCAGCACCTTATTACTTTCCCATTTGTAACATGTTATATTGACCTATATAACAGTCAGGATTAATAAACCAAACCAAATACTGGCAGGCAGTAATGTTAGTGTGAAATGGGTACTACGAGCGGTGTGTGCAGAGACCGTACGCACAAGCACAAGCACGCACACACTCTCTTGCCTGAGGAGACAGCTTGCAAACAGCGTGATTTAGGAGCTAGGCCACTGGCAAACAGGAGTGTTTAGGAGAGAGGGAAAGAAAAAACAGAAAGGGAAGGATGAGAAAGAATGGAGGACAAGACAACCGGCCCCATCAATTACCCTGTTAAATGAACAAAGAGCAGCAACAGAACACTGGCTAAGTTTAATCAATGGAGACACGCGGCGTTCAGAGAGCGGCCAGCAAATTAACACTTGGAGCAATTAATCTGGTCCTGAGCACACACACTCTACCCTGAAGGAAGAAACCAATGAGGATTCATCCCTCACTCAATCACGCCAACACAATTGATCTTTACGTGCTTCCGGGCGCTGCCTCGACGGCGGAGTAATTATCGAAGACACATTCATTCAGGTTTAGTTTTTTTTTTTTGACATTTGCAGATGTTTTCTAACGGCTGCATTTTTTTTTGTTTTTGTTTTTTGAGGGCTCACGGCATTCATAGACGTATGCAGCCGGGCTAGATGTGGAGCGGGACGTCCGTCGATCCACGACTCCTCCGGTCCACGTGTCAGCGCGTCCTTGAGCGAGCCACTGGGCGGCGATGGTTAAGCCGGTGCACGTGTGTTGTCCGTGTACCATTTCAAGGTTGTTTGGGTGTAGCTCAGCGCTCAGCGCAGTGCAGAACCCGTTAGGGCCACAAAACTACGGACAGATCAATACACTTGTTGTGTGCGTGGCGTCAGTTACGTACGTAAGTTGTGTGACAAAAGTAAGTTCAAATAAAACGTTTACTTTTGTTTGTTTTACCCACCAATCCGCCTCAACCTGCTCCCTACGTGGACTTTAACTTAATTTAAATCAACTCATCTCAACTCGTATTGAAACTTTAAGTTATGCGTTGGCAACTGATTGTTAACACATAAATAATTTGAGGTTTTTTAGCATACTTCCCAGCATTCATTGTGTTTGAGTTTCTGGTGGGAGCCATCTTTCTCCCAGAAGACAAAAGCTTGTTAGGTGTCTTTTATTAAATGTTTTATATATGTGTGTGTATATATATATACACACTCACTATATACATATATGCATATATATATACATTCACTCTCATAGTGATTGGGGGGGGGGGGGGGGGGTTCTAAAAGGATAATGTCAAAAGGACAAAGATTTTTTGTGGAAGATGAGGAAGAAGACAGGGAGAAATGGAAACGGATCAAAGTGGAACATAAAGTAGATTATCTGTGAAGATGAGGAGGAAGATTATTTAAAAGAATAAAGATCTGAGGAAGAGGAGACATGGGGAGTTGCCCCCCCCCCTAAAAGTCTTTCCACTCCCATTGCAGCTTGTCACAGTGAAGTTGTGCCTCTGACTTCTCTCTGTGTTAAACAAGACATCACTTTGATCCTGAGAGATTTATTTTGCATGTTTTTTTTCCTTCTGTTTAATTATAGAAGTGACCGCTTATTGAATTATGCTGGCTTATTCTTATCTGAGCAAACACTTGTGATGCTTCATGCACGAGAATGAAATATTCAAACGCGTCAATGTTTCTCTGGGTTGTGGTTTCTGACCACGTCTGCGTTTGTCGGGAGGTTTTTCCCTCGTTCTCGTAAACTGAGTCTCGGCTCGGACGCTGCCAACCTTATCGTTTGCATTGTTCGCTTTTTATTTATTTTATAATGTGGGCATGTGAGGATGAGACTAGAAAACAGGGATCAATGGAAATCAGGGATATTATCTGTTTGTTTTTTTTAGGAATCACCAAAATGCATTGACATGTAACGTGAAATTGAACAATTCAATCTTTCCCTTTTTATTCTTTTTGTAAAAATACAGCAGTACAAACTAAACCAAAAATAAATATTCCCATGAAATGTAGAGTTGATTAGTTGGTTAACTGGTAAACTTATTTATTTGTAATTATTTTTTGACGACCCATTCATAAATTCAGTCATTTCCAAGCATAAATATGCAAAAATGTTGTGGTTCCAGATTCTCAATTGTGAAGAATTGTTTTTCTCTCGGATACAGCAGTAAATTTATTTCTCCGGGTTTTGGCCTCTTTTAATAAAAGAAATAATTGGAACTACTTTATACACTGCCACAATAAATCATCATGTATTAGTGGATTATATTTTGTATAAATAATCTAAATCTGACAAGTAACCAGGAACTAAAGCTGTCAAATAAAGGAAGTGGAGTAAAAAAAAAAAAAAAAAAAGTCCAATATTTGCCGCTGAAATATAAAGTAAAAGTAGTAGAAAATGTGATGCGGGGAGTTGGTTTCACAGGTATTAAAGTATTTAAAGTGTGTGTGTTCGTCACCACCTCCTCCCACAGGCTCCTCTTTTCAACACTCATAAGCTACACACAGTCTTACATGTTCACACAAAAGGGACACACACACACACACACACACACACACACACACTCTACCACTCTATCAAACCTACACAGCCACAGGCTTCCCCATTAACTCTTGTCTCTTGAAAAGAAATGAGAAAAGAGTGGTGAGCAGGAAGAGGTATGACTCCTCTCTTTTTAATGTTTGAGGGGAAGAGAGACGGAGAGAGATTGAGAGAACCAACTTCAATTATGTATACCCCAACAACTTCAATTAAGCATGTGAGCAGGAAAATCAATATGGGAACTGATGACATCCGGAGCCTTTCATTCCTCACTGAGGAGCTGGTCTGTGTAGAACAAACACACACACACACACACACACACACACACACACACACACTGTATATATATATATATACTGACTGGGTATAAATCACTCTACTGCCAACAAGAGCGCACAGCCTTCAATCTCACGCCTTGGGCTTCACATCTGTGTTTCCCATCCATTGATAATGAGTAATGAATGAATGTGATTTAAAACAAAAAATAAAATTAAAAAAATAATAAAAATCAAGAGTGAATCGAGGAAGTATCAATATTGTGACACTTATAGACGGGTGTGAGGATACATTTAGAAATAGAGCACGATGGATTTATTTTATTTTTATTTTTTTATTATGAAATCGGTTCCCCGTATTTGTTTACCCAAAATCATTTACATCCTAAATTCACGATGTCACGGAAAAAAAAGTCGCTATGGATTCGAGATCAATCGTCCCTCGACCTGTTTCTCTTGCTCGCCATCAACCCAGGTGGAATCCGCCGAGAGCCAAATTTACGTCGATAGGTCTGAACTTTTCCGAACTTTGACCTGCGAGCTTGTGCCGTCCACCAATAAATAGCAAGCCGTCTTCGCAGCGCCGACCTACGAGGGAGGCGAAGGTGGAAAGGGTTCAGTTGGAGGAAGATGTTGTGTCCATCCATATAATGTATCACCTGCTACACAATGTGCCGTGGTTTTTAGACGATTATTACTCAGAAGTCAGTTGGTACAAATCAGGAGTTAGCACCGACCTTGCAAATACAGGGCATAAGGGATAGGTTTTAATATTATATTACTATTCAAATAGAAACTCCTAAATTAGAAATAGTCAGGGATTAAGGTTACATGATATATTCAATAGTGGTACCACCGGCTCAGTTTTTTACAATTTTAAAGCGTGCCATATAGATTTCAGAAGTTGCAGAAGAAGAAAAATTGAGTGGATAAAGAGAAATGAAGGGTTTATCGTCATAAGATGAGATATAACTTTATGTATCCCGAGGGAAATTGTTGTGTTGCAATACACAGTAGGAGACAGTATAAGATGCAAAAAATGTACAGATAGTGCAAAATGTTTTATACAATATATATATATATATATATATATAGTGGCACGACTCCACTGAAGGAATACTCCAAATGAAAGCTCGTATAGCGATGTGTGTGAATTCCTCCTGATGGCGGAGACACGGATTACACTGCTGTTTAACCTTTTTTTATGTTGTTTTTAATTGCAAAATTCCATTCAAAATGACTCTGACTCGCCTGTTCTTCCTCCTCACTTCTCCTCTTTTGTGGAGGGAGAGAGAGAGCGAGCGAGTTAGAGGCAGAGCGGGCGAGAGGTAAGTGGCGCGTATTCAGAATTATTGATTTCTGGCGGCCTGCACTGAGCGTAACCTCACAAGTTTATGTTCCCATCATGTGTGAGTGTGAATACTCTGCGGTCATCAGTGGATCTCTGAATAGATCGGAGAGTTTAATCCATGTGATACAGTTCGCATGATAAACTGTAAAAAAATAAAACATTTTAATCTTTAAAAAAAGAAGGTGTTCGTGAGGCTTTCACTGCTGCTCATCCTGTAATCACAGCTTACAACATTGATATTTTAGACCCGAAATGATTAGTCAAATTCAATTTAATCAACTCGGTTTAATCAATTGGTCGATATTATAGTGTTTTAATTTTTTTGGGGGTATTTTGATAATGCATTCTCTGTTTCCAGCTTCTCAACTGAGTTTGCTTTTCAATATGCAGTTAATATGAATGTCTTGGGACTGTTGACTGACATGAGACGTGACCTCTTGATGTCCTTGGTGCTCTTGTTGTGTTAACTGCACGCTGGAGTTGTAGAATGTTTTTCTATGCTTTCACTTGCACTAAAGCAGCCATTGAAAATAAAATGTTTGTGAATTCTGAATTCTGTGCTGACATATTTAGCTTTTTTTTTTTTTTTTAAACCGAAAGATTACACCCGACGTCGCCGCGGGTCGTTTCAAATGCTTTTATCTAATTATTAGAAATATTTCAATCCCTACATCTCCGCTCAAGGTCGCCTGTTCATGGACACAACTCGTCCGAAAAACGCCACAAAAGTAAAGCTCCTGCGATTTAAGAAATGTAGAAATGGCGTGCGCCGAATCCTGCACGTTCTCCAGACGGCTGTTTGCTTAATGCTGCGTTTCAGAAAGCAGATAAGAAATAAAGAGGACAAAAAGACCACAACAGAGAACAGGGAGTGAGACGGATGTGTTAAGTGCTTTAACACACTTGCTGCCATTCTCTCACACACACTCACACACACACACCATTTTTCTCCATCCTGGCCCTCTGAAACCTGCAAGCGCAGAGGGGGAGGGTGCTAATGGTTTGTGTGTCCGTGTATGTTTCATTCACGTATCAGGCAACTGGCAGACAGACGGACGGACTTTCCATTACAGTTCATTTAGCAGACGCTTTTGTCCAAAGCGACTCACAATAAAGAGCAAACACTCATCAGGATACGACTCCGACCAGCAGGAATCTTGCAAGTGCATTAAGCTGCAAATAGGTGAAATCGTGTAAGTGCAGAACTGTACAACAGCTGCAAATAAGCCAAACAATTTAAGTGCAGAACACAGAAACAATGGAATAAAAATTCAGCCATTAGCTTCAAATAAGCCAAACAATTTAAGTGCAAAATACAAAGAGCTGAATTTTATTAAAATATCTATTTATTTATTTTCCATCATTGGCCGAGGTGCAGTTGAAACAGGTGGGTTTTCAGTCTGCGACGGACGGTTTAAAGACTTCCTGCTGACCTGACGTCAACGTGGAGCTCGTTCCACCATTTTGGAGCCAGGACTGCAAACAGACGGGTTTTATTTGAGGGGTCTCTGGGTCCCGCTCGCAGGGAGGGAGCAGCGAGCCCATTGGCCGATGCCGAGCGAAGTGAGCGAGCTGGGGTGTGTGTGGTTTGACCGTGGCCTGGATGTAGGAAGAGCCTGATCCAGTCACAGCACGGTGAACCAAATAAACACATCACAAATAAACAGAAGAAGCTTTTAGATTGTGCCGTTATAATGGCATGGAGAGAGAAAGATGAACGGAGACACTTTTCATGTCAACACACGCACAGCATATAAATGAGTTTTATTTTTATTTTCTGCATTGACAGCAGGGAGTCGCTGGACAAACACCGCGGCCATTGAAATATTACCAAACCATTTACAAGAAAATGAACGGAAAATAAATGTACTTTTGCTAATTAATTGTACATGAACTTAATTTCCAGGAGACAGGGTGGACCGTACAAACTAAACGGGGACCCACTTGTCGAAACATTGTTGAATAATATAAATATATATCCTAAAATAATACAATTGGTGGACAAAAAAACGAAAATTTTTCAAGCTTTCAGTGGCAAATAATTCGATTTTGCTTCACAAATTGATCAAATATATGGGGTTAGAAGCCATCAAAGGGACGTGGAAGTTTATTCAGACTTTTATACAGACGATAGAGCTGTAAAGCTCTAAAATACTTTAACATCCGTCATCCTGATCATTTTATTTATGCCGTTTCTAAACCAATCAGACCGAACAAAAAGCCAGCGACGCGAAAAACACTCCGCAATCTTAACTTGACACACTTTTACATTTCAGCATGTGTACCCTTTTAACATGTAACAAAATTGCCATTAATGTTCACGGTCCTGAACGCACACACACACACACACACACACACACACACACACACAATAACAACCCGGGTCAGTGATTTGGAAATGTCATCCCGTCACCTGCTGATCTGGGAAAAAAACAAAAAAAAATAAAAAGAAATGAAATAAAGATGCACTGTTTGCAGCTTTTTATTTCTTTTTTTATTTCTCTACTTTGAAGGGATGTATTAGCCCGTGCTGCTGCGGGAGCAAGAGGATGTCAACCCTGAAAGGTCACAGTCACAGAAAGCTTTTACCTGTGTTGTGCACAGAATGGCTTCCCCGACGACAACATCCCTTGTTCGGCCCACTTGAATGAATGAATGCCACTAAATTCTTTGTCGATATGCTCAAGGCCGAACAGCGTCTTGTTATTGTGACGTCTGCTGCGCTGGTGAATTAAAGGAAAAAAGTCCTCGAAAAATGGCAAAAATATGAGCCAAAAAGAAAAGTCTGAAAAAAAAGCCGGTTTTGTCCAAAGTCATTTTAATGTAACGATCCCTAATAATAATTATAAAAAAAAAAATAAAAAAAAAGAAATCCAGAGACCTTGGCTTAAATACATTAATTAATTAATTAATTAATTACTTACATTAAATAATCATCTTCAACTTGCATTAGTAAAACCATTGTCATTGCAGGCCCACCAAGTTATTGTTCTTTACTATGATAATAGTAAAGAACAGTAATTGTGATCAGCTTATTTCTTTTTTTTTTTTTTTCTGGAGTTGTTCCTTTTTAGAATTTCACGTATTACAAAGTCCAGCATATTCGTAAAATAAATCGTTTCTCCATTTCTCCGCTCTAACATTGGATAGCTATAGCTGTTAAATGCTGCTAGTGTATGTATATGTATATATATATATATATATAGTAGATTATAGACTTATTTTATTCAAGCTTTATTTAATTGATATCATCAAATCTCATAAAAAGACCATCACCAGAGGCGTACCTTTATCTCTCTACTATCACTGTCTAATAAAGACATGAAATGCTCTCGCAAAAGTAAGATTAAAACCACGAGTGCGTGAGTTCGTCCCTCAATACTTTCCAGCTCTGTCTGCGGGAAACAGAAAACGCACTTTTCTTTGTCCGTGTCCTTATACAATCCCGTGTTTCCTCTCTCCGTGACATGTATTCACTGCTGAATTGATGCTAGCTAAATTAGTCGCAACTAAAACATTCGTCTTGTTTGAGTTTTTTTCCGATGAACACGAAACTACGCTTCTGTAAAGCAGCTCCGAGGCTGCTGTCGCAACTACCAGTTTTTGTTTTCTCCCAATCATACAGATACCTTATGTTTCCTGTGTGTGTGTGTGTGTGTGTGTGTGTGTGTGTGGGGTATGTATTAGTGTGCATTAATATTCTGAGCCAGACCAGTCTGCAACATTAAGCTTTAATACCAGCCCAGAGACCTGTGTTTCAACTCAGCCAGAAAAGGGAACCGTCTCAACTGTGATGTTTACGTACACACTCACACATATACACACAGTGATAAATATGGAAATGTCTTTCTCTCTCAGAGACACACCGACACAGCAATGAACATGCAAATGATTCTCCCTAAAACACACACACACACACACACACACTCGGAGCTAAGGTGTTTCTCTGAAGTCGTGCCATCTGCCTTCTGGTATTTTTTGATGAAATTTGATGGGGGAGATCTCTATAATAACAGTATTTTCTCTTCAAAATGGGTTTTGGTTTAACATAAACTTTGAGGAACCTCCTCTGGGACTTGTCGCCAACCTCGGTCTGGTCTGCCCTCCCAGAAACCTCCGGAGCTGCCGTTGTTTTTTGGATATGAAGGTTAAAAGCGCTGCTGCCGAAAGTATTCCCACTGTGTAGGCACACGGAGGCTTTGTTTTTTTTTTTTTGGCTCTAGGTTTGTTTGTTTGAGTCCCAAAGTTCGATTCCACCTCCTTCTAAACCCAACCGGTCTGCTTTCACACCATCCACCTTCTCTGGAACGTACACCAACTGCCGGACATCACGAATGTTGTG
>CALSBV010010705.1:8570656-8580759 GCA_943590825.1 Bovichtus diacanthus
CAAGCTTCAAATCACTAAAGCTCTCCACTCAACCAGAGCCACATTTCTTCCCATTGTTTGCAGCATTAGACATTAAAGCATCACATCAAATATTTTCCGTACGGTGTCATGAGTAATGTGATTTGCTGACTGCAGCTCATCCTCTCTCTCACACACACACACACACACACACATTCCCTGCCACGCTCTTTGATGGTGGACTAAATAGTTTGTCGATGCTTTGATGAAGTTCTTAAACAGCTTCCTACAGACTCCAAAGAGCCGGGCGCCGACAGTCGCACCTTTCCCCCTTCAGCCAGTCTTGAATCTCACAAGACGGATGAACCAAATGCTTTCCAAGCTCGTGGTGCGTTTAAAGACCTCGGTGCCTGATTGTCTGACCAGGTTGGCCCTTTCTAGAGATCGTCTTGCACCCTGTGCTCGCTCTGCGCTGGGAACAATCTGTTTTAATGCTCTTTGTACCAACTTCCATCGTTTCTTTTCTCAACGCTTCTAAGGAAAACACGTCCGACTGTAGAGTTCAAGGTGTTCACGTTACTTCCATTGTCTTGTGTCTTGCACAAGTGAGCAACATTTTAGCTCTTTTTTTTTTTATAAACAAACGTTATTTTCCTCTTCAAGGACATCCGTGGGTGTGTGTGTGTGTGTGCCTGTGTGTGTGTGTGTGTGTGCGTGTGTGTGTGTGTCTCTCCTTTATAATTAATGGGTCCACACGATGCATTTGAGGCTTCACACACACTGAAAAATTACACCAAGAGGGACTACTAGTCTGTTTCTGAGACAAAGCCTTCAGTTTGCGCGTGTGTGCGCGTGCGTGTGTGTGTGTGTGTGTGTACTTATTGCTGATGCCATTTATAGTTTACACAGTACACTGCATTTATAATGATAAATGTTGGGAGCCTGCAGTCCCCGGACTGTAGTAAAGTTAGATAAGTGTCCTGCTTTCAGACTCCTAGTGAGGCCGAGTATTTTTGTTCCTTTGTACCAATGCAATGTTTTTTCAATACCGTTAAAAAAGAATTGTCCGTATTCTTGTTTTTTCTCACCAAAGATACCAAACTCTCAATGCTCCAGTGTTAAATATTGTCCGACCACAGGCCGGCGTACGACGAACTTTAGATCCGGAAATATTTGATCAAAGGCGAAGTAAAAACACATCCGGACCAAGCGTTTGATGCCAGCTTTTAGTTATTTATCAGAAACAGAGGAAGACAGATTTCGTGGTTTGACCGTTTTTTTTGATACAAGGACACATTTTTAGTTATTCCTTAAGAAGTTTTAAAGGCGCCCTGTGGAGTTTTCGTGTAAACAAACTAAGATTCTCTTTGCATTCAGTGTTTCTCACCACACACACACGCACACACACACACACACACTCGCGTATCCTTTGAGGCCTGACAAACATGTCAAGTGAACTTCATTCCTCATAAATCATTTGTAAATTGGAACATTTTGAAACCTGCATTCTTTACATGCATATGCTCGATAATAGTCTTCTCTTCCTGCATTTCTTGGCACTTTGCTTTGCCTTGAGAACTATGTTGAGATTGTTTTCTGACTAAAAGACGAAGCTTTTGAAATATCTCTGACCCAGACAATAAAACAACCGACTGTTACAGAGCTGTCTTGTCATGTAACTACCAACGATAGTTTGTGTCTGTCTGCGAGGACAAACTCTCCCCAACTGCATCACTTTTGTGTGTAATATTTTCGTTTTGTGTTTTTTTTTTTTTTTTTTTTTTGGGCTTTTTTTTCTCTTCGGATACAAAAACATATTCTTCACGAGTGCAAAGCAGACCTCGGGGTCTCCTCTGTGAGGCCTCACATCGATCCCCTCACTGCTGAAACCATTCAGTGTCTTCTGCTGAGAGAACCCTTTTACTTTATTGTGAGCGGCACTATTTATTTTTTGTTTTTCCGCTAAAATGTTCCGAGTGATTGTCTGTGGCACATATTGATTTTGACTTCCTTCTTACTGGGTATCATCCAACTCTGTCTTCCTCGTCTATCTCACTGTCTTACACGCACACGGGGTTCCTCACCCGTACAGTATCTACACCCTGCTCCTTTTCAAGATTAGTTTAACATCATTTTGGTCACAGATTTGTCGTACGAAAGTAGCTCCGTTTCCCGGCTGCGATCAGAACCGTGTGAAGTGATCGAGGTCCAGAACCAGAACTTATGTAAGTGAAGAAAAGGGACAAAGTACATAGAAGTTTAGTGAAACTCCTCCGGTGGCCATTTGTGATCGGATGTGTATGTTTTGTTTTTTAAAGATACAAAACACTCAAATCACACATTCTTCTGTGTGAGAAAACAAAACGGCAAATAGTGAGCTCTGCGTATCGAACGACACGCCAAATAGTGAGCTCTGCGTATTGAACAATGCCACAAATATTAAGCTCTGCGTATCGAACGATGCGACAAATAGTGAGCTCTGCGTATCGAACGACACTCAAATGACACGCCAAATAGTGAGCTCTGTGTATCTAACAACGCGCCAAATAGTGAGCTCTGCGTATCGAACGACGCTGCAAATAGTGAGCTCTGCGTATCAAACGACGCGCCAAATAGTGAGCTCTGCGTATCAAACAACGCGCCAAATAGTGAGCTCTGCGTATGGAACGACGCGACAAATAGTGAGCTCTGCGTATCGAACGACGCAACAAATAGTGAGCTCTGTGTATCAAACGACGGGACAAATAGTGAGCTCTGCGTATCAAACGACACGACAAATAGTGAGCTCTGCGTATCGAACGACGCGACAAATAGTGAGCTCTGCGTATCGAACAACGCGCCAAATAGTGAGCTCTGCGTATCGAACGACGCAACAAATAGTGAACACTGCGTATCAAACGACGGGACAAATAGTGAGCTCTGCGTATCAAACGACGGGACAAATAGTGAGCTCTGTGTATCGAACGACACGACAAATAGTGAGCTCTGCATATCGAACGACGGGACAAATAGTGAGCTCTGTGTATCGAACGACGGGACAAATAGTGAGCTCTGTGTATCGAACGACACGACAAATAGTGAGCTCTGCGTATCGAACGACGCGACAAATAGTGAGCTCTGTGTATCGAACGACACTATTTCTCAGTTTTATCTATTTCTGTTTAGTTAATGCATCTGATTAATAAAGAAAAAACAAAAGACGCTGGCAACATAGCGGAACAGCACATGTCTTCCTGTTTCTTCGGTACGTCTCTCCACATCCTCGTGGGATATCCTGCGATCCCTCACACTGGGATGTCCCAGTTTCTGATGGGACCAGCGGCACGTGTCGAGGGGCCGTCGCCGCATGAGGAGGAGCCGTGACTCGTCCGTGTCCTTGATCACTGACCTTTTCAATTCTAAACACAGTGTGTGGACGGTGAGTAGCAGGCAAAATAGCGGAGGTAAAGAGCATACGGAGGTGTCACTGAAACCTCTAGCTGTCTGTACCCACAGCGCGGGTCAACTAACGCATTGAGCCGCTCTGGTCTCATAACTTCTGCAGCTTCAGACTGTTGCTGGGGACATGCTGTTTGGGTGAAGTGAACAGTTTTACGCGGAGTATAATGCAGTCACAATAATGGTCAATAATAACAATTTCAATTCAGATGGAAACCTTTAAAATGAAAGTAAATACCACTGAATTTGTTTGATATTTTTCAATTGGACCCTTACTGGGTTGTGTCATTTAAATACTGTGAATTCTGTTCAATTTGATGGATTTACGCAGGTTTTTTTGTTCTTTTTTTAATAATTTGTTTTACTGTTGCTACATATAATTTAAACTTAAACAAAACAACCATTGTAGAAAAACAAAAAGATAACACTCCTACATATCCAAGACAGCACACACTACCCTAAAGCTGCTCCCTGCACTGTAAGTAATGCTGTGTAATGCATTTGCTGCCATGTCACGTCTTGCCTGGAATAGAGAGGAAGGCGTGTTTTCCCTGGAGATGGAGAGGCCCGCGTCCCCCTGAAAGAAGCCCCTGCGAGGTAGCACCTACACACAGATAGGAAAGCTCCACTGGGCCGGCGTACCAGGAGACTGGAGGAGGCTGCTGGGACAGCTGGAGCTGTAGGATCCATCAATGCTCAAAACCGGTTCAAAAAGCGCGCGGCTCCCTGGACTACAGAGTCTCGGAAGCTCCTCAAAAGTTGGTGTATTTTAGAAGCAGAGGAGGATTTTTTTTGTTTCATTTTTTATCCTAAGCTTCTGACACACCATACCAAAAATCTGGCAGTTAAAAGCAGGATGTGGTTGCCAAGGGCAGCGCCGCAGACCGTATTTGTTTAATACAATAAATGATTGGCAGTGAAAGTGTGTGGTTTGTCCCGCTCAGGCTCTTACTTACTAGACTATTGACACCACGGTGACTTGACACAGTTACGGTTGTACATTACTTTACTAGCTAAGACTTTTCTTAAGTTTTAACGCCGCAACTAGATTTAGTGAGTCACTCGTTTGCTATCAGCTAGTTGCTCGTAAACACTTATGAAGGACTTCATTCTCAAGCTTAGTGGTAGATTTGTGAATGGTCCCGCTCCAGATGTGTGTGATAAGTGCACGCTCGTCGTCTTCTACATGAACTGGTGTTTAACTTTCATGGTGCTGTCGGAAACACAAAGAAATGTTTCCAAGCTTTTTCATCAGAGATAAATACGACATAACAATAAATCAAGGTCACAGGAACAAGATGTTGTCATTAAAGTGTGTGTGTGTGTGTGTGTGTGTGTGTGTGTGTGTGTGTGTGTGTGAAGATTTATTTATAGATGGTTTGCTGTGTTATTCCTAAATAACCGTCTTCACATGTGACAGTTTCTGTCTCAGCGACTCTTAGAATGACCTTGTCTTCAGTTGACGAACTGGACACCTGACATCTTATTTTGCTCTCTTCTTCTCACACACACACACGCACACACACACACGCACACACACACACACGCACACACACGCACACACACACACGTCCAGTGACAGTAAGTGATAGGACAGACATCACAAAGACTTATCATACACATGCACACACATTACAGAGGCAGGCTTTTCCAGGCAGGTGCACATACACACACACACACACACACACACACACACACACACACACACAGACACACACACACAGGTGGCTAGTGGTGAGGTTGTGGGGACGGTTGATCCCCAGACAGATTAGGCTGCAATCTGAAATCTCCTCAGGCCAGCCCTGAGATCATGGGTACACACACACACACACACACACACACACACACACACACACACACGGTGCCACTGGAGCTTTAAAGTCACAGACAGAAGTGACTTGCGAGTTGAAAAACTCCCCAGGTTTGAGAGGTTTTTTTTCATACGGCTGCTATCAGGAGCGGATGAACATTTTTGTATTAGTTTTTCTTTGTGCGGAAATATTTTGCGTATTGGCAAATTAAATTAGATACGTTTTGTGTTTCCAGCATTACTTTCATATAGAGCCAGTGGTCTTTTAACACTAGCCCTAAAGGATGTGTTGTTGTTGTTGTTTATAACTTGGATGGCCAAAGTGTTTTCGAGCTGGTCAAGTGACTGAACAGGCTTCAGCGTCTCGCTCCTGCTTTTGGCTTGAAAGTTGCCTTTTTCAAAAAGTAGCAGTAAAATATGAAATATTACATATTCAAACGATCGATGCACCACGCTGACGGACCAATAGTTTGGTGAAAGCTTTATGGAGGGTGAAAGGCGCGGAGGGTTCTCTCTTCACGTACCTTGATCAGGTGAATCTGTTAAGGTTCGATGCTGTTAGATTACATAACAGCTGTGGACTCCTTTATCTTTTGTTCTTCTTCTCCAGCACATTTCATTCTTTATCTGCTGTGTCTTTATGGTGCGCTGGAGCTACTGCTCCTCTTTCTACAAACCCATTTAGGCAACGTGGAAACACGGATGCAGGGTTTCACAATCCTCTTTGTTTCCCCCACTTTGCTCTTTCTTTACAGCTCTTTAAAACCTTGTTGTCACCTGGAAAATGTCCTGAAAATGCCTTTTTTTTTTGGATTCTAAGAATTCACAAAAAGGCATAAGAGCTGGAAACGATATTTTCCTCCGCTCTCTCTCTGCTGCCCTGTCTTTTTAAGTTCCCTCTTTTCTTTCTTTCTCACAGTGCATGGTGTGTAAATGTTCCATCATAGCCCGTTGTTTGAAAATGTTTCTTTCTTAGTTTCTTTTTTCATGCTGAGGTTTTCTTCCCTGATCTTCTAACCTGATTTATTAATTTTTTTTTATTTGTGTTTACGCAGGTTCGACTACCAGGAGCTGCTTCATAACAGCAGTTTCTGCCTGGTGCCCCGGGGCCGCCGTCTCGGATCCTTCCGCTTTCTAGAGGCCCTGCAGGTGCGTTTGTGTGTGTGTGTGTGTGTTCTGCATTGGATTATGCGATTGCATGCTGTGTATCTGTGTTTGTGTGCACGGTGTGAGCGTACATGTAGGGTTCCGTATGTTTGAAGTGAACCCTGTTGTACGATGTGTGAGACGAACACGTCAAAAGACAAAAGCATTGTCTGTAAACCTGAATCAGTGTGTTTTAAATGCTGTTAGACAATATGGCTTTTTTTTTTTCATTCAGAAGTGCCTTTCCTTTCAGAGGTCATTGTTTTCTTCAGTACTAATAATGTCATATAATGTCTTTTTAGTGGGCATCTTTATTTTTATTTAAGGAAGTACATGTTGCTATTTGGAGCCAGAAAGTCATAAGAACGAATTTTATTTATTCACGTTTTTTTATTTTTTATCTCCTTAATTGAAGTTGGGGTTTCTCCACACTGTCCACTGATGAAACACTTGATTAGGTTTTTCTATTTTCAGGCCAAAAAACTGTCAAATTAAAAGATACTGAGTCCGAAAAAAATATCCGAATCAGCCTCCGAGACCCAGCATGTGTAATTTGGGTGTAGTTTAACAATGTAAACTCCTCCTCGGGTCATTCAATTCTCCACATTCCCCGAGACCTTGCAAAGAGCACGACATGGCCCTGCAGAAAAGTTATGTTACTCGCCCCCATCGCTGTTATTCCCATGATTCCGGGGCTTATCAGACAGCCTGTGGGGCTCCGGCTGGGCTCTTCCTCGTCTTCCTCTTAGCAACAGTTGATCTTATTACTATTGACGATCTGTCTCCTCCCTGCCACAGAGAAGGCCTGTTTCTGCAGATACACCACCGAGAAAAGAAACGTCCCCAGACCGCAGATGTGTTCGTCTTTCGCCCGCACCTTGTTTCTATCCGTGTCTGCGTTGCTTTGACATTAAGTGTCTGACTCTGCCCTGCGTCTGCTGTTGCTTCCCCTGTTCTCGCTCCTCCTCACTTTCCAAGCCTATATGCTGTTGATGACGGAGGAAGAGCTCGAAGGATTTGTATACATGCTTTCACTCCGTGCTTTGGTGCTCCTTGAATATTTTTTGGGAAAATCCTACATCAAACGGATTTGAACATTTAACTGTTTAGCTGGAAGAGCGAGTGAATCAGCTCGGAGCACATTGACTTTACTTTATGAGCTTTATTTGTTCATTTATCAGGGACGACACACGTTAATAAACATCAAAGGCTCAGGTTATACATTAACGAGTCCATCGACCTCTCCGTAGTCTGCATTTCGCACATTTTTTGGCACCATGATGCCCAGTGTTTTAAGTCAAAAAGTAATGAGCAAGTAAAAGCTGAAAAAGGTTGTAGGTTTTTTGTTTTTTTTTCTTTTTTTAAGGAAAGATTGCACAAAGCAATCAGAAGATGATTAGCAAAAAAAAATAAAATGGCCATTCATTTTTATTTACCGTTCATTTTAAATGCATCTCACTATATCCGACCAGAAGTAAAAAAAATAAAATAAAATAAAAAAAATAAATAATTTTTTAAAACATCCCTGATTAAAAAAAAAATAAAAAATAAAAAATTTTGATCAGGGACGACACACGTTAATAAACATCAAAGGCTCAGGTTATACATTAATAAGTCCATCAACCTCTCTGTAGTCTGCATTTGGCACATTTTTTGGCACCATGCTGCCCGGTGTTTTAAGTCAAAAGTAATGAGCAAGTAAAGGCTGAACTCTGTGGTGACATAAAAAAAAGTTTTGAAGTTTTTCTTTTTTTTTTTTTTTTTTAAGGCAAGATTGCACAAATTGGTAAAAATAAATGAATGGCCATTCATTTTTGTTTAACCTTAATTTTAAATGCATGCCAATTATTTTAATGGCCTTCTCACTAAATCCGACCAGAGGTGGAGGGAACGAAAAACGAGGAAAATAATTCCTCCGTGCGAAGGTAAAACTAATCATCAACATTCAGAGGACAGAAAAACAAAGAGACATGTGAGAGGAAGGGCAGTGAGGGGGAAGAAGACGAAGAAGAAGAGTCGTCTCACAAAGCCAGACTAATCAAAGCAGTGAGAATTCGCAGGGACAGTCACTGATCATGCACTCGGCATTTTGTGAATCTCCTTTAATCTCTCGGCTTCACTTGATTGAGAATCCAGTCGAACTTGAACTTTAAATGAAAATACCAGACTTATTGAATCCCTCCCACACACACACACACACACACTCTTCTCTGCCACTGCTCTGCTACTTGTAACTACATGGACAAATCCCCCCCATACAGTAAGTCATTAAGGTGAAGCCACGTCAGTCCTTATTCTCTTTTGTCTTCTTATTTATTAGAAGCTATTTATAAGCAGTGTGTAAACCCCTCAATGAACGGTCTTATTTTTATTAATTTTTTTCACGGATACGAGGTAATTTGAGGTGTTTGTTAATGTATTTGGCAACATAAATAACTGCACACATGACGTTTAAATAATTCCCTTAGATGCTTAAATGCACATGTGAATTTATTATTATTTTATTTCATGCATAGCAGTAATCGTGCATGATATATGATTAGTCACAAGAACAATTGAGGAGTTTTAGTTGTTGTTAAATGCATGAATAATATTAAAATATATATTTATATACAGATTTATTAAACCGCAAAGGGCTTCACTAAGATTCTAATTATTTCCAGAAATGTCCTTGCCGAGAGAATAACGCCACATAAAACATCAAAGATTCAACGTGCACGTCAATAAATGATTCAATAAATCACATCGTAAATCACCTAAGATCAAAAGTCTGAAATAAGGTTGATAAAATAAGCTCAATAAATCCAACATTAACAAGTTCTGTGAACACAGAAACATGATGGATTAAAATGCTTTGAAATAAACATGTTTGAACTGAGAAATAAAACGATAACCGGATGACGCTGTTGATCACAATATGTCCCAAATTTCCCAAAAACATTTCCAACAAATGGTTGAAGCGCGCAGACTAAATTGTCCAAAGAGACGTGATTTAAAAGCTGGAAAGGATCTTTAATTCTTACTCTTTATGTCTGATTGAAGCACATTCTCTAGAAATGTCCTCATGCCTGCTCACAACTACAGTACAGTCGTAAACTATCCATTAAATATTGATTGACCGCCTATAAAGCATAATGGCTAGAGCTAGCATCCGTATGTCGGCGACTTATGAGGCTCAAATTGGTTCGAACTGACGCTCTGGACTGTGGCCGCCTGACTGGACCGGGGGCTTAGCGCTCCGACGTTGGCATTTTGAAATCTCATTCAGCACAATAAACTGCTCCGTATAAATATCTTTTTTCATAAAAGCTGCTTTCTTAGATAAGAAACGAGCTTTGGCTGATTCCCATTCACATTGATTCAATATCCGGTACATGATTCAAAGTGAGAATATAAAGAAAGTACGCCGCAGGTATATAGATGAGGGGTTTAAGAATGATGCAGAAAACAGCAGTTTAACAATAATATTAATTATAATAATAATAGCAGTTTAATAGTGCAGCAGCGTGCACAATTGACTCCAATCCATTGACACAAATGATGAAAACTTTCAAGAGTCTCATCCTGAAATGACTTCACAACACAAAGAGCTGAATTAAGTCCCAATAATGAATCCTCTAAATATTGATGAAAATAAATAAATGCACTTTGTTTTGTCCTTAATCTGTTTTTTGGCAACGGCCGTTGGTTTCTGCACAACTCACTTGGAACACGTTGAAAGAGTCTCAGAGAAAAACTACCTAAGAGGATC
>CALSBV010010705.1:8585759-8604952 GCA_943590825.1 Bovichtus diacanthus
TATAGATATATATCTATATATACTATATCTATATACACTATATCTATATACACTATATCTAGATATATATCTATATACACTATATATAGATATATATCTATATATACTATATCTAGATACTATATCTAGATATAGTATCTAGATACTATATCTAGATATATATCTAGATATAGTATCTAGATATATATCTAGATATAGTGTATATAGATATCTATCTAGATATATGTATATAGATATATATCTATATATAGTATCTAGATACTATATCTAGATATAGTGTATATATAGATATATATCTATATATACTATATCTAGCTATATATCTATCTAGATATATATCTATATACTGTATATAGATATCTATCTATATATAATATCTAGTTTTATATATATATATATATATATATGTATATAGATATATATCTATACACGCTTCTGTACTATTCCACTGACTGGGTTGACAATATAACTTTCAGTGAAGAGGTTTTGGGTTTGTGGCTCTAAATCCTCCTCCTGAGGGCTGATCAGCTCTTCAGGAACATCGGCTACAACTCTCCTCGTTCCCTCTTCAGCTTCATTGTGAAGCTCAGCACGGCAGCTCGGGTCATGTCTGACCTCATCAACGAGGTAGTTTGTTTTTCTCCAAACTGAGCATCAAAGAGAGCAACCTGCTCCGTCTTCCTTGGCACATCAGGATGTTTAGCTCCCTGGTCAGGTTGGCAGGGTCCTCTCTCTCCCTTGATTTCATCCCTCCACTGCCTCTCCCTGAGGGTGTTTCTGCTGCAAGGCACAACAGCTGCTCATGTCCTCCATGACAATGTGAGCTGGGACCTCGTCTTGCCAACAGGAGCAGGTTATTTAGGCTCCTCGCAGGCCTGCAGAGTGTGTTGGTGCATTACTGTCGTAGATCTCCTTTGAAGCCTGTAAAGGCAAAAAAAAAGAATAAAAACACAACTGGATGATTTGTTGTCACTTGATATATTTATCAAAAGAAAATAAATGAACAGTTGTTTTGAGATTATTCATGTAATGTATTAATACTAAAAACAAAGCTGGTTCCAGCTTCTAACATGAGGATTTACTGTTTTTTCCCCTGTGTTTGTCTATAAATTGAATATCTTTATGTTTCAGCGTGTTGATCGGTGAGATAAAGTTTCAAAATGTCACCCTGGGCTCTGGAAAATGGTGACGGGCATTGTTCAATATTTCCTAAACTTTTATAGACTAATTAATGAATGAATAAAAAAGTAGCAGTCCTTCTCCAAAGCACTGATTCTGATCACATGGGGCTACTTCTTTACTCGCAAACGGGTTTGTGGAAAGATTTGTGCTATCTTGACATAATAGCAGTAAAAAAAAAAATATATATATATATATATATATACATAGCACATATTTTAATCTAGGAGGAAAAATAAATTCGCAAAACAAGAAAAATATACGAAGTCGAAACATCAACTTTGAGGATCACTTTTCTGTAAAAATATTGTACAAATATCCACTTTTCTATAATTAAAAGTGACATAACACCCCATTGAAAGGAAGGGTTTTAAAGAAGACATTTCGAACATGGTGGTGTCCTCGTCCTGTGTATGTCGCACAAAAAGGTGTTGTTCTGCTCCGAAGCCTTCATTGATTTGAACCTGTTTTTAATGGCTCTTTCTCGTGGACACCGGGATCTAACGTAAGGTGTGAATAGAGCATTGGAGACGGACAGCAGGCGCTTCGGTTTCCAAACTGTCCTGGGGATAAGCTCGTTGACAGACAGAGTAAGATGTGGTGGTGGAAGAGTCTCCAGGGGGAAAAAAGAATTTCCTCTAATCTTTTCTGCACGTCCACAAAATTACTTATGCTTCCTCCACTGGTCCGCTGGATTTACACTTTTTCTTTTTTTCTTCTTTTCCCACACACTGCTTCTCATCCTCTCACTCAACGTTGTTTAAAATCTAACTCAATCTGCCTCACTGTCATTTTTGTCCTCTGGCTTCTCTTTCTCTTCCTCCAGGTTCCCTCCATTACCCGGTCTGTGGGCCGTGACAGGATCCTGGCTCTCCGCCAGCAGACCCAGTTCCTCTGGGACGCCTACTTTTCTTCTGTAACCAAAATCGTCTTAACTACTCTGGAGGTAAGTTTGGGGAAGAGAAGAAGAGGGGAAAAAGAAAAGGTCTTAATGGGAGTTTTGGATTTAGTTTTGTCAGGAGAGCTTGATTTAATCAACCAAACTGCGATGTCTTTTTCTGAACTTCACATCGCCGCTGGCTATTCCTCACCTCGCAGAGATAAACTTCTAAAAGAAATCTCCCTCCAGTTGTCAGTTATATTTTTCTCGAGAAGGTTAGCTGAACGTGCCCCCTCTTTTCCAGCAATGTTCTGCTTCATATTCATACATTTCCACCCAGAACCTGCTCCGAACACTTAGCTCAAGGGCACCTGAAAAGTTTTTTTTTTTTTTATTCTATTTTGAGGACAGTGTTACTTTTTGTTGTGGTTGTTTTTTTGTTTACTAAACTGAATTTTTTCAACCAATTTCAAGTGGGCACATTAGAATCCTGGTCTGTGACTTGATTTTGACTCCAATCGAATGTGATCGCCTGCTTTAAATTTTGACTTCTCAAAAGCAAGAGTGCATATTTTCTTAGGACTTTGATGTACATCTTTACAAACACACACACACACATCCTTAATGGATTTTTATTACCCTACTTAGGAGCAGCGAACAAAGCTTTTAGCACAACACTGACATCTACTACACGTCCAGCAGGCACAGAGCAACATAATCTTTCATTCGGAGTCTGATATTCACTCCAATTTACCCTCAGTTTTGGTCTCCACCAGCTGCTAAATGCTCCAGTGTGTTCACCAGTTAGTTGGTCGCCTGCCATTTGCTGACGATTTATCGGAGTTTTTTTTTTTAGCATCGTTAAAGGAAAGCGACACCCACAAACTCAAATCAATTGTATATCAATCACTATCAGTTCCCTTGAATTCGTAAAGACGACGTAGTGGAGGAGGAATCCAAGAACGGAGAAAAGTCCACGGATCTTTTGATGTAGTTTGATGTTAAGACAAAACAAAGTGTTTCTTCTTCAAGGTAACTCTGAGTGAGTAATTGATAACACAAATGGGAAGACACAGAGTAGCAGTAGTGGGTGTATCTGCCTGCTCTCCACACTCGACAGCTAGAGGCGGCCTCATTAAATGACCTCGCGAGCTCAAGTGTAGAAGATGAACTTGTCTCATTGGATTATGAGAACATTCCTCCTCATTTCTATTCTCTGCCGTTGTTATTGCACTTCATCGCAGCTTTTGATTCAGTCCTTCAGGGACGATTTGCTCTCCGTGGCGTCTCTGCAGAAAGACACAGAGCATAATAATCCTCTTAATTACCGCTATCATCATCATCATCGTCGTCATCACGGCAACATCAGCACAACCGCTACGATACCTCTTGTCGCACACATTATTGTTTGCACTCATCATCATCAAGTCAGCATCGCCACGAAACAGAACCTGCCATATGATTACTAACGTGGGAGCTCGGTCTTTAGCTCAGCTTTAGTTTAACGTCACTCTTTTTTTTCTCTCCTCAGTCTAATGGTTGAAATGTTGTAGGAAATGTTTTAAGAATCATTCTTTTACCACAACAATTCTGAGGTTACACAGTAAATATTTAGTGATGGAAACAGGCGTTCTTAATGAATCATAATTCCAAAGTTACTGCTTTTTACACATATTACTAATGACTTAAAAAAAATATTTTAACAGCATCAGAACACAGAAACAATTTAGATTTAGTCATCTGATATTCTTGAATTATTACAATAATTTTTTGTGGTGTTGCATCACTTTTTTGTTTTTTGTGGCTTCTCTTAAATTCGGTGCAATAAACAAGAAATAAGCTTCTTGATTTTAAAGTGAGTCCATGTCACTTTTGCTGAGCATCGGCAACTGTGGACACACATTACAGGTTAATGTGAAATGCTAAAATACAGTTGAGCACAAGTAGAGAGTCATAGAAAAACACAGCAAAAAGTGAACTAAAGTTTGCTAATATACCGCTCACAAGGCTGAAGCAGTAAAAGCTTCAACTTTCTATTTTGTAAGAGAATCAATGTTCTATTTGTGCTTTCAAAATGTAAATATTCTTCCTTTAGGGCGTATATAAATGTACTTTGGTTGGATATATTTATTGGTTTTTCATTTTCTTTTTTTTAATGATAAATAAAGACTCGAAAAGCAAAACAGATGTACAAAAAAATAAACGGCTAAGAATCTGAAAATAGAAATAAAATTAAAAAAAACATCATACTGCCATGCAAAAGCTGCATTTCTTCGGTACAGTAAAGTTCATATTTGGTTGTGTAGCGCTGTTACCGTGTGTCTTGGTATGTACGTTGTTGACCTTCAGAATCTGTTTGAAGGTCAGGCAGCCGCAGCGCATCAACACTTGGTACTTCAGTTAATCGGGATTCAGGATGAAGAAGGACGTACAAATTATACCTTCGGGTCCGACAGTTTTCACATCATCAGGAAAGAGACACTAGTTCTAAATGTAGAACAAGAGCCCACTAAAAGTGTGTCAAAGTGTCTGCATGAAGGTTTCCAAAATCTTGATGTTGATAATATAAACCGTTCCCTTACAATCACGGCGCCAACAACACCTTAGTGACTCCCCCCAGATGCCCGGCGCTAGCAGGGTATGAAATTAAACAGAAGCCCACTGACAGACATGTACTGCTGGCCAGATGTGCTAAGATCTCCGAGCCAGCACGCCACCGGGCTAAATGGGTGAAATGAGGCGTTGTTGATAACTGTAGTGGCCCACATACTGCGAGCCTGACAGTTAGTGTGTGTGTGTGTGTGTGTGTGTGTCTCTCTGTGTCTCTGTGTGTGTGTGTGTGTGAAAAGAACTGGCTTAAGTGCCAATTCTCCACAGATCAGTAGACAGCTCTGGAGTTGGGGGGGGGGGGGGGTGCCAGATTGCCCCAAAAAAATGTGTTCTCCTATTCTTTGTTTTTTAGTATCATTGATATGCTCAAGTAGAGTTAAAAACATTTATTTTTTTTGTATTTTGCTCATGGGGATTATTAATTATTCAAAAAAGCATTAAAATCCAAAAAAATAGTTTAGTATTTTGTTATATTTAAATGCTTTACACCTTCTCAGGTTAGTTGTCCTTTTCAACAATAAAAGCAAAAATACATAAGTAATTTAATAATTAAAGATGAAAAATATCTATAGATTTTATGTGCTTCAATAAAAACATTAATGTATTTCACCTTATTTTTTTGTCCCTCTATAAATGGTGGTTTTTAGTGGTTTCCAATTACATATATATATATATATACCGGTATATATATATATATATATTACAGTGACTAAGCATTAAAACTAAAATACCAGTGATGACACTGAAAATCCCATATACTGTAAGTCCAGCACTATTATACACACATATGTTTATCTAATGCCAGGCAGTAATGCATGTCCCAATGGTGTAAACACACTTCCTTACCATCAGCTATTTAAAGCCATCACCTCTCGATAGTCTGTTATTTACTTAAATGTTAGTACATTTGAATTCCTCCAGCATCGATGCGAGTCCTCAAAGAATACCATCATATTATCGTATTTTGAAGCTTTTTATAGCTTCACTGTATCAATTATTAATGACACTGGAGTATAATTACGATAAACAAAGGAGATCTTTGCTGCTGAACTTGTCTAAAACTAGACGTTTGTGTATTCAGAGGCCCAGCAGGTTGTGTCAGTGGTCTTCGTCGAAGGCCCCCCGAAGACTCGCAACACTCAACCCACTAACCTGACCTTTGGTAACAAGCTGGATGGGTGATATTAGCTAAATAACTAATGGACTCCTCATGTTGGGAGCAAGTTGATGCCCCAAGTGAAGCAGTTCAAGTATCTCAGGTCTGTTCCCCAAGCAGCTGCAGCTAAACTGACGGACGCTTTTATTTCCAAATATTATCACATGTCTGGAGTTGGAGGGGAAAGTGTAAAGAGGCCATTATGAGGAAGGTTGTGTTTGCCTGAATGAGCCATGTGATGTTTCCTTGTGCTCGTATGGACAATGGCTTGTTTCTGGATCAAATCTAAAAATGGAAAACAAATAGATATAATCGTGAATTTTTCCAGCTTTGTTTGTTCCTCAATTGACTTTAAATTGAAATGTGCTGTCATGTGACCCAAAAAAAAAAACTGCCTTTTTTTTTTCAAGTTTATAACAATACATTTTAAGCTAACACAATAGTTTATACAAATCTTTATTAGGCCTAATAAGCAGAATGAATTTCTAAAAAAAAACGTGAAAGATAATTCTTTAGTTTCTCAAAAAAGTCTAATTTTCCTCATTTTAATATGCATGGTTTACTTTGGACATGATATTGTTTGATATTGTGGTATTATACAGTATGTTAATAAACGAATCACATCTTTGTCTTTCTTTTTCTCTTGTTGCACCTTCATATCTTCACTTCTCTTCACTCCTCCTCGTGTTTCTCACTTTCTCACTTCACTTGCTCCTTTCTGTTTCCTAACATCTCACCTTTGTCTTTTCATATTATGTGCTTAATCTTTTTTGACTTCATATTCATTGTCTTTTTACCTCATCCTTCTTTTGTTCCCTGTCTTTCTCCTCACATGCTTCCTTCTCCACCTTCACCTGTTCCTGTATTTCCTCATCTCTTCGGTCCAGATCATCCAGGACCGCGTGGACTCCCATGTGTCCAGAAACCGGTTGTTGTGGAATTCCCTACCTGGTGGTCTCCACGCACTCCCCCAGTACTCAACTGACCCTGCCCAGTTCCCTTTTTACTTTGCCATACTGGGTAAGTGTTGATGTTGTCAGATTTGGAGTTTAATCCGATTTGTCATTGGTAGTTTCACTCACAGCCTTTGTCCGAACACGACCTCATGGAGCCAAATTAGGTAGTTAAAAACTGTAGGCGCCGGATTGTCACAATTCGCTTTAAAATCTGTACTCCTCTGAGTCATAACTCAGTCAAATCTTGACACATAGACATGAAACACATATGTTTAGATTCAGTCTGACTTGCACTTCCAGAGTATATAATTATCTCTGATTGCATTACAAACAATTATCCATAAATCCGCTTGGAAATCCTAATAAAAAGACACTCCTATCAGCCCCAGAACTTGCCTGAGAATCATCACATTTTTAAGTTTTCCTCTGTATCAAAGACCTCCAGGGATAATTGTCTGTGCATCCATATGTACATTGCAAACAGGAAATGCTAGCAGCTAATTCAGTGTACATGTATCGGTGCCAATCTTCCGAACTGTAAACAAATCTAGGGGAAAAAAAACAAACAGGGCTCAACTAACTGATTCCATGGCAATATTATACTTCCTTTTTTTTTTTTTTTACATCCCACAAAACCCCTACAGCGTCAGACTTTGAAACCTCTGCCTAAGCCCAAGCCAAATGGCGATGTTTCTACACTGCTCTTGCCAGAGATCACCTGCCAATCAGTTTGCGATGCATTCCTCCTCCGATATTCTGTTATTGAAGCTGAAATTCTTCCAGCTTTTTCTTTAATTTATTCCAAGTAAGCTGTTTATTCTGCCACCTAAAGCCTGCCTGGAAGCTGTTGCTGGATGTTGGCTGCACTAACCATACTTATCTGAGGACAAAAGAAGAAAAAAAGCATATCAGAGACCAGGTTGCTGGTTTCTGCTTGTTTAAAAGCGTCACATGTACAAGCCTACCTCATGATATACTGTAGACTGCATCGCTGGTTATTAACTGAAGCTGTGATTTAGAATAAGCAAAACGCACAAGAATATATGTAACTGTGTATACATGCGTTTTGTAAGACTGCTGTTGAAGCAGAGTTCAGAAACTTAAGGCTGCAGGCAGAGTGAAGAGAGAGTGGCCTGGTGTGTGTGTCTGTGTGTGTGTGTGTGTACACGTGGGTGTGTATAGTTATGCAGACTGGAGAGGCTGAGGCTGTAACTCAGATCGATGTTTGTCTTTCTCTAAGGAATTGTGGACACAAGGGTTGGAAGGAAGAAAGAAGGGAGGGATCGAGGGATAGAAGGAAAGATGGGGCAGTTCGGTTTATGTCACTGCAGTAAATCACTATTTTAGCTGCTGCCGTCTCCTGTGCTGCTGCTCGGGGAATAACTTGTCGTCAATGCCGTGCGTACGATGGTCTCACTCTGCTACCTTCCCATAACTTTTGATGGCAAAGCAGTTGCAACTTCTGCCTGGTAGTTTGAAAAGTTTGACTCACTGCTCACACGTAGTGACCTCAGGAGCTGTAAAAAAAAGAAAATCCTGATTTGATGGTTCAAGTTACATCTTAACTTTAGTTTGTGAAAAGCTGTGGTTTGGAGCTACATTAGGTTATAAAAAAACCTTTACAGAGGAGAGGATGAAGAATGGGACTACACTGATCAACAACGGGAGGGAAACAGTTTAAGATATACTAATTGTTTCTCTTTTTAGATAATGTATCAAATAAAAACACTACCAGATTCTATGTACGAAAAGTATATGTGTTTCAATGCAAACGTTTCTTAGAGGCAAAGGTAAATTGCAATGGGTAGAGCCAAATAACAAATATTTTCTTTTTTCTTTTTTTTTCAAATTGAAGGCTGTAATTTCGTGCAGCTCTGTAGTTATTGTCTCGGTGTCGCAACCTTTTTCTGGTGCACACATCCAAATGTGCGGCTCATTGAGAGCAAGCGTGCTGTAACTTTTGGAAGAAACTCTAATATGTAATTTTGTTAAATTTGTAAAAAATAATAAAATACCGTGTTTTTTTTGGTTCGGAAGTTCGGAAGAATTCTTATTTACCTTGAAAATCCCTTTAAAGAGCTGGAAAGGTCAAACAAACTTAAAAAAACGTGTCCATCATGTACTAAAGGGAAAAATCCAAGATCATACTGTTTTTTTCTGATGTCATAGAAGCCACGTTTACTATTGGTGTTTACCAGGCTTATGAGCGATTTTAGGGAAATGAAATATGATGAACTTGAAATGTATTTCTTTTTTAAATGACTACCCAAACGCACCAATAGTCTAGGACTCTGTGAAGTACAGTGAGTGCAAGTGCAAGATCAGCCTTAAAACTTAAGAGCTCAGGGAATAAAGCGGGTTCGGCCCCTGAATGGAGACGCGGTGGCACAGTCTCTGTCCGTGGTGCTGAAACATTCAGAGCATCCATCTCGTTTTACACCCATGACATGTCTGTCCCTCTCCATCGTGCTGAGACGCATGAAACTGTCCAAGTCTCTTTCTTTTTCCTTCTTTTTCCTTCTCAATTCAATTTCACTTTGTTCCACCTGCACGTTTGTATTTTTTGTATTCACTTTGGCACTTTTTCAATTCCATCGGTTTAAATCTGACAGCCGATGCCAAACCTGAATATTATTGTACAAGCTGCTGTATTACCTCCTGTATTTAATTAGCGTGCTCTCTGCTACTAGCCACACACACACACACATACTGTTGATATCTTGCGTGCCAATTATGATATCATTAATCAACGGGTGAGGCCGGAGTGTCCTTAGCTTGTACGGTAGCTGGATTCTCGCAATATCACCAGATCACACGAAAGTCCATCCTGTCCGGCTTCAAATAACGTTTGCGTCCGAACCGCCAGTGACCGGTGCCGGTGTGTGTGATGCAACACCGAGAGGCCACTGTTAGTTCAAAACAACACTAGGCGGCTCCTAAAGACGCTAGTGTACATGCTGAAATAGCATCAGTCACGTCAGACTGCAAAATTTCTTTTTGCTCTTCTGCTGACGCTTCAATTCGATTTGGATCATTGGATTCTTTGCTTTTTCTCTCGCAGAGAACGCCTCTGCGATGCTCGGCCACTGTTTGCTACTTGTTTAAAGGGTCAGCTCCTGCAGTGTCCTGTCCTCTTTAACAACACAAGGAGGTGTAATAGAGTGAAGGGTAATAAGATACTGACACTTGTCCGCGGACAGTCACAAAAATACAGGAGTCTGTCACCAGACCCCAGCTTTTAAAAGAAAAAACTAAAAATGGCACCACTTATCAACCACTTACAATGCCCTCCATATTTCTCTTCACAGGCAGTTTAGAACCCATTCACACCTTAATTCATGTGACTATTACGACTCTCATATGGCAGACATGTGAACTAATGACCCACATGTGACCTTCATGACAAGGTGTGAATGATGAATCAAAAATGCTGCGTCCTACGCCCAATAATGCCGTTGGTCTTTCATTAGACCGCTCAGTAACGTGCCTCAGTTATTTTGTCCGTTATTATGCATCATACCAAATCTACCTTGTTGTAATTGGTGGAACAATTTGTCTGTAATAGAATAAATGTAATTGATCATTTCATTTATAAGCTGGCACTGCTCTTTCCCAGAAGACGCAGATGAAACGGACGCACTCAGCCTATTTCTGTGACCCCCCCACACACACGCACACACACGCACGCACGCACGCACACACACACAAGGGCAGACCTGGTGCTTCCATAAATACCACTAAGCCCACCTGAGATGGCTGGTCTGGGGGCCCGGTGTCAGAGAGATAGATAGAGCAACACTAAAGAGCACTCCGGCTCCACTTATCCATGAGGATGTGCGTATTCCCCTATTCCCATAACCGCCAAACAATTGGCACGCCATGTGCCTGCCATCCCCGCCTTCTTTCCTTGTTGTGAATATCACTTGGGTTTATATGCGCGTGCTCCCAGATCTGCTCCAGGTTGTTGTGTATTCTGAGAGTCACACCCCTTTGTTTTTGTTGTGTTATTAATAGTGACGTCCGTTTGGATTGGGTTGGGTCAGAGCTGTGGGATATTAAATCATCCATCTGTTCTCACCGCATCTTCTCACATGAACTACAGGTTATGAGCTTCTTTTTAAGAATGCAGAAATGGGAAGTTATCGGTTATCTTTGTGGTATTGGGCATTTGAAGCAAGTAGTTATCGGTGTTTGCTGAAAGAAACTCATATCGTGCCTCTTGGTTTCAAGCAGCAGGCAGCTGTTTTTAAGCAAACATGACAAACTTAGCGACTAGCTGCAGCACAGCGGCGCATTAAACCGCCAGAGAGCCACATGTTTCCAAAACAGAGTCGATTGGACACAACCACATCTACCAATGAATGCTAATCTGATCATATTGATCAACTTTATAATGCTTTATAACTGCTAATTTAAAGATGTTATGTGCATCATGTAATCATCTTGACATAACTTCTGATAGCTTCAGATACTTACAATAAATAAGATGATTCAGAAAATCCATCTGTATAGTTGATACTGAATTAATAGATATAAATTCTATAAATAAATACCCATTAATTAAAAAAGTAATCTCAAAATCAACATGCACAACGTGAAAAAAAACATGCATAGTTAGTTATATCTAATAAACTAAATATACACGATGTGTTTAATAATCAGATTAATATTCACCATTAGCACTCACGCAACAAAGATAGCTGGGCTGCTGCTTTTTTTTTTTTTTTTTGCGTCCTTTTCTTTCATCTAAATTCATCCAACCACATTATGTTACAGCGAGCGTGAACACAGAACTCTGATTGCGTGTGTGTCACCCTAACCGGATTATAATGAAACTATTAGTGTGTGCGTGTGTGTGTGTCACGTAACATGGCTTTATATGCTCTTCTGCGGAGTAGAAAATATTTTCAGAAATTGAAATCTAGAAGCCAATGCTTTATGATATTGCTACGTTTTTTTTTTTTTTTTTTTGGCACAGTTCTGCCACAGTTTTCCTCAACTCCATTTACCCGTTGTACTGTATGCTGGGGATCATTTACTGAGGGTAGTAATTTAAAATGTGGTTCCGCTTCATTTATTTTAATTTTTTTTGTTTTCTTTTGTCCCGTTTGGTTAATTTTTTTGTCACAATAAAATGCGGGAAAAAAAAAAAGGTAACTAACAAGAGCTTGTTTTATTGTGAGGTGGGAGAAAATACAATTACTCCCTATAGGTACAAATCAGCAAGGATTCCCAAGTCACTAAATGAGACACTCAAAGCAAACTCCTGGATTAGACGTGTTTACTCATGCTTAGTCGTGGGGAGCCGGGGGTTTATATCCTGTCAGAGAGATTGATGACGGCTGCAGCGCAGAGCACTCTGTGTCCAGTTAACCGTTATGGAGCTTTATGGAGAGCTACAGCTGCACAAATCTGTGTTAAAAACCTAAAGACAGTTTACCCATGACATCTGTTTCTGTGTGTCTGTGTGTGTGTGTGTGTGTCCAGGTAAGAGCCCGTCGCAGCAGTTCACAGCTGTGATCCACACGGTTACTCCTCTGCAGTCCCAGATCTCCCCCGTGGTGAAGCTCATCATCGCTGTAGCCAAGTCCAAGTTCTGTGCACAGGTGGGACGTGCGTCTACATCCCACTGTGATTTGGTGCTGGTTCGACAAAGGGAAATGATGAAAAACAGTATTAAAATATGCCCCGTCAAACCACAGAGCAAAGTGTCCACGATATCGAGAGGTGTCAATACTTTCTGAGAGAAACGTATCACTTGTAACCGTCTCGTGTTTTAACTAGCACGTTTATTTTTACCTCCCACTGCTTCGTCTCTCAGGCTCTGATTCTCCTTTCCATCCTCCTCCTTTCTTCTTCCATTTCTTCTTCTTCCATTACTCGGAAAAAACAGGATATTAGGGCCACAGTGGAAAAGGCATTCAAGGATAAAGTTCCCAAAAGAAAAGTCCCAATATGTGAGATTTAGCAGCGGTCTGTCATCTTTTACGGTCCTGTGAGGGATGTGGATGACCTGAGGATTCACCAATAAGCACATTATTTGGTATTGGATAATGAAATGCCAAGCGGAGGGAGGGGAGGGGAGGGGGTTAACGGAGATGATAGTGTGCAGATAGCAGAACTGTTTTTACCAGTTATAGGAAAGTGACAACACCTTTTTTGCAAGGAAAAAATAGCAACTGTACAGTAAGGAAAGTCAAGAAAAACCTTCAACATGCAGAACCCTGTCCAATCAGAAGAAAGGACACGTTTCCTTCCGTTGTTCTCATTAATATGACTTCCTCCTGTTCATATTACTACTTCATTCTCAACTTTATAATGAAATTACAAGATTCACAAACTTTAATGTCCCAGAGCGACAATTTGCTTTACAAGGGGAGTCAAATACAAATACATCATACACGGCACAACAACCACCTCCTGAACTGTCTCAATGACTCATGGAAAAAGAAGCTGCAACGACATATCCGAAGTTAAAGCTTTGTTTAACAATCCGTGTCTCTTCGTGCTCACCTTTGGGAAGTGTAAACCTCCACCCTAAGTCAAATTATATTACAGTTATAATGTCAAAATGTTATGCTTTCTTTTCGCAATGTTATTACTTCTCTTGTAATATTGAGGTCTTCTTTACAGTGGCCCTTATACTATGCCATACTGCTAACATTGTGTGTTTTATTCTCATTTGACCTATGTGCATGATAATACATGAACGGGACGACTCCATAAGATACTCAGGAGAACTGTGTGCGAGGGACCCGCTTATACAACGACGGGCTTTAGTGAAAAGTGTGTGATGAAGAGCGCCTATAAACACCTACAGTATATACCTGTAAATGTCCTGTATTACAGCAGCTGAAACAAACTGATATTTTACTTTGGAGAACTTTATGATCATTTTTGCTGTTACCAGTAGAAGTACCAGCAAAATGTGAATACATATCAGCCAGCTGTGTACTTCCTCTGATAATAAGGACTGTTCAATACATCTGTGTGTGGAAAAGTAACCCTGAAGCCTGATGCTTTTTAAAGATATTTAATAAAAAAAATTTTTAAAAGCATCCTAAATTAGATTACACTGTATTTTTAATACTTTGTGAAAGATAACAGCTGTTTAAAAAAAATAAATAAATAAAAAAAAACAACTTTATGCAGAAACTCATGTGTAAAACTATATACCTTTAACCGACTCTATGCGTTTTTCCCGTACAGATTTTGGTTTTATGGAATTGCGACAAGCCTTTACCTCCTCGGAGCAAGTGGCCCTCCACCAGCGTGCCTCTCACTGTCATCGAAGGACAGACCAAGGTAACAGCTGCTGGCTTTTTGCATCCATTATGTATGAAAAGATACTTTGTAGCCTGGCAGTGAAGATGTTTATCGCGCCTTTTAGAAAACAGATTTTCTCAAAAGGTGCTTTGACCGGAAGTTTACGGGCAATGAAAGAAGCGCCAACCTTTTGGCTTCTAGCTGCTTTCTAGATACAACAAACCTGAACTTTAAAGACGCAGAAGGAAGGATGCATGTTGCAGTTTCATGGGTGAAAACACCCGCTGGGTCTTAGGATGTTTAAGATGTGCGTGCTCGTGTGTCTTTGTGCACTAGTGTGTTAATATCCGGGAGAATATCTTCTGAACTAAAACAATGAGGCGCCTCCAAACTTCATTAACTGTCAGATGTGGTCCGACGATAAACCGCAGCAAAATCATTCTTGGATCGCGTGAAACCAAACGGCGTACACGTTCCGTAAACTATACAGACAGTTTAACAAATGGCTTTATCTAAAGAGCTGCACATCTGCATCCAGAGTCAGGGGCTGAATACAGATCAGCATTGGCCAATGGCTGCTTTCCTCAACGCCGCTCGTGGTCAGGAGCAAAAACATGGGGGGAATAGAGAAATGTTCCTCGGAAGTAAAGATTTAAACTTGACATGAAGGGAAAACGAACCAGCACGATGGTACTCCAGTAGGGTTCACACTTTAATCACATGTGTGTAAACTGTGTGTGTTGATGGTTACACGTAAGACACGATGTCTGTTGTTAAGATTTCGACTCGTGAGAAATCGTCTGAATCTGGAATTATAAAACATCAGTTTCACCAGTAAAGCTGAAATGAACCCGATGATGTGTCTTTAGAGATTAGCGTAACCTCTGAACCGTTTAGAGCTTCACTTCATGAATAATGATTCAGGGAATTAAGCAAAGCGCCCTTAAGAAAACACCAGATGTTTATTTTAATAAATCCCAAAGAAAAACAGAGTGTATCAGTCAGTTTACATTTTTTCAAGCTGTCACTGAAAATGAACGGCTTGTATTTGCTCTGTTACTGCCGGAGCACGTCACACTCTCTTTGGCTTGTAAGTAAACAGTCAAATTGAGTACGTTTGATTGTTCTCTGCATACAATTCTACGCTAAGTGGCACTTAACAAATACTTTGTTATTCTGTGTCCTGGCACTCTTTTTCTGAGGCCTGCGGATATGGTTGACATCACAATACCAATAATTTACTGATATAATTATAGTGATTGTTTTTAACTAAAAATGTCGTCCTATTTTACAGTTTTATGGTTTTGTTAAAGTCGAAAAACTTGGTCTGTGTTCTGAAATGAGTTCTACTTTATCCATCAATATATAGTATCTACTGCAAACTGTGCTGATTTTACAAAGGTTTTTAACCAGCGTAGTAAAAGGGACTGGGACAAGTCAAAACCAAGTCAAAGTAACTTCAAAATCAAGTCCAAGTCAAGTTCACGCAGCCACCACGCGCCCGCACGCAGCCGCCACGCGCCCGCACGCACGCAGCTTGGATAACAGCTCATTTACATTAATGCAGACAAAATAGTACATAACAGACAAGTTGTAACAAAGGAATATTTGATCTGAAAAGTAAAAAAATATTAGTAATAAAATATAGTGAAAGTATCATGTATTTGAAATACTCACATGAAGTATAAGTATTTAAAGAATTATACTTACACTACAGTATATTATTTAAATAAACGTGCTTTGTTACATTCCCCCACCGATTTAAAAAATAAATAAATAAAAAATAAATAAATAAAATAAAAATTAAAAAATAAATAAATAAAAAATAAATAAATAAATAAAATTAAAATTCAAAATAAATAAATAAAATAATAATAATAAATAAATAAATAAATAAAAAGGCCTATATTGAGTCCTATGCTTCCAATACTGGAATACAATGGTAATAATGTATTTTTGTTACCAGTTAGAGAGATAATTGTGCTGGAGCCCAGGAGGATGAACAGGATGTAGAAGTATTGTACAGTGTAATGGTCTGTTCTGAGTTATTTGTGTTGTAATGCACTGCTATTCCAGGTTTAACTGGACTCTTGACGGTGAGATTGAAGCAACGTGAGTTTTCATCGTCAGTTATTAGAGTGAACCAGCAGTGTGACTCTGTTGAGATTGTTCTCATTTTCACCATTATGGGATAATATTTCCTCCTCGCATGCAAACACGCGCATACACTATATGTACTTAAAACTGTTATGCGATTCTAAAAATTGCCTCGTGTTTTTAGTTTTACTCGTTTACGCACCCGTTTAAACAATCGAGTTTCCTCCTAAAAATACACTCGCTGAACACACACGCCAGCCTCGCTCTCCCTAATCCCGATGTGTTTGTGTTCTAATTGCTTCTATTGTTTTCATGTAAATATGTCTCCAGTGAAATACGAGAACAATGTTTCCACTGGTGACAATAAAACGTGTCTCAGAAGCAATATGCATGTGTGCGTGTGCCGCTACACAACTGCGTCTATGGTCCTATAATTAGTCATGTGGTATATTGTTGTGCGGCCCCAGACAGATGCTCTTCAGCGGATTTTCCTGCCGAACGCTCGCTGTGTTTGTTCCCACTGTAATAACTAGACACACATCACACAGGAAGTTTTCAATTCGACTCAACAGAGCGCGGCAGCAAAGTCATTTACTGTTGGTTTGAGTGTATCTACTCTGTAAAGCTGAGTGGATACACTCCATAGGAAAGATTTTACTTCCTCTCCCTCTCTCTCTCTTTCTCTCTCTCCCTCCCTCTCTCTCCCTCTCACCCTCTCTGTCTCTCTCTCTCTCTCTCTCTGTGTCTCTCTCTCTCTGTCTCTCTGTCTCTCTCTCCCTCTCTGTCTCTCTCTCTCTCTCCCCCTCTGTGTGTGTGTCTCCCTCTTGCTCCCTCTCTCTCTCTCTCTCCATCTCCCTCTCCCCCCTCTCTCTCCCTCTCTCTCTCTCTCTCTCTCTCTCTGTCTCTCTCTCTCTCTTTCTCTCTCTCTCTCACTCTCTCTCTCTCTGTCTTTCCTGTACTTCTGTTTGTTTCCACTCTTTTCATGGAATATCATATCTGCTTTTTAATAAATTCTATTAGTGTCCCACAAGTCCTCACACCTAAACGAGAGATTACGTTGCTTTTCCTTCATGGTATAAAAAATAAATAATTGATTAAAGTTAGGAAAAGACTGAAGGACTGTTGGTAGGAGGCAGGAAGTGAACAATTTTTTTTCAACCGAGACTTTAATGAAAAATCTTTACTCTCACTTAGACATTTAATGGGAAACTTAACAAAAAAAAAAAAAAAAAAATCTGAATCAGCTTTATTGTCCAAATATGATTACAAGGAACTTGACTTTCAAGATCAATAATAACGATCAATCTCCCAAGATTTCACAAATGGGAAGCATAACAGAGTTTAAACTTTCAGAAAGAAACCGGCTGCACACCCACAAATGTCTTGTTTTTTTCAACCCAGGATACATAATAAATTGTTGCATTAAATACTCATTTCCATGCTCATGACACTTTTTTGAGCACACGTGTTTTAATTGTTTTGTTACACTACATTGTAACTAGTGTACTCTTGTACTACTTTTTAGAGACCCAAACTACCCATCCGTCAGGAAATTCTTTGGTGCAACTTTTCCAATGATGCATCAGAGATGGGTGCACATGTCAAGGGAAAGACCATTTCCACAGGTTACATTTCAGAGACTAACCTCCACTTGATTAGTGAAATAACCCTTTCCAATGACTTTATATGCTTTGAAAGATAAATTATGTGCAGTAAAAATGCTTGTAAATCCGGACCCCGTCACATGCTTCGGATCCTTCCTTCAATGATTCAGGATCGTACACGTTTAAATGATTTACCAGCCGTTTAAGCACACGGGGAATGTGACTGGTTGATCCGCCCGGCCTTGCTATAAGTGAGGTCCTGCGTGCTAAGCATTTATGACCCACACCTTAATATGATCAAAGGTCCCCCCCACCATCACTGGTAATATGTCCACTAGATCTCACCTTCATCAATCACCCTGCAACCACCGCACCTGGAATTTAATATTGATAAGTGAATCTTCAACATTGATCCTGACTGCTTGGGTTTGCATTTAAATGATGCTACAGGAGCGCACAAGTCAAGAGTTCGAAGGTCAAGCGTGTCCTAGTGTGGAAACGTGATTAAACAGAGCGTCAGGGCAGCAGTATCGCAGCCGAATCGATGGTTTATAGTTTATAGTTATTAGACTGTAAAGGCTGACACTAGGCTTTATCCAGTCAATGGTAACAATTTGTATTTAATTAATTAACAATCAACATTTTAAAATCTGTTGGTCATGCAGACTTGCAGGATTGATGTTTGTTTGTTTTATTTATTCAATCTTTTTTTTTTTTTTTCGTTGATGAAGATGTGATGTTTGACTTTTAGCTGTAATTTACAGACATCTAGATGTATTGGCGACACAAAGACCCGAAAGGACATCTCCAAAGACTCCCCTCGAAGTAGCAGGAGAGTCACGGCAAATATAAAGAGAGGAAATGGATGGAAGGAGAGCGACAAAGATAAGGTTCAGACCATTGAGCTGCCAGTGATCTCAGTGGGATCTTATCTCTGTCCAGGGGCAGAAAAGCATTGACACCAGCCAGAGGGAGGAAGGGTTGAGGGGGGGGGAGTGTCTGCACTCGGACAGGTACAGACAGGTTTTGAAGGTCTGTGCCAATACTGATGTTTACTGAACTGCAACAACTAATGTGTATCTTTCTGTTTGACCGTTTTTTTTTTTTTTTATATTGTTGTCCGATAGGAAACCGTCGAACCATCATGTGACACGACCGTGAGTCTAAAACCGAAACCTCGCCACAGCAGGCAGAGCAGGTTGTCCAGTAATTGCTTGGGTTGGTGGTTTAACCCTCCGCTCCTCCTGTGCACATGTGAAGTGTCCTTGGGAAAGACACTGAACTCTAAATGCTCCCAATGGTCAGACCAGTGCGAGAGAGACACATTGCTTTGGATGCAAGCGCCACATGAATACAGCCATTTAAACAATCTCCGTTTAGCTTAGCTTTAGCATGAGCACACATTAGCTTTAGCATGAGCACACATTAGCTTTAGCATGAGAACA
>CALSBV010010705.1:8623014-8637464 GCA_943590825.1 Bovichtus diacanthus
CCCTCCGTCTGGGTGCATACCCTCCGTCTGGGTGCATACCCTCCGTCCGGGTGCATAACCCGCCGTCTGTGACAATACACGTAAAATATGAATGCATGGATACACGTGCAAAAGAGACCTGGCCACATTCAATTAGACCACAGACCTACAGTATGTGTTGCATGGTTTGAACGAGACAACTGTACAAGGACCTGAAAAACATAATGTGTTTGAAATAAAAAAAATAAAGAAAAAGAGCTATGTTTGTTGTGGAAGTTGGACTGTTGGCAGTGGAGGAGTATACAGTGTGATGTTGGACAGAAGGTGAAAAGATTTCTGGGTAAAGATTGTATTCATAGGATGTACAGTGAAGACACATTGTGGACAAAATGGACAAATTGTAGTTTCTGGGTCGGGCCACATGAGAGCTGCTACCCCCCACACACCCTGAGACGACGGCAATATGCCTCTTGTATACTATTGTAGATTTTCAGCAGCAGTTCATGTCTGTATGAAGCAAATAAAAAATAAAATAAAGAGATGTTATGGTATGAGACAAGATGCAAGGCCTCAACAGCATTTCTTGCTTCCTTCCTTTATTTTATTTTTACAGAATTATACCCTTTCTTCACTTATCCTTTCTTTGCCGCGGTCTAGTTTTTGTTGTCAGCTCCTCTTCTGCCCTCATTATGTGAGTAGGTGCACATTATGAAACCACATTAACACGTTTCTGATAAAGGTTGAAGATGGGAGCTAGACTTTGAAATGGAAGAAATTGGGAGACTGTGAAAACAGTGAAGGAGAACAAATTCAATGACGGTGGTAAATAAATCTGAGAAAAAAAGAGAAGAGATGTAGTTTGGTACTACTACTGACATGTGTGACTTGGAAAAGTATGTTTTAAATTCACAAACAGCAGCGATTCAGGGCACAGTTCAAACTGGTTTAAAAAAAAAAACATGTTTGTCTCTTGCTGCTGACTACTGTACATGTTTCTTCCTAAATAAGGTCTCATGTGCACCGGAAGGGGAGGAAAACCAACTGCTGGTGGCAGGATACAGGCGGTATATAGTTGTACTTTTAAAAGCACACACACACACACACACACGCACACACACAGGCCTCATGTACGATCTGGAGGCTTGTTCCCATGATCATATAGTAGCACATCAACCATGTTTCCCCTCATCCCTTCTGTCAGTCTGTCAGTTTTCTTTCCCTTCTATCTTTCATTGATTTTTTTCTTTTCCTCTCACCTTCTCCTCCTTCCTCTCATACACAATCATTATCATCACCTTATTGTATTCTCTAGTTTTCCCCGTACACCAGTCCTTCACCTGACCCCTTTTCTTTTCTTTCCAGGACGTTCCCTCTCTCACAACCAATAACCAGAATCTCTTCATCATCCGAAGGTTATCACAGTGGTTCCTCTTTTGATGTGACGTGTAGCTCCAAACGAAGTTCTCGGCAGAGCCGCGGAGGGCGGCATCCCTTTTCCAGAAACATCTTTGAACAATGAAATTCATGAATGAAGACAAAACTACAGACGTGCACAGGCAATGTATGTTTTCCAAAAGGTTGTATGAAACAAACAGATTCATCTACACCAGGGGTTCTCAAACTTGTTCAGATCAAGGACCACTTAACAAATAAAAAAACACTCACTCACCTAACTCTCCAAATATCCCACAACAATAGTCCTGCTTACCACTCCAGTATATTACACATTACAGGCTAATATTGAGCTTTATGTGACCTTCTCTACATTAAATCAACAATACAAATACAACAAGGATTCTACAAGCGTTTCATTCATATGTGATCTAAACGGTAAATGCTGATAGATTTTACACATCATATGAAACGTAGACGACATTTATTACTGAGTTTATGTCCGAGCGAACAGAGTTACTTACTTATGAAAATTAAGGTTTTTTTCACATTCAAGCTTTTTTAATGAAAATATTTCATGAAATATTTTTTCACATCAAAGCTTTTTTCATGAAAAAATGTTGTATTTTTTCACTTTCAAGTTTTTTTCAAGAAAATTTAGGGTTTTTTTTACATCAAAACTTTTTTCAGGAAAATTAAGTTTTTTTTGACATCAAAGCTTTTTTCATGAAATTTTTTTGTATTTTTTCACATTCAAGCTTTTTTCAAGGAAATTAAGTTTTTTTTAATACATTTTTTTCCATGAAAATTAAGTATTTTGACATCCAAACTTTTTTAATCAAAATATTTCATTAAATATTTTTTTCACATTCAAGCTTTTTTCATGAACAAATTTTGTATTTTTTCACATTTTATGTTTTTTCAGGAAAATTAAGTTGTTTTTTTTAAATAAATTTTTTTTCACATGAAAATTAAGTTTTTTTTTCACATTCAAGCATTAGCTGCAGCCATAATATCAAATACCAATCAATACATTTTTTATCATCTTTGGTCTGTCGGTTACTTTCCGAGACACTGTGCTGTAATTCTAAATTAATGCCTTCATCTAACGGCCCACTTATTTTACTGTAACGTATTTGTAGAAATTGAAATCTAGAGATCGTTTAAATTAGTCTGATAACCCTCTGAAACCCTCAATGACTCCATGTTCAAACAACAGTCGGCCTGTTGAATACCTCCTCGTACGTTATCGAGATTTAACAGTGACCTGTCGAAATTAAGTGACACCATTTGCACGAACGCTGGATTTCATTCAAATGTGTGCATGTGCGAGACGAGAATGGGCCATTTTCCATTAGGAGTGAACTATTTTCCAAAACGCAAATCGCTCCCTTCTTCTTCTCTTTTTTTCCTACACAGTCTGGCAAACCACCGGCGCCATCCGATGATTTAGTGTGAGCTACAATGGCTTTTATTTCAGTTTGCTTCAGGGAATTCTCCTTTTTGCTCTTGTGATGCATTATTATGGTCCCTGCAGCCTGTAAAACATTGTTTGTGTGTGTGTGTGTGTGTGTGTGTGTGTGTGTGTGTGTGTGTGTGTGTGTGTGTGTGTGTGTGTGAGAGATCATGATACATATTATCATATGTATAACAATGGTGTTTAAGAGTTAAGAGTACTCTTGAGACCATAGCAACGCCACGGGAGCTGTGAAAAACGTGTTTCGGATGAATATTAGATCAGCCTTTTGTGCATAAATCATCACCAAATAGTCGGCTTGTGTCTTTGCCTGGTTGATGGCTCTTGTTGGCAGTTAAGGCAATAAAAAATGCATGTGCAACTTAATACAGACGCATATTCGTGCGTGGGCGAACCTGTGATGTGGCTTTTGCATGAAAAGTTTGCAGAAAAAGACGTATATGAGAATGATGCTGTGGAAGAAACCTTAACAAATGTTTTCTAAAACACACAAAGTGACAACAAGAGTTTGTCAGAAACAATTAATATGTGTGTGTTATCTGTAATCTTGAAGACAAGAGAGGAAGCACTACAATGAAATACTAATGTATCTCCTCACCCACACACATTCATCCACACCTGCTAGAGACTTCACACTCCGTCTCGTCACATCACCAAACAACAAAAACAAGGAAGCTGACGGCAAATGTTTTGTCTGCCTGACTTGGATTTAAACACATGGACTACTGCATTTACTGTTTGAATTTTGATATTTGCGTTGCACACTCTGCATGTAAGCCACTATTTTGAGTTTGTGTTTTTGGAGGCAGTAAAGGTGCACAAGTCAAGCACACATAGCTGTGACTGCTGCACATTCGTTCTTCTATTATTTTCCCTCCTCGTCTGCCTCGGTGCCATCGGAGTATGATGAAGGCCTCTCGTCTGTGAAGAGCTGTCAACAGGGACTCCAGACCATAATAATATCTTCCACACGAAGCCCTACTGTCTGTAAGAGCATGTTAAAGGGACTTGTCTCCAATGTGATCTATACGGGTCAGTGTTAGTCATTGGATGTGATCATCCGTGGGGTCTCTCAGGAGGAAACTATAGCTCTTCACTTCCCGCACGTTCTTACTTATTGGACAGTGAATATGGATCCTTGTTCCTGCTGATGTCAGAGGAAGTCAGGCGGCACAAAGACGCACGGGGAAAAAAAAAATCCATGGGATTTTAAGTGACGTAAAACAGTGAAATCCAGATATCCCCGGGGATCCGCGAAGACGTCGCTGACGTCAGCTGTTTTTTCGTCAACTTTTGAGTAAACCATGTAAGGAGATGTTGAAGGACTATTCTCTTTTACAAGGAGAGAGCATTATGGAGCATGTTATCAAGAAACATAACGCTGAATATGACATTTCGCTCTGCTGAATAGCTGCATTTATTTTTTTATTGGCTCCACGGTAGATGTTCTTCTGTTTTAACCTGCAATTAAAACACACACGTGGCAGCCGAGGTGAAGAAGAAGAACTCGTGTTCTGATAAATGGATGCCTACAGGTCCATGAAGGTGCTCACAGTCGTGTAGTAGTTCTAGTATTTATACGATTTAAAAATGTTTCGCTTGCTTTGCCACAGCTTCAGTTGTCGTACCAGGAACAGGAGTATATTCTCAAAATCTGATGGAAGCCACCGTAGAATCTATGACGTGAAATTAAATGTCATGTAGTGTGGAGTTCCTCTTTAAACGTCTAAAGCCCAGGAATACTGTTATAATCTAACAAGTACAGTATTTACAGATTGACTGATGATTGACACATTGAGTAAGTGGAAATCCAGGCGTTCAGGGATAATAGTTGTAAAAAAATATTCAACCCCAGTACGAGTTTAATCTGCTAAAAAGACAGGTTCAGGTTTTTTTTTAATTTTATCTCATAGTATATTGCAGAATCCTTTTATATCAATGTTCAGTCTGTTGACTACATTTAATAAAAACCTCTAATGTTGCTGCATCAGCTGACATGGAAATGCACGTGTGTGCATTTTGACTTCTGGGGATGAAGACTGCTGGAATTAGAATTCGAGTATATTTGACTTTTCATGGGCAGTTCTCGTCTTGACTGAGCTCTTTTCTGCTGTTTACTCTAAATGTAGCACTTGAAGTGGATCAGAATATTCGATGAAGTCCATGCACTTGTATTGAAAGTCGCTTTGGATTCAAGCACCGGCTGAATAAACGTAACGTGTAAAACCCAGAACCACGAGAAGAGGAATCGACTTCTTTTTTCCTCTGGCAAAGTATTTTTTTTATTTGACGTCGGAATGAATGTAAATTTTCTTTTTACACGACTGGTATAAAGTTATCATCTGTCGCCAGTTAGCGGAGTGAAACTAATCCTGTGTGCGTCTGACATTAAGCTGAGAATAAGAGAAAAAGGATGTTTAGTTGACTCCATCGTATGCGTCTGCAGCACAGAGGGAAACTGTAACATCCTTACATCCGTCGCCTCTTCCCTTCGGTCCATTTGACTCAATCAATCCTGACGGCCTCTCATCTCTCGCTCTCTCTCTCTTTATTTATATTTTTTTTTAGGCCGTCAGCATCCATCTCATTCGTTATGGCTCTATTATGCAGTGCTGCCTCAATAAAATAAGAAACACATGAATAAATCATGACCAGGGCCCAATCTTTTTCTGATTCATGGAGTTTGGATAATTATTCAGTTTTTTTTTTTTTTTTTCTTTTTCTTCCGTGAGAGAGCACTCATTGATTTGGCGTGACCCTGAAGAGTTTCCAAGGTTGAGAAATGGGAAATTGATCGGCGGGAGAGAGCGATGATGGAGAGAGGAACAAACGCGCAAAATATCCAAATATTCAAATCTCTCTCCCTCTCTTTCTCTCTCTCTCTCTCTCAGCTCTGCTCTCGCTCCTCAAATATCCGTGACCAAATGGAATTATAATTGGAAGTCAGGAGGCCCAGAAATACTCCTCACCTTCTTTCTGAGTCGTCTAGATATTAGTTCTGGTGAGTTACGGGGTTGATATGAGCACATGGGGAGAAGACGAGGGAAAGAGAAAGTCATTACGACGAGCCTGTTGCTAAAAATTTGTAAGGGACTTTCTCATCCTGTAATTTCCTTTTTTCCTCTTTTCTCGCTTGTAGCTACTTCCTCCTTTTCACACACACACACACACACACACACACACACACATTCAGTTGTCCATCTTTTCCCCTCTTCCAACACTGTCTGTTTCTCATTATAGTCTGTCTCCTCACATTCGTCATATGGGGCAGTCACCTGTGATTATACCATAGGGTACTGGGGCCTTGTGCACAAACACACACACACACACACACACACTCACTGACAGGGAGTCAGAAAGACCTATTTGCTTCAGAGTTCTTATTTCCTCCTGGTGGGTGTTGAGAGTACACCATTGTCTGAATTGAATAGGACATGTGTCCGGATCTATGAATCCTATTATGGAGGAAGTGAAAAGTGGAGACGGAGGTGGAAAAAGCGAGATGGAAAGATGATGGACTTTTGAATGGAGCAATGCAGCGACAGAAGATGTGCAGACACTGTCCTCAGCACAACAAAAAAAAAAAAGGACAAGCATTGATCATTTGTATATGTCCGTGTCGGACAAAAGACTTCTGGTGACTGTCGTGCAGAAAAATACTAAGCTGTGTTCAGGAAGACGATATTCCTTTTGCATTATTCACCTGAATGTGCCTGTTTGCTCAGTCACTCCAGGTGTCAGCTGCAGTCTTTGCATTGACTTTGTGTTTAATCACTGCAATTCTAAAATTCACCCCACATTGTGTCCGACCCAGAGGTGGAAGCAATGAATTACATTTACTCTCAATACTGTAACAAGCAAAAATGGTAAAGTATTTTTAAAAAAAACAGTAATTATACTTTTACTTAAGTTTTTTTTTTAAAGAAGTATTCAGATCTTAATGTTACTGCTGCATTAATGTGTATGTTGCATTTTACGGCTGTAGATGTTGAAGGTTTTGTTTCTAAAAGGTCAACTTTTCATCAGTTTCTCAACAAAAGTCCTGTTTTAGACTTGGTGTGGATACATTTTCCAGCTTTTTTTTTTGGATAGTTTATTTAGCTTAGGAAGTGGCAGGATTGTGTTAACTCATAAAAGAACATTTCATCCTTCACTTTATAAATAAATCTACTTAAAACAAAACCCACCACATTTGGAGATGCATGGTTTTCATTGGTCAGGAAGAGAAGGAAGAGAATCTGAAAAGTAACTCAAGCTGTCAAATTTAATGGCGTGAAAAGTTAAATATTTCCATTTGTGATGTGGTGGAGTGGAAGTAGAAAGTACAGATATCTCAAAATTGTAGGCTCCTTGTATGGTAGTTGAGTCAATGTGGTTACATTCCACCACTGAGCACAACAATGCAATATATCAATATATGCTTCAAATGATTGTATCTGTGCATTGGTTTAAAAAAAAAAAAACCTTAATCTACCTTAATTAATCACCACCCAGCTGGCACGTCCAGGTGGTCCTAATCAAACACACCCGTGATGTGGATCCTCCACGTGACCGATGACTTCGAGGAGGTGTGTGAACACTTGTTTGCTCAACATGTTGAAGCTTTGAGGAGCACAGTGGGACCAGAGGGCTTTTATGATGCTTTGAGAGGGAGCGGTGTGCGTGTTCTTTTAATTTGAAATAGAGACGCGTAGAAATCAATTTCAGAAAACTTCTCTTCATATCAACTGTATTTATTGATGATGATATTATATATATAATATATATATTTCACATTTAAGTAGTTCCTCTGTCTCACAGATCTCTAGTTTACAACACATTTTATACCTGCTGCCTTTCAGGTATAGTCTTCTCCCATTGGTTGGCTGGGGCCAGCTCCTATTGGCCCCTTGTTGGCACTTAGGCCACGCCTCTCAGCGCTTCTCTGCTCCAATCAGATCTTCTGTCACCTTTTAGGTGGCGTACTCTTCCTCTTCAGTTTACACATGTTGCTTCTTATTTCACAGTAGATTGGCCACTAAGTTACTTAATTCAATAACATCTTTATATCACATATTACATCTAAATAAGGAACAATAAGGCTCATTTAACAGTATACATATTGATTATTCTCATATATTAATACAATTAATAATAATCTAAAAAATATATAATAATAATTTTTAAAAAAAAGATGTAAAATCTAAAAAAATTGTAATAATAACAATAACACATATAGGCTGTGTACTAAGTATTTCAAAATGTCTGCTGTGAAAAATGTCAATTGTTTGTCTGTTGTGCAGTTATATAACATGCAGCATGCGTTTAATCTATGTGGCTGAATAATGCTTGTTGCACCTGCTGCGGTGTTGATGGCTGTTTTTTTAAAGATGTTTTATTGATTGTTGGTCACTTGTGTAAAAGTTGTGTAGATGATTATCAGTTGTGTGCACTGGTTGCAGAGTGCAGAATACATTGTTGTTTTTGGTTGTATGATGTGTATATGTTCACATGTTAATGCATTTAGTTTGTTGCCTAAATATGTTCTTTAATTTATTAGTTCTATCCTATAACTCACAGTATCATATAAATGTAACACAGTAACGTTTACTCAGAGTATGCTACATTTTTACTGACCTACTTCTCACTTTTATCTAATTACATTTTTACACAAGTCATTTTAGCAGAGTAAAATGTCTCTAAAGTAATGTTTTTTACTTAAGTAATATAGTGTAGTATTCTTGTGTGTGTGTGTGTGTGTGTGTGTGTGTGTGGTCTCTTTGATTCTTTTGATAGAATGAGTGATTACACAACTCAAGAACTCTCACACTCTACTCCTAAAAGGATAATATTTTTACATTTATGCTTTGGCAAGATTGTCCTTTTACTTTCATGTCAGTAAAATACGCTGAATGGAAATTGAAGAGAAAGCTGAGCAAAAATGATGATAATATATAGAAGATAATTACTATTCTGCAGCGCTTCATCTCTGAAAGCAGCACAAGGCCAAGCTAGACTTTTTGTAGATCTGTGCATGTTATTATATTATAAAATTAGAAAAAAAAAAATGCTATTAGCCTTTTTATTAAAGGGAGTTGTGATTGAAAATATAACAACAAAATGGACACATTTTCTCTGATGCCCACAAAGGGAAGTTTCTTTGTGTTTTGCGCTGATATCGGATAAACACCTCGTCTGTTTGTCTGGATTCAAACCTCTGTGCATCATGCATCGCTATGGTCAGACACACACACACACACACACACACACACAAACATGTGTACACAGAGTTCCGAGTGGGCTAAGTGTCAGGAAATCAGATCAGGAGGGGAGGAAGTTGAATTCTAAAATAAGAAAAACAAATCAACGCGTGTGAGTGTGTGTGCGCGTGTGTGTGTGTTCTGCACATTTGTAATTGCTTTTTACTCAGCGAGGCTGCTATTCTCATGAGTGAGAGGGACACGGACAGAAAAAAAACGAAACCAAAGGATATTCAGCGAGACATTGAAGTGTACACACCTCAAAGATAATCATTCATTTGTTGCTTTCACACCTTCTGAGTGACTGAACAACTTCACAGATTCAAAATGTTTATTTTCATGTTTATTTAACAGGGACCTCTGCAGGTTCTACATCTGCAGATCAAACTGTCTAACAGACTGCCATCTAAAGCTGCTAACTTGTAATGATGATGCTGATTCAGTTCAGTACAACTAGACGTGCACTGATGCACTTTGAGGTCCTTTCTGCAGGTCTAAAGCTTCCTGGAAGAAGCTAATGTCTCTTGGTACTAATTATGGGGAAACAGGTTTAATTCAAAGCAAAGTAAATGTTGGATTTGATATTCATTCATGAATGGAAACTTTAAAACCAGATTGTTTAGTTCATTCCAGGAAACGTCTTCGAAATAATTAGGAAATTAGGTCAAATATGTTATTCGATTGACATTTTGTTGTATTTATCTCTAAAAGTGTTACTTTAAAGTTGCTGTTAAGTTAACGATAAAGGCTTTATTTAGTTGTAAAAACTGTTTTCCAAAACTCAAATCCTGGTTTTCAGGATTTAAAGTAAATGTATACACGTAACGATAACCTTGGCCATTTTCACTGAACAGTTTCTGTGTAAGACTCTTTCCTCTTCTGGGTGTTTTTTGTTTAATTCTTGTTTAATGAATTTCCCTCGTGTTTCTTATTTGCATTTTCGTTGTCACACTAATGTCATGAAATTTTAAAAGGTCAGATTGACACAGGAAGCGTTGCTGAATTTCATACAATTTCAATAATTTGCTTCTTTAATTCTCATTCGCAGACTATGAGGAAATGTGGTTCAGATTTCTGGCTGAATACAATGTTAAAAACCTGCCACCGCTTTTTTATTTTTCCTCTCCCAGGCATGTTCAAAGTTTATGGCTGAATTACTATGAGACTGATTATGTCTCCCTGTATAAGAAGTAAACATTAAATAATTCAAAGAGTGAACCTGGTGGTGGCAGCTCTGTGGGCGGACTATTTTATCTGAGGCCACAGGTGGACAGAAATATTCTGCGCAGTTGTTTACTTCACTGATGTGGCTTTCAGGTGCATGTAAACACCTAAACCTGGAAAAAAAAAAAAAAAGCCCCTATGCCCAGTAGCTGCCTCTTTTCATGCTTGTAAACATTCATACAATCCCCAGCAGGTTTAAAATGGTTTGGGAGAGTGAATCTGTTCTTCAAAAAAATGTTTTAAAGATGTTGTGAATTTACCTAGAAGGTCAGAGTGACTAAGAGGGAGACGGAGTAAGAGGTGAGGAGATAAAGAGAGACAAAGGGAACAGACTTACCTTTTCAACCTTTTACAGACGCTTACACTGTCAGCACTCCCTCTTCAGTGCGACGACAGTCTGAGAGAAGCAACCCCAAAGGGAGGGTGACATTTACCTTTTTTTTTTTTTTCTTTCTGGCCCACAAAGAGCCCTCGACTCCTCAATAGGCACCGACACACACACACACACACACACACACACCGTACAAATAGCTCCTGACAGTGTCAATGTTTCCATTTAGCACTCAACTCGTGCCAATTTGAATGTCTCTGTGCAGCGGCTCTTTCACACCAGAGGGTAGATAAGATGGATCAATGTTTCTGGACACGTGTATCAATGGTTACAAAAATTAATCCCAAAAAAAATTAGATTAAGGCGGTCAGGAAACTGTGGGAGAACATCGTGAATTGTAAAAAAATTATCAAAAATTTAAAAAATCATTTTTGCATAATGTAGACTTTTTTTTTTTTTCTTTTTTTTTTACCGAAAATATTTCTGACTCGTCTCAGGAGCAGAAGCACAGGTGTTAAATTATCAAATTATTAATGGCTGCCGCGATGAAAATAGGCTTTTATTATATTGTTTGTATTATACGATTATATTGTTTTAAAAAAAACATTTATATTAAAGTAATTTGAAATTAACATTATGCTTAGTTGGCGTACACATTATATGACGGGTACGAGGAATTTATCTGTGTGTGTGTGTGTGTGTGTGTGTCTGTGTGTGTGTGTGTGTGTGTGTGTGCGTGTGCGTGTGCGTGTGTGAGTCTGTGAGTGAGGTAGTTGAGCTCCGTAAAAGAAAGCAATGGCGCCCTGACATTAAAAAGTCCCGTCTTGACATATTTCCTACTAAGCATCATCTATTGCAAGTTTCTCCCATACGTCACATACAGAGAGGAGGAGGAGGAGGAGGAGGAGGGGGAGGGGGATGAGGACGACGGGGAGGAGGAGGAGGGGGAGGAGGAGGGGTGGCAAATAAGCCACTCTTCACCTCTGACAAACACACACATGCAGGGAACCTCATCTTTTTCGAATGCAGGGCTTTGAATTGTAGTGTACTTTTACATTGTTGTATTGGTACTTTTATTCAAGTAAAAACATCTTTAATACTTCTTCCACTACTGCCAGGTCAAGGTTTATCCCTTTATCCCCTCTCCTTTCCTTGCGTCCTTTACTCGTATATTCTCGTTTGTATTTTTAGCTCGGTTTGATTTTTTTATCCGTGGTCCCTGGACAGCCGAATTGGGGAAACGATCTCAGATTCACGAGATGATGGCGGTCAGGCAATTATTTCAGTCGCTTTTCACACGCCCGTGCTTACTTCTGAGAGATGTGAAGTTCTTTTACTCTGCGATACGGTCAATTGAAGCTCCAAATGAGGTTCATTAACTTCAGTAAAGCAGCGTTTGGCTGGTGATGATTATGAAGGTTATATTCAGGCTTGCTTACAATGACTCCTGCATGGGAAAACGAAATATTGGTATTCAAAACAAGGCGGCAGGAACTATGTTTTTGATTGAAGGTACAGTAATTCAATATTCAATTTTGTGCTGAGTGCACACACACACACACACACACACACACGTAAGATACATGGTGGGTGACAACAAAAAGCAACAGGGGAATTTAATCAGTATTTAAATTGAAAAGAATTGGACTGTCATCACAGTATAATTTGAATTGTAAACTGTGTCTTTTCAGTTCCCCCAAGGTGTGTGTGTTTATTTTTTGTGTGTGTGTCTGACTCTGATGAGACAGGGTGCTCTCCATTGTTGTCCCGCAGTTTTCAATTTGAGGGTCATTTGTTTGCATTATCCAGTTTATGACAGGCGGGGAGGGAGAATGCCACTGTTGTATCTGATTGTAATTATTTAGCTGCTGTAAAACACTTGTCACTGCCTCTCCAGTTTTCCTCCACCTCATTTGTCCGACATCGTCTTTTTTTTTTTTTTTTTTTCTGGCCTCTGTCCTTCCTTCCTGCTTCCTTTCGCCTTGTTTTCTAACCTACGTTACTGGCAGTAGTGCCATTTAAAGGAAAGCCCCTTAGATTTGCGGGAAGTTTGTCTTGAAGTTTGTTTGACGACACTCGTTTTTTTAACTCAACCATTTTATATTGATCTCAACTACACACTTGCAAGGTTCCCGGGACTGCATCTTGCAGAGACTAAATCAGTCCGCAGACGGACGTAAAATATAAACACCTGGCGAAGTACTAAAGCTGCCTCTCTTTTACCTCAATGTGCTGTGACTCCTCACACACACTGAGACAATTTGCAGCAAAGTGGTCGGTGTAAGAGTCGGCGCCTCCAAGTTTGAGGTCACAATCCTCAGACGGGAAACGGCAGATTGTCCCTCTCAGGTTTGGAGGGTGATTGCTGCGTTAAGTAAAAAAAAATAATTTGGAGAGTAAAATGGAGCAGGTGATTGACAGGCAGAGTATTCTGGCATTGTACCTCGCTGTTGTTGCAAAGCGTGAGCCGAGGCTGAAGTTCTTATTTCCATGAGCGCAGGGATTGAACGGACAATTGGATTCAATTAGATTGTGGTTAAATGTGCCTAAAATGATTTCTTCTTTTGCTCCTAAGAACTCAAAAGGAAGCAGTTTCTCGGTGTGTCAAAAAACCAAGTGTTCATTGCTGTTCCAAATGGAGGCGGAGGGAATAGCTCGCTGTCGCAGGGAGAAGCGAGACGTGATAATTGTTGCAGGATGGGGATAATGGCACACAGCCACTCATACTGTTGCCATTGTTTGTACGGGACAGAAGTAGTTGTGTATAGACTTTAAAAGAAAATAGGGCTGAAGGAAGTAGTTCAAACCCTGCTTACCTTCTCACCTCTGCTCAACTGAAAGTCGGTTTGTTAGTTTCCTAAAGTTCCAGAAAGGATCAGACACAACCCCAAAAATTCCACCATGGAAATGGCGAGAGGGAAGTTTTCAGATGCTGTTTGACCGTCTGACAAGCTTCCTGGCCTCTTAACCCTGAGACAGGGGGAACACGTCCAACAGTCAAGAGACACCGGGACAGACCCAGGACATGCTGGAAGGATTATGTGTCTCATCCGGTCTGGGAATACCTTTGGGATCCACGGGAAGAGCTTGAGGACGGCGCCTCAAGCTCGCACTTCCACAGGCTCGGCCACGTTGTTGCATCCTAAGGACACACACAGCTGCTGAATGCCACACAAAGCTTTATACCCGGGGAAAAAAAAACAACCCCATCGACCGTCTCTGGGACAGATGCCACCTCTCTCCACCTCACCATCTCTCTCGTTCCCCTTTTCAGAAATTAATCAGGCGACGTGTACTTGGGAAATGAGGTGACATTTTCCTATAATGAGAGCGATGGGTGGAAGGGAAGGAATCACTGCGTTTCCAGGGCCCCGCCATCGACAGAGATTGACATTTTCCATTACAGAGTCAAAATGTACATGTGTTGCTCCATCTGAGTTGCTGTGTTCGTGTGTGTGTGTGTGTGTGTGTGTGTGGGTTAAGGTTAGTTTTGGCAGCAGACTGCAAAGAGGTCATCCATCTTGTTAAAAGCCATATCCTAAAGTCTATGCGTGTGTACATTTTGTGCGTATATGGCGTTTGTGCATGTGTGTGGCATCCGTGTGTGTGTGTGCGTGCGCGTGTGGAGTGGAGGTAAGGTGAAAACACATGATTTATGGAAGGGAGTGGTGCTGGAAAGCTCTGGGTACAGCGACGCCTGTAAATCCTGATAAAAAAACCTGGATAGAAGCAATTTAATGCCATCAATCTTCCTACCTAGAGGCTGTGATATATTGGTGTGTGGGGTTGTGTGTCTGTGTGTGTGTGG
>CALSBV010010705.1:8677264-8711594 GCA_943590825.1 Bovichtus diacanthus
ATATATATATACACACACATATATATACACATATATATGTATACACACACACACATATATATAGAAATATACAGAAATATATATATATACACATATATATATATAGAAATATACATCATGAGATCTCTTAGTGTTTTGTTAAGACTACACACATAATTTATGATATCATTTTATATATAATTTAAATTGCTGATACATCGTACCTCGGTTGCAGGTTGAACTGGCAGCGGTCAACTCTGCCTTCAGCTAAACTTCTAACAGACACAGGTTGACCAAAGTACACATGGATACTGCCGTAGTCTTCACTGAGGACCTTCCTGGCTTTAAACAGACCCTGCAAAAGGAGAGACGTCTCAGAACATGTGTGCAGGTTTTTTTCAGGTTTGCAAAATAAGCTCTTTGCACAACCATAAATAGTTATTACATTTCCATATTCCATTCATACTGATGTTGAAGTGACTTACTGAAGTGGACTCCTTGGGTTTGGGAATACCCAGCAGCTCCCTGGCATAAAGCGTCTCCTCCAGGATCCTCTCATAGCTGATGCTGACCGGGACCACGTGAACATCAAACACCTCGCCTTTAAGGAACGGATCCATCACGATATTCAGCAGACCTGGAGGACAGAAAGGTGTGTTTTACTTTGCTAATTAATATTGACTCTGGGATTCATTTTTGAATTGTGTGGACGTGTGCTGAAAACGCAGGATCTGATCCAGGGTCTCTTTAATAATCTGACTGCAGACGTCCGACAGATGTTTTGTAACTTACCCAACTTTGGAGTCAAAGACTTTGACGTCCGGCTTCTGGTCCCCTCTAGGAAAAATTCCACGGGTGCGTATCCATTCTGAAAATCAAATGCAAAAATCGAAAATAATCTCTTCCAACGTGACGCATCTACACGATACAGAATAAATAACAATAATATCCCATCAGTTGTATGGACAATCACTCTCTCACTGAGCGCTGTGAACCAATTAAAGAACATTAACTTTACTACTCCTCCACCTTGAGATAAAACATTTTTTTTTTTTTTTTTTAAAGGTTTTTTAGGAATAGCTTCCTCACCTTGAGCATGGTCTTGACGTACTCCGAGAAGAGAGTCCAGTACAGTTTGTCTCCACCAAACGACCTCCGGATAAAAAACGCTCCAGACATCCGCAGCATCTCCCCAATAAATTTCATCCCCATGAAGTCTGCAGGAACAAGCAAACAGGGATGGTGCTGTGATATTAGAAACATTAGAAATACCTTTAAAAAGAAAGGCAGAATGAGTAGGATTTGTTGGTTTGTAAACAACACATTTAAAGTGTCGTGGTGCTCGCCCCAGATTCACTCTTGTTTTGGAACAAACTTTATCCACTTGGGGTTTCGCCTCGCTATATTTTGTCAGCGCTGTGTCCACAATTTCTGTTGTACGCTTATGATCTGGCACCTGGTCGCTGCGTTTTTTTCTTTTTTTAATAAAATAGAGGTTGACGCCCAGAAACGTTCCAAACACAGCAAAATGAAAAGAAAATACAGATCTATACATTATTTTTCACGAAAATCCTTCTCATTGAGCCTTTAAATGTAGTTTACAGTTTACACCAACATTATTATGTGCAGCCTCAAAAAAAATCCCACATTGTAGAACCAACATTATGAGCTTGTATACAATCATAATCCCGCACCTCAGCGTATACAGTCTTGCTCTTCTCAAAGCTTACCCATGCCGGCAGCGATGACAGGCAGAGCCAGGTCGTAGGTGAACAGGATGTATGACATCAGCAGGAAGTCCATGTAACTACGGTGACTGGGTAGCAGGACTACCGGGTGCTCCTGGATGGCCTGCTGGAGCTAACAACAACGCAAGCAACAGATTAGGTGAGTATTTGTACGCGTGTCATCTTCATGGTGCTGCATGGTGGAATCTTTCACTCACACACACAGTGTCACGTGTGTATTCTCACCCTCTGGATGCCCTCCTCGTTCACACAGATGCTCCTGAACAAGGTTTTAAAGACCTTGCAGAGTGCGAAGGCAAAGAAGCGCACGGTGCTGAGCTGCAGAGAGTGAGCCATCTCCTCCAAGATGGCCGACGCCTCATCCTGGAGGTCATCAGTCGCCCTGCCCGTCTCTTTGGAAACCTTGACGATTCAAAAAGGAAACGATAAAAAGCACGAAACAGAAAGAAGTAGAATCTGGTAAATACGTTCCGACATCCGAACACTAGTTTTCTACTTTCTACTACTTTTTCGTTTGCCAGCTTTAAGTTATTAATAGTCGTATGCGCCGCAATTACAGAGAATGCAGAAAAGCCTGGACGAGAAACTAGACCCGAAAAATGCACAAAAGTAGAACTTCTCCTGACTAACCTGCCAACGTTAGAGTGTAATCTTCTGTAGCCAGGATGATATCCTGCTGTCACAACCTCTCATTTACCTGGTTGATGACGTAGTGCAGCTGATCAGACTGCAGCACCATGCTCTTCAGCACGCCGGATTTACATGGCGTCACTCCTTTATACAGAAGCGGAGTGTAACATCTGAGGGCGTATCTCAGGTCGCTGGAGGTCCTCCTCTCCTCCAGAATGTCCTCAAAGTCATCTCTCTTCTTCAGCATAGGGTCTCTAGGCTATTAAAGACAAAACGTCACACTGCATTAGAATCAGACATATCCATATTTCCTCCATTAAATTATGGCGCGGATCCGAATCACGGGGCGGACGCACGCATTATTGTTCACAGGCAAACGTAGAGGTCTGCTATTCTAGTTTATTATTGCAACCGAATGAGTGACCCTTTCTGTGTAGATAGGGTCGCAAAAAAGTGAAGTAGCAATACATATAAAAACGCATTCAGAATTAGGTAAAAGCACAACAGTATTATAATGTTGTAGCTTGCAGGTGGAGCTCATTTTCACTGCAATCTATTACATTAATATGTTGACAACACTTGAATTGACACTGAATTTTAAATGTCAAGCAGATTGATTTTTACTTGTAATTTAAAAAAGGTGCTCTGCCTTTAATTATGTTCCACCTCTACAAGATAAGAGAAACCTAGAGAGAGAAGCTTATTGGGAAACACTGGGTTGCATCTTTTTTAAATAAAAAGGCAGAAAATCAGTTCTTAAACACTTCTAAATCACTACTTAAACACTGCAATTGTGACGAACCACAAACACAAAAACACTGATTACTGTAGGAAATCCTGCACAATTGCAGAGCAGCATTTAAACCATGATGACCGAAACCTAAAGAGTGGTTGGCTACAGCTTTGGTTGCATTAAAGCAAAGACTCCTGCAGGCTGAAAGCATACAGAAATGTATAGAGGCGATGGTTTGGGAGCGAATATAGTCCCCATGTTCCCCAGCTCAATATATACTTAGAATGTCAATGTAAGGAGACATTTGAAAATGTGTTTTATGTTGTCAGCAATGTTTGCTTCCCTTATTCACTATGTTGAAATCACCAACCTACAGCTTATAGTCTACTGATGTTATACTACTTCAAATCCTACGCCCTGAAATTAGCGGGCAAGACAGTTTTTCTTAACAAATCTCTAACAATGTTCGCCTTTATCAAGAACACAGGACCCTGGTGGTGCAGAGATGACACACACACAGCTTCAGTTTAGTAGCAGAGAAAGATGTCGCAAACAACTAAACTGAACACACACACAGAAAAATTTATTTTGAAGCTGTGTTGTTACATCAACACCTATGAATGTGGGTTTCACCTGTTTCCATGAAACGTCAAAAGTCAAATAGTGTGCACTGAGCAGAGAGCTAGCCACGTTAGCTTAGCTCCCCCTCAAGCACAGCAAAGCATACATACCGAATAAACCGCGATGGATGCCATTCTTTGTCACGCTTTACAAATTCATACACGATGCATCCAGTGACGTTATATGTGCAGGGGTGTGTGTACGGCGTTCGCCTCTTGATATCTTGAGAAATAAACACTTGTAGGTGTTAGCAGCAGCTCGAGAACTCAACATGGGCGTGTACACACTGGCACTTCCGCATCTACGGCAGCCGGAAAGGACCAACCCGCCCGGTTACCCCACGTGCTTTTACAGTTTGTTGTCATTCGGCTCTATTCGTCAAGTAATAAATTAGCAATAATTGTTTGCTTTTATCCTGCTTGTACCATTAGCTTGACAATGAGCGGGAAAGAAGACGAAGATTGTTTGTTTCTCGAGCACGTTTTGGGAAAACTTTACGAGTTTGGTAAGTGCTGTTAGCTAGGTATGCTAGCTCTACTAGCACACTTAAAAAGGGCCGGTGTTGTCTTTTAATTCCGTTTTATTTGTTTAACCGTGTATCCGCTGGCACAACATAACTGTTAAAAACAAAAAGGACGTCTTCGTTGTGTTGCTTATAGTCATTTAACTCAATAAAACGATTGAACTGACGTGTATGTTAGCTAACGTTAGCTCGCATAAATAACTTGCATCCATGGTCACCTTTCTCTAAAAACACGTTTTCATTCATAAAAAAGTCTGAAAGGTGATTGTTCGTGAGCCCAAACTGACAACTACTAAGTAGGTTTACCCGTGATTTATTACACGTGCAGTGCAAACTATACATCCAAGTAAATGATAATGATAATAGATACAGTAGATACATATATGTTATTGATTCAGAGGGAAATTTAGGCATCCAGTAGCTTAAAAGACTTGACATTACATATCACATATCTGCCCCCATTACAAGTAAGAACAAATAATAAAATTAAGAGACAAAATATAAGAACAAATGGCTCTTACAAATACAAAAATACACTGCAACAGTGACCAGTGGCTGTGTAAACCTGATTTAGTGCAAATAGTTGCCAGTAGTGCCAACGTGTGCAAATGTGCTCACAGATCTATAACCATTAATAAGTGAGCATTAAAATGTCCAAACTAAAAAATGAAGGCTAAAGTGTCATAATGCTTGAAGTCCCGGGTTAAATGCACCTGTCAGGTTGAGAGAGGAGTTGTACTAAGCACTAACAAAAGTATGAAAGCAATACACCCACTTCCTATTTAATTAGGTACACCAGCAGAATCTAATGCAATCCAATACAATCGATAACTCCATTAACTACAACTAGTTGTATACCGGTATGTAGTTATATCACCTGACAGTGTCAATAAAACATTAGCTTCGTAAAGGGAGAATTTGTGATTTGTCATATTGTATTGCTTGGATTGTAATATGAAATGTATAAGTGTGTAAATACAGACACATGGTGATATCATATTCAGTGGTTTCCTCACGTGTTGACAGGATGCACTGACAAGTTAATCGTGTTTACCAAAACAAGCTGCATGAACTGGAATGAGATTTTTGTTTTTTCTTCAATTCATGCTCATGTTGTTGACGGTGCAGATGATGGACTGACAGCAAAAAAGAAGCTCAAGTCTCAGAAGAAGAAAAAACGAAAAAGAAGTGAGGAAGAAGAGGAGGAGGAGTTCAGTGCAGTCAAGGATGTCTGCAGTGACGCTGCAGACGGCCTCGCAGATCGTGTTGGTACCGAAACCCAGCAGCAACAAGCGAAGAGTGAACAAACAGGTGGGCGGTAACAGCACCACTCAGATAACTTGTCCATATTGATGTTTTAAAACTCTTAGCATCCACACACATGCAGAGTTTATTTTCTCGTTGGTTTAATACATCCCGTCTCATTCAGGTCCAACCGTCCGACAGGAGAGCCAGGTGGAGGTTGTGACGTTTCAGGACCCCAGAAAGAAACCGAGAATTAAGCGGACGCCAGCCCCCGACCAAGTACCTGTAAGTCTAATTTACTTCAGCTCCCTGAGTGCACTTAGACGAGTGACACGAAGGCCAAATCCGTTTTATTCAGGTGACGATGTGACCTGTTCGCAGGCGCAGTAACTGCATTGTCTTTCCCCGTTAGTAAAGATCTTAGAAGAGCATATTGGAAAATGTGCATCCATAACAGAAAACTTTGGACCTGTTACAAATTTTTTTTATTTGATCTACGCAGTTACTCTTCGCCTACCCTGTTTGTATATACAAATATCTACAAAAAAAACCATCATTATATGGTATGCTCCTAAATAGGGATGTGGGAAATCTATAAAATGTAAAAAAATTACATTAAAATGCCATAATGTCATGCTTTTTTACAGCTGGAGGAGCTGTATTTATATCACTAGTTTTATTCAACCAAATGTCCAAAGTTATATTGTCTTTATACTTTCATACTTAACAAAAAAAAAACATAAAATCCTGACACTTGTGAAGCTTGAACGTTTGGTATCTTTGCTTAGAAAATGATTAGAATGATTAATAGATTTTCTTGTGTAAAGGATCTGGACCTTTAAGATCTTGTGTACATCTGTACTGAGAAAATGTGCCCTGCATTTTACATTGTGCTGGGAAATGTGGTCTTCAACTCCTATAATTTCCTTTTTGTTACTGTATTTTACAACAAGTAGTTTATTTGTGCATTCTGATCTTTGACCTTTTGAAACTAACGTCCTCCATGCTGCTGTGACCTCTAGTCGTGACCTGTAGTCAGGCCTCTGTTTATGTTCTTCTTGTCAGCATCCATTCACTTCACTTTGCCTCTCCTCCTCTCCCCTCCCCTCCTCCCCTCCTCCTCCTGTCTCTTCTCCTCTTTGTCTTGCCTTTGGTTATGTGCCGTCTTCACTTCAAGGCCCTTCAGAAGACAACGGAGAAGAAGGAAAGCGACCAGCCAGAAGAACTCAATTTGGAAAAGGTGACAGTTTTATCACAAATGTACTTTACAGGTTTTTATTTTTTATTTTTCGATGTTACGTTTAAACTTTCAGTGTGAATAGATTCTTCTCATGGCTTCACTTTGTCGCTGCCTTGCTATGTGGAAATAGTTATTTTGAGATTCTGAGAAAAAGCTGCGCCAAATAAAATTTTCAGCGTTATGATGGAAGCTTTGGACTGTTAGGTGCAGACCTAAACATAATTACCTTTTAGTCCGCTTTATCCCGGTGACGTGTTTGGCTTCACGCTGTATTTGTGTCTCATCAGGCTCGTCTGGAGGTCCATCGGTTTGGAATCACAGGCTATAAGAAGGAGCAGCAGCGTGTGTTTGAGCAGGACAGAGCGGTCATGCTGGGAGCCAGGGTAAGGAAGACTGACGGCTGCTTTTAGTGTACATGTTTAATTAGCATCACAACCTCTTTAAAAGCCGATTGAACAAGTCTCGACTTCATTATCGTCTCTTAAATCAGCCTCCAAAGAAGGACTACGTGAACTACAAGACGCTGCAGCAGCAGATCAAAGATAAGAAGCAGAAAGCAAAGGAGGAAGTTCAGCCGGTAAGTTAAGACTCTTTTCCATTAAATGAACACAGTTGGAAATAGATTAAAATAAACAATACAATGTTAATAACATTTATAAATAAATCTTCCTCTGCCTATTTTTCTTGTGCCCTCTATCGTTGCTCTGTAGGACCTGAAGAAAAAGAAGAAGCCGAGTAATCAAAGGTGGGTGAGACGGACATTTCTAAATATATCTGTAAACAGTTTCCTCCAGCGTCTGATAGCGTAGATCACAGGGTAAAAACAACAAGTGTCATTCAACCTGTATATTACTAAAACATTGTGCATAATTATCTTTTCTCTAAGTGTTTCCTTGGCACAGAATGCATCCATCATTAACATTAATCAATTATATAATATAGATGGAAGATTCAGCACTAGTGTTTGGATTTAATGTAACAAAATGAACAGATATTTATACAGGTTGTCTTGTCACATCCGCCATCTCCACCAGGGACAAGAAGAAGAAGAAGGTGAGCTCTGGTTCTGGTTCTGGCTCGGCTCCCTCGGGTCAGGTGGGCCGCTTCAAGAATGGCATGCTGATCCTCAGCTCCAAGGAGATCCAGAAGATCAAAGGCAACAAAAGGCGCAAATAGGTTAGTGTGTTCTTGTACATCTAGACCCAGAGTCAGGGCAGCTACAGGTCTGCTCCTGGGACTTAAAGGGATAGTTTGGATTATTTGGAGCGGGGTTGTATGAGGTACTTCCATCTACAGTCAGTGTATTACCTACAGGTGGCGGTCTTCAAAGTTACCAGACTCCATTGACAAAAGTCATTTTAACTTGCAGAACAAAGAAGTTGCTGGTCTACCGCTGCCTCAATCAGTTAGTTTGTGTGTACGATTGTGCGACTTTGGTGAATTAGAACTAACCCTTTAAAACACCAAGTTTAAACAACAGAAACTAACTAACCGACTGAGGCAGCAGGAGACCATCAACCTCCGTGTTCTGTGAGGTAAAACTACTACTTTTGTCAAAGGAGTCTGGTTGTTTTTAAGAGCCTAGATAACGGCCTCAGTTCCCCGTTGGAAATGGCACTGAAAAATCACTGACTGGATAAGCACCTCACACAACCCCAACTTCAAAATGACACAAGCTCACAAGCTTCAGGGTTAATGTTTGAAATAGAGCAAGTGAAGGGTTAAACATCCAGTGATAAGGTAAACGGGGACTGACGTGGTCGCTGAGGTGTCTGTGTTTACGTTTGCAGGTGAGCCATTAAATCCTCCAGGATGGGAAAACAATAACTGCCGCCCGACACAGCCGCTGACTCAGCTCACTGCAGGACTGTTTGTCCGAGAGCTGAATCCAGCGTGAGGCTGATTTCCAGAGGACTTGTCTGCCGTGTTACTGCCGAGTCAAGGATCCAATTTAACGCTCTCCAAAATGGACCCTGAGTTTACACAGTGCAAAACTAGAGACTTCTGTCAAATCATTTTCCATCACAGTTAATTTATTTTTGTTTTTATAAATGACCAACAACGAAAACAAAAAAAAAAAAGACATTTCAGTTTCTCGTGTTTTACACTGCAAAGGTTTTTAAATTATGCCGTTTACAATGCATTTCTCATATACAAACCATGTAGTCGTACAAAACATTTACATTGGCAGGAAGGGAGGGGATCATAACAGGACAGATGGTGGTAATTATTGTTAAAAAAACAGAACGATTCACACACGAGCAGACATTTTCATGAAGAAACACACACACACACTCTGAATGGAGCAAGAGAAAGTACTTTTTCTCCCTTTTACACACCCTTATGTACACGACTTCTCGACTGCCTCGAGAAGCTGCGCTCACGGTGTCAACATTACAGATCGTGGCAGGAAACCAGTTCTTTTCCTTTTGTGAAAGGGAAAACATTAAAAAGTTGATGGATTTTGAGAGACGATGGCGAAACAAGAGGTGTGATCTGGCAGTGTGCGGCTGGGTGAGGTCACAAATTCTCACACCGTTTTCTTGAAGCAGCTTTTGTGTTTTTTTTTTTTATACATTTCAAAAAAAGAGCACGAGGAAATATGAAGCTTATCTGCAGCACATTGTTTCAAGCTGTAAGCAAATCAGTTTTTTTTTTGTTGAGATTTTGTAGCCGACCCTTGGCAAGCAACCATAGACAGTGTGTATATATATATATGTATATATATATATATATAACAATTGAAGAGGGCAATATACAAAAGAAAATAAATATGTAATTCAATATATTCACATACTTTATAGAGTAAATAAATATGCCATTCTTTAGGTTAAACAGCTTACAGCGGTGACATGCTCTTCTCCCCAGCATCATATCTTGAAGTTAAATGAAATCTCACATTCATGGGTGGGTACATGTGGGGTAAAGGGACATGCCATACAAGCACTCTTACAATACCATATCTAGACAGGAGTGACTACAATGTGACTTTAAGTATGTGATGTTTGTCTGTATCTGTCACATTAAGTACTGTTTTGATATATTCATTTCAGAAAGAAAAAGGAAAAGGCGTGACCTCATTTGACCCGATACTGTCCGACTTTCTGAGCCTCCACCGAACACCTTCAGTGTTCACTTTTATTCCCTCCAGACATAATTTCCTCTGACACCAACACAGCCCGCAGACGTGTAACCCAAATCATCCAGACTATCAGACGAATGAACGAGGTTCACCTTTGGTTATCTGATAGATGTCTCACTTTGCTCGTGGGCTCTAAAATCTATTCCTGGTCGTGGCAAAGTCGAGCTCGGGGGCATGTTCCTCTTCTGATGTGGGAGGACGGTCAGAGGGTAAAGACTGAGCGGAGCCGCGCAGCCTCACGTGATGCAAATGTAGACCTTATGTGGTAAGCTGGTAGTCTGGGGCGCGTCGGGAAAAATTCCCCTTTTGGCAGATAGTTTAGATGTTTGCGTTCTGGGTCGCGAGAAACTGGTTCAAGTCCTGACTTTGACGCTAATGTTGCATTCATGTCATGTGGGAGAGATGGTGACTGTAGGCTTCAGTTGGTAAGACCCATACACAGAATGCCAATTAACATTCAAATAAAAAAGATTTTCATTTGGATTTTTATTGTTAGCAATAAAATGCTTGATTAAACCTGCAATAGCTGCTTTTGTTTGTTTTTTTGGCCACTTGGGGGCAGCAGAAACAAAAGCTGTGGCAACGCTGACGTCACCTTTTAAAGTTGATACGGTGAAGTTCTTAGGAAAAAGTTGTTTATTTAGACATCCAGCAGACACAGAGCAACATTAGCATTCATTTGGAGCTGTGTTTTTGGACAACAGACAAATGTAGCTAAAATATTCACTCTTTTGTTTCCACTCTTGAGGGAAATATCCAGTTCAGTTGCTAAATGCTCCACTATGTTCACCAGATAGTTGTGTATGGTGTTCTTTTTTCACGTGCTGCAGCTAAAACCAAAGCTGTGAGACCATCAGAGTGAATCCAAACAGTTAAGTTAAAAGCCAGAAAACCAAAAACAATGAGCTGAAAGACACTAAAATGCTCCGTAGAGGTGAGGGGAGTCGGGTGAATATTCTCTGGGTTCATCACTACGAGCGACCATTTTTACTTTACACATTTGATCCATTGTCATTATAAAAATAAAGATGTAAAACAATCTTTCCCACATAATTTGGATGCATCATCAGGTGCAAAAAGCCAGTTAAGCTATTTGAGCTTTTTGCAGACATAAATGGGAGAGTAATAAACCTGCAGTTTGCTGTTCTGGGATTTAAATATCGTGAATTTAACATAAGTAACAGCTTTGAGTCATAAATAAGAAAAAGATCCCATCCCAATCTCCCAAAAAAGGCTCAACATTCCTCTATAGCAGTATTTCTTACTTATTACTACCTAAGGGAAGTACATATTAAAAGATATTACCTTATACTACTCTAATGTGCAACAATTAAATAGATTCTTAAAAAAAAAGAAAGGTACAGGCTTCCACATTTTATCATGTCCCTGCTGTTGTATTGAAAATAGACCTCACTAATTCCAGTAAGAAATACCTTTAAATACTTTAACTTTTTCTCATTCTGTTCGGTCACTTGGCATATTTAAAGTTTGTGTCGAGCTGAACTATTAAAAGAATACGGCCGTGGTAAGTTATATGTAATTGCTGCCTGCAATCATAATGATTTGATATAAAAACTTGTAAAAATGTAAATGACTGCAATTCTATGTCCCTGATTAGATGTTTGAATACCATGAGATAGTTGATGAGTTAGAGTAAGAGATCTGACACTTTAGTCGGACAAAATGTTTGCCGGCGTTGTTTAAACGTCAGATTAAAGGTATGAAAACACAGTCGTCTGATATGAAACAGGATTAGTTCATTAATCCTGCTGCTGCCAGCGTCCACCAGCAGAGGGCGAGCTGTCGTAGCGGTTGGCTTGAACATCACTCATCGCAAACACAGAAACACAGCACGCTATTTACAATACAGCCTCAGATATTTTTGTAAACTTGTTCGACGCTTAATCCATGCTTAATATCACACGTCATAATCATAACTCACATGTCGGTATTTACATTTTGTTTGTGGATTTCCATTCACACATAAACCCACTTTTTGTACGGCAGGTGTGTGTCTCACACATTATAGGGGATATACATATTTCAGATATTGTAATAAAGATTAAATGAATTCATTTAAAAGCAAACTTCTCCATCCTCTGCTGCATTACTGATGAATTATATACAAGGGTACTGAGTGGTAAAATGACATTTTATAACCGTGGTCACAGTGGGTTGGTTGACTTGTGAAGCTCCTCTCCTCCACGGGCTGCTGCATCCAATCCTTGAGGAGAAACGTAGCAGCGAACGTAGCTTTACCTGATGTGACTTTTCAAGATGCATTTTCAGCAGGACACATTGATGGTGCCTGAACGAGATTCTACAGAGAGACTGAGAGATGAGCACGGAGGGAGTTTAGCACGAGACAACCGCACGTCTCTCATCGGCTTTTTGATGTTTTACAGAAGCTGTTGGTCTTATGAAAGGAAACGACAACAGAGAAAAGTGAGGGTTTGGCTCAGTTCCATTTCATTTCAGCGTTTTCTGACATTCATCCCTCGAGGTGAAAACATTCCCTCACGAGACGGCGTGAATCCAGAGCCTGGGAGAGGCTGCAGGGAAAACATCAAGGAAGGAAATTAATCAACCTTTTCCCTCGTTTTTAAATAATTCAACAAGACAAGGTACAAGCTGTTTGCACACAAGTTGGCAACCGAATTAACACGAGCCCCCCCACTTTTTTATTGAATGCTGCAGGCATATTTTAAACTCTAATCTCACTAACATGCCAGTTTAGTCATTACAAGATTATGCTGTGCAGCTAAATATTATTCACAGAACTTCATTCTAAAATCTAGTGGAGAAAGTAAAAAAAAAATAAATAAATGTCTGGATGAATGTTGGAAATTGTGTATAACTAAATCGAGCCATAAAAACACGAAGTCTCGTCTCAGCGCAAACTGTATTTAGCTTTGATTAGAAGAATATAATGTATAGAGAATATAATGATGCTGTCAATCAGTGTGAAAAAGTAGATTTTAACATGGAAAGGGGAATTAAAAGGGGGAAACTGGATGTTAAGTGTTAAACTTCATCTCAGTTGCTGCAGAAACTCATTTCAAATCACCAGTAAAATGATGTTAAATTGAGTTGCCTTGCTTATAGAAAAGATCTCAATATGCAGATTTAAGGGGACATTAGAGACTGAGAATTAAAACGGCATCTGTTATCATTTAAGCTAGAATCAAAAAACGTGCTGTGTAGGTTTACAGCCTGAACTGCTGATTATTCACTCGCTTTTCATGCAACTTTATCAAACCGTCTGTGTACTTTTGTACATGCTAGCATGAATAGTAGTTAATAATCCAAAGTGGAACAAAATGCAATCTGTTGTTTCTACGAATGCAAAGTAATAGTTGGGCTTTTTGGACTAAAATACACTCGTTCGCTTTCTTGCCGAGAGAGTTAGACGTAAGGATCGATGCCACTCGTGTGGCAGAAACATGAAGCTACATCCGGTTAGCTTAGCTTAGCATAAAGAGTGCTCTGTCCAAAGGTGACACAATCTGCAAACCAGCACGTGTAAAGATTACTAATTAATACATTAGATCTCATTTGTTTTATCCGCACTAAAAATGTAATAAAACAAGTGTGCTTTCAAAGCGAACTATTCCTTTAGTGTGCTGCTCTCTCTGCTGTCTCTGCCTTCTTATTCTACTTGAGGCAGATAGACTGCGACTGGTAAATCACAGTCTACCAGAAACTGAATTACTCCCTTCTCAAAAAGACGATGACAAGCCACTTCAAAATTCCTCATCGAGACGCCACTGACTGCCAAGAAAAATGCACTAAAATGAAATGTACCGCTTTACCCTGCAGGGCGGTCGCTCCCGAGGTTTGAAGCTCGGTCACATTACTGAAAAAATGAAATGGAATCGAGCCCAATCCTCCTCAGCTTTTCACCTCGGCGTGTAAACCTTTTCGACAAGCAGCACCAAACAATCTTTGTGGAAAGGAAAAACCGGAGCGTGCGGTGCTTTCGGAGTCCCGACTGGGACAAAAATGTTCATTTTAAATATTTTGTGAGTGACACATCCCGCGGTGCCACTACTACAAAACTCTCTCTTCGTCTGGCTTTACCTTCTACCTGTAAAGACACCTGAGAGAGAAGCGGAGCAACAATAAGCACCGATGAATTCTTTCTCCCTCGCTTCCTGAAAGCACCTTGTTCTCGTGAACTCGTGTCAGTTTCTTCGTTTGTATTTTCTTGAATTTGAATCCCTAAAAAGCTCCGAGAACAAACGGAGAAATGAAAAGGTCGACGTTGTTTCGCTGCACAGTGCTTCATTGATTCTGCGAGGCTTGATTAGTTTAGTCTCAGGCCTCGAGGAACGTTTTCAAGCTGTATTTTTTTCTTCTTGTTGAAATTGCTAGAAGGTAGAAGCTGGAATAATAAATGATGACATAAAATGATGTTGGTATCCTGGAGTTCACGGGGCAAAAACTGGGATATGAAAAAAGTATGGCAATCCACAGCAACTCCAGCCACCTCTGTAGTGACGTCCAAAAGCTGCGATCATTACAATCACAGCCAATAACAACCCAGATTGTATTCCATCCTCCCAAATTATAGAGCAGGGTTTTTCATTGAAGTGTATCCAAGACAAAGGGCACCTTGAGAAGGACGGGTGAGTCCCATCTGACGCGACGGGGAAAAACCCACGTGGGAGCGAACTGCCGATGACATCGTTGGGTTTGCATCCAGGGCACGCTCAGAGGGGGGGAGGGAGGGAGGGTCTCCTACTGTTTGGTATTCTTTGGCAACTCCAGGCCCGTCAGTAAGGTCGCCTGAAAGAGCAGAGCAGATCATCTGTGAGGAGCTGAGACGTAACAGCTGAGCTGGATCTGGGGAGCACACGTGTGGTTTAATGTGGGGGGCGACACATTTGATGACTAGAGCGGGACGGGAATCTTAAAACAACAAATCTGTATTTATTTATAAATATGCAGTTTTTAATAGGAATGAACACGGAAACGAGGTGGGGGCGGGAGTCATTCTTCCGGTGTGTCACTGTCTAACTTAAAAAAAAAAAAAAGTAAAAACATTTTTTTTGACACTACTTCAACTCACACACACACACACACACTGACCTGCACGTTTCTGTTGAGGCTGACTGCAGGTACAAAGACCCCGTCCAGGTTCTCAAAGGCAGTCGGTCCATGCTGCACCTTGTTGATGTAGAAAGTCAGTGTGTGTTTGTTCAGATCCAGCAGGACACCCACAGTCGAGCCCTTAGTGATGCCTCCCTCCGCCCTGCACACACACACAACAAATAGATCAAACTGGTTCATTTGTGGTTCATATAAAGTGAAAGTGAGAGTGACAGTATATATCTTATTTCATTTCCTGGATAAATGATGAACTGATTGTCAGCGGACACGGTGTGTTAATATGAACACTTTTTAATGTCCATAACATTGACAATACAGTAGAACATCACTGAAACAGGGAGACTTGCATCTCACTGACTTTATGCAAATATCCAAGAAATCCTTTTCTCTTCTGGCTTTTATTCTTCCATTCTTTCTCTACAGCTCGTTAAAAAGACGTTTTAACTGGAGCTTGTATTGCATATTCATGATTTATTCTACATATGTGTCCAAAAACTCATCAAAGGGAATTCAGACGACTTCAACTACTGTGCGTGGTACGGGGACAAAAATGGACACTTAATGAAAACTACGAATGTTTTTCTATCCTGAAGGAGATATAGCACAACGACGTATTAGTGCCATTGTAGGAAGAAAAAGAAATAATTACAGACAGAGGGGTAAAAATTCAGAGGAAAAGAAAACGGGATGTTCTCTGAGATTTAAGAGGCACATTTACAAGAAAGAAATCACACATTTATAAGTAAAAAAAACACAGAAATAGTGTTTGTTTTTTGTCAAGGAAGGAGCCACAATGCTTCACTTCCCCTCATCACATCCGCTTGCTGTGTATTATGCAGTAAATGACCAAACAAATTATACTTTGCAATCGGATTTAGTAAAAAGGAATAAAAATACTTGTGATTTTAGCCCAAAATCACCGTAGTGTTGTATCATAAGCATCCGAGCTTTGAAGAGAGTTTTTTCCCCTCATACATTTACGCCTTTAATCTTGGAAATACTGAGTTTTTTTCTCAGAATATTACCTCCAACCCACCAGCTCCCGCAACGTACGTCACTTTAACCTACAATGGCCCCTCACGCACCGTCGCAGAGACACGGTGGGATGGGAATTGTGTTTCTGCTAAGAGGCTCATGTGTTTCTACCACCTCCAGACATGTAAGCATGTATGTAGCCACGTTTGAAAAACATGACGCCTGCCTCAGGACTGAGTTAGTCAGCGCTCTGAGGAATCAACATGCGGTAAATAACAACATGAAACACAGACACGAGGTGATTAACGACGAGAAAGCAAACACAGGCACAGAGAATAAATCTGTAGTCTGGGTGGACCGAGGTAGAGAAACACAAGGAAAGTCAGAGGGTTTTTCATTATATCTGTGAAGAGTTGACTGTTTTTTGTTTTTTTTTTAATGTCAAAAATAAAACATTTTTTTGTAAATAAATGTTTAATGAGGGTTTGATAGTTTCGTTGTGACGCTGAGAGACATGGTGCAGAGAGATGTTTTGATGTCTCCTACAGGCTGCAGTCTCCTTTTACTGCTCCCTGGTGTGTGTGTTAGTCGTAGTGTATGAGCCCCGGGGGCCCCTCTGTCATCCTGTGTATGTATCATAATCAGGGTGTGTGTGTGTGTGTGTGTGTTTAGTTCTCTGCCGTGTGAGATTTATTGCAGAACAAATAATGATGAATGGAAGAAGGAGAGTGGCACGTCTCGGCTTCCTGCTGTTCTTATTGAGATACGAGTGTTTATGATAAATAAAGACGAGTAAACCTTTCTAATAAGGCAAACAAGTTTTAAAGTTGTGACTAACTGGCTAATTTACTGGTTAATAAATCATTTATTCATGTTTTTAACATCAGTAAATACAACTTTTGAGTTGTCAGGTTGTGAAAAAAGACTTCAAGTGCAGACTTGATGAATTATTTTAATGAATAACTTACTAACACTAACTGCAGACTTAACTTATTATCAAGTGAGTGAAATATTAATAAAGGAGTGTAAATGTCACACTTTACAAGAAGCCATCCCTGCACTCACAAATCTTTGAAAGTTATTAATAAAGGTATATTCCACTAATAAAATCTATCAAGTCTGCATTTATAAATGTTAATGTGTTTTAAATAAGCAGATGTTGGTTTTATTTTTACAATCAAATTCAAATTATTATTATTTTTTTTTATATTATTATTGTTATAATTATTTCATTTTCAAATTATTTGCAATATTTTTTATATTGAAATTATTATATATATTTAATACATTTATTTGTATTTATTTTTTATTTGTCATTACATTGTTTTAAATTATTTTCATCCATTATTCTTTTAATATTTATATACGTTTTTGTTGTTATGTGCCTGACGTGAAATATATATATTTTTTGCTGAATAAAGTTTTATGCAAAAAAACAACAGTCGACCTTTAATTTGTACTTAAAAACCCTTAACACCTTAAAAAAAATTATTATTATTAAGTAAAAATCTAATATCAGCTACTCAGCTCTTCAACTACAGTCGTGAAAAACACAAAATAAAAAGGATTATCTTTAAGTTCGGCCGTAAACACCTACCTGTTGGTGTGGGAGTTGTTGTGCATGAACCAGGAGCGGTTGTTGTCCACATACATGGCCCACGCCTTGTCATCCTTCCCCAGCATCATGTCCTTCATGGTGTTGATCCTCGCCACGCCGAACGCAGGGTCCGGGTGGTTGTCATAGCGATCGATGCGGACCTCCCAGTAGTGGATGCCCTGAGATTCAAGAGGAAGTAGTGATTTTGGTCACCTGCTCACTCGCATCAAACAGAATCTATATCGTCTGTGGAGCAAAGCCAATGCCGCAGATAGCGAACGTGTGTTTACTTTGGAGAAAGCGGCGGTTCCCAGCACCACGCGGTCATCGTAGCTGCTGCAGCTGACGGTCTGGTTTTCATTGGTCAACACGATGTCCCGGTGAGCTGTGGTGGGGTCAAAGGTGAACCAAGCCACTGTGGGGAGGAAACCGTCGGTCAGGATGACACATTCGCCTGCTTTGTCTTTAAGGACAAAGAGTTAAGACAGAATAAGAAGTTCTGAAAGTCTGTGCCGCCGATGTAGTTTTTACATTTACGATGCTCTGTTACAAAGAGATCTCGGTTTAATCATCATACGTCAGAAATACAGCTACATTTAACTCCTTATTTTGCTATAACAGGAGGAGATGGTATGTATTCATGTTAAAGTGACTGAAGAAGAAACAGAGCAGATGTTTTGACACAGTAGCAGCAGCAGCACTATCCAAATACTTCAGACAAATTATGATTTAGGAAATTGAAAGGAAATGGTAAATATACACTTTGAAAATTCTTAAATGGATTCATTTTTATAAACAAGAAAAAAGTTCAGCCTCTCATTTCCTCTCAATTACATTTTTGACAGGTCCCATCTGCGTCTCCAATGTGCACAAGCCTGAATTCTTACATTTTTTGGCAAAAAAAAAAATATAGCCAACCATATACTGTTCAATAAGAGCTCACGGAAATGCATTTTATTACATTTTTTGTGCCAAATATTATTATACTATAAACACATATATATAAATATATATATTATACACATTAAATGTATATATAATACATTGGTTAACACATGTTTTAACAGTTGGTTCCTTCCAGTCAGAATTACATATGGATAATCATGTCCGGCATTATATATATATATATATATATACACACACACAACATTATGTCTGGCGGGCCATAAGTGTGTGGGGGAGTTAAGCTGCGGTAAAAGCGCACGCACACACACTCACATACTCTCACACACACACCATTTCTCCATGTCGCTGTAGGACGCGAGGCCCCCGAGGAAAGACAAGGAGGAGCGATGAGTGGCGAGAGAAAGAGAAAAAGAGGGCGAGTTGGTAAAGAAAGGGAGATGACAGAGAAAGAAAAAAGAGGACGGGGGGGATGAACGGTTATCAGTCAGGAAACAGACTAATGCTCATTGTTGTGGTGGTTGGCAAAGTGAGACATCATCCCACTGTGATTATGGAAGATTCTTTGTTATTGCCCTTTTTTTTCTCCTTCTTTCTCTGATTCCTTTCGCCTCCTTTATTTTCTTTCTCTCCCTTTGCCCTCTTCTACTTTTGTTTTGCTTCCTTTTCTGTTTTCGCTCGTCTTTCCTTGTTTTCCATTATTTTCCCTTACATACTTTCCTTTTCTCCCTTTCCTTTCCTATTCTCTCTTTTCATTCTTTCTTTTACGTTCCTATTTTTCTTCTTTGTTCCTTTCTTCATTCATCCCTTCTTTCCTTTCCTTTCAAATTCTCTGTTTTTCACTGCTTTCTGTCTTTTTCCATCCCTCCTGTCTCTTCCTTTCCCCTTCTCCCTTCAATGTCCTGCAGTATAAAGCACTACATGCTTCCTCTTCCTCTTCGTCTTTTCCTTTAAAACACCTCCAGACTCATCCTCTAAGAAGCTTGCGTAATCGACTTTACATGGTACAAATTCATGCGTGTCATTAAACCTGTTTTTTACGAGGATCATCACAATCATCATGTCTGCAGAAACGATAAAAATCCATTATTCTACAGGAGACACACACACAAACACACCTGACCTACCGTCGGAGGTCTTGAGCACCACGGTCTTGCTGTACGGCCCCACACCGATGGCATTATAGGCTTTCACCCTGGCATTGTAGGAGCTGTTAAAATGGAGGCCGTCCACCGTACACACCGTCTCCTTCCCCACATACACCTCCTGATCACACACATGCATTTCAGTAGCATCATTACAAATGCAGATTAAGTGCACACACATGTATGTTTGCTGCTTAAACACATGCGATCTATACATGTGCTCAAGTATTAGTCCAACACACTTAAAATGCATGTTCACGAATGACATACATAAAACACACACACACACACACGCACACACACACACACACTACCATCTGGCTTTAGTCAGAGTTGAGCAGCATATGGATAATTAATAATAATTAATAATGACATAAAAAAGACAGACAAGCTACAGAAGAGACATAATTCACTGCCTTTTGGATCAGATTACTGTCGTATTAGTGTCAAGCCTTGTACTCTGTTTTGCACACATTACATGTTATAACTCATTATATTATAAGTGTGTGTTTTTTGCGAGGCACCCACCCTGTACTGTCCTCCGTTGCCGTCGTCCAGCTCCAGGATGTAGCCCTCGATGGGGCTGACGGGGGGAGCAGTTACCCTCCATGCCAGGGTGGCGCTGTTGTTCCTGGTGCAGCACTTCTCCAGCTGCAGGAGAGGAGCCGCCGGCACCGAGGGCCCGGACTCCACTGTGGGAGGGAGAAATATGGATGAGATGTAAAGATTGTAATGGGGAAGGGGGGAGGGGGGAAGGGGGAGGGGGAGAGATTAAAGGGTGGATCGATGAAGGCGAAAAAGAAGACAAACAGGGTGATGTCATCAGCTGGCTGGTTGCCTTTAAACAAACTGAAGGGAGAGAAAGACGAGCTTTAATGTTGATCGAGTGGGAGATAGAAAATTTAAATAAAAAAGAGCCTTAAAGGTGAAAGAGCTCCGGGTTCATTTACAGGGCAGCAGCTGGGAATCAGTGGAGGCTTTAACTAGGCCATTATACACTTATAGGTAGCAGTGGTGCAGAGAGTTAGACCGGTATAAGATAGTGGATATGTTCTTACTGAAGCTTCCAGAAGCAATTATTTGGACACTATTTGGCTTATTTCTTGCCAACAAATCAAGTATTTCATGTACAAATGATATGTAGGCTGTTTAATTAAAAAAACTAAACTGATTAAACTGTTCAAAATGAGTAAGCAGCTTAAGAAAGCCAAGAAAGGGAGGAACAAGCATCATATCAAAGACAGTTTCTAATAATAAAAAAAAGGAAAAGAAAAAAGACATCTGTCCAACCCTGTGTGAAACAAACACACGAACAACAGAAACAGGGTAAAAGAAATAACCACTGAACACACACAGGGTGAGGAAGTCTTCTTCATTCATCATTTCTTTACTTCTTATCTGATCTCTCGACACCAAAGTCAGCAGCAGTGAAGACACAGAGGAAAGGCAGCAGTCATGACGGAGGGAACGACAGAGCAGGATCGATGCAAGAAATCGTGAACATATAGATTCAGTTCATCAATATCAATTCAAATGTAATACGTTTCACAGCATTTGTCGCCAAAGTAGTTCTTTGATTCATCCACAACTACAAGATAATGATTACAGAGCATCTTTTGTGTGGAATTTATCTCAATACACTCTTTTTTTATGCATTGTATTCATTTGACATATTTATATTCATTATCATTGCAGTGGAGTGTCCTTTGCTATTGCTTTAAATTGTTAGTATTTAATTTTTTTTTTGCATATTTTGCATTTTTTATCTTGTATAACAATTTAATAACACGCTGACATTTTTCCCTCAGCGAAAGAATGTTGGAAGGACACGTTAATACACATTTTATATTATATTTATATTTACATCCCGTGTTTTGCTTTACGAACACAAAATGCTGTAACCAAATACCACCAAAGAAGTACTTCAGGCAACAAATTTCTGTGACTTTTTGTTCCAGCGTTCCAGTGAAGGCAGCACTATTCTGCAGATGTGCCATTCATTGGAGAGGATCTGGAAAACAAAAACCATGCAGAGGAAAGAGACCAGATAAGACGCCGTGGGACTAAAAGACCGGTGAGTGTCCCAACCAGAGTCGGGGCTGAGGGACGAGGAAGGAGTGACGAAAAGAATTCAAGGGAGGAAAACAGAGGTTCACTGTGAAAAGTAAAGTCTCTGAAATACCTCCTGCGCTCTCTGTCTCCATCTCAGCCTCACCACTGTCTGCTGCCTGCATTTGTTTAAATAACGGATTCTCCTGCACATCTGGAAATATGACGTTAGTTTAGATGTGTTAATACAGGAGCACATGGACAGAAGATATAAAGCAGCTGGAAGTAGGTCAAAAACATTATAATTAATACACAATTCTTACATAGAAAACGCTTTTTTATTTTTTAAAAATGATTATTTAAAAAAAAAAAAGGTAATATATTGTCTTTTTAACACACTGTAATGTTAATAAGCATCTTATAAGGATGTATAAGGGTCTTCTTACCTATTAAATAACGGTTATTAAAAGAACATCATATAAAGCGTTAGTAAAATCTCTTAACTTCAGTCACGGGCTTTATTTTATTTACCAATTTAACAGAATTGACCTTAAATCTGAACCTCGAACACAGAAGGGTTTAAATAACAAACATTGAGATACTATGAGAAATTCAGAGTGTTGCATCAAAAAAGTGAACATTACACGCATCGTTCGTTCATCACAAATCCTCCCTTAAGAAAAGATTATTAAAACCTGAAGAAAATATTTTTCACAAAATTATTATTATTTTTTTTTTTTAATGTTTCCTGAGGTTTTATGTGATTAAGTGAGTGAAGCGGGAATAAAATCAGAAGCAAAAGTCATAAAGAAAAACAAATTAAGCAGGGTTGTAGCCTCCTTTAAAGGCACTGAAGTCATTTTATGGGCTTGTTCTAGTATTTTTATTCTCACTAAACTTACATTTGACTATAGGCTAACGAACAATATATATAAATGCTTTATAACACCATTTAGAAATGCATGTTGTGAAATAAAAGGGTAAATGCTTTATTTTATGGGTCAGTAATTGCCTAATTTATTCCAGGCAAGAACCGCGTAACCTGTTACTAATTACATGAGAAAAAGAGAGTTTCTAAGCAGTTGTTGATTTACAGAGAACCACTCATGAAGGAGAATCAGAAGCAGAACGCCTCCTACACTGTGTCGCTCAGGACGTCAAGGACTGAAATTCAAAGACATGAAGTCAGACGCTCCATCTTTAAACTCTTATCGCTTTGTTCTGGATGATCAGCGGGATGTGAAGGTGGGAAAACATACGGATGGGTTACAAAAAAAAAAAAAAAGGGACGATCAAAGCCTCTCTACAAGGTACAACCTCATTGGGATTCGCTTGAATTGAGGTGAAATTAGAGAAAATCTCCTTTAAGTACGACTCAACCAGGGCCATGACCTTGTAATATTCATAATGGAACACAATGCATTTTGAATCAACTATTGCATGTAACGTTAAGTCCAAAGAATAATGAGCATTATTTTGTATTTTACCAAGGTTGAATCCACAAAAAAAACACCTGATCTTCACTGCCTCAGGAGCCGTATCATAATAAAATATTCATAGTGCCGACTGCATATTTAATGTACATTAACAATACATCTGGGTAATCTCGAAGACCGCAGCAGAATTAATGTAAGGGACGCTGTGTTTACTCGTGCACGCCAACCGGTTGCTGCGTAGCAACAGCCGATGAATAGCTAATCAGTGGTGTACATCGCTGAACAGCTGGAAGGAGGAGGAAGAGACGAGCAACAAAAGCAAAACGTTTATCGCTATATTCATCGTCATGGGGCATTTTTTTCTTGCTCCGGGTCAGGAATGTTTGTGTGTGTTTGTGCACGTCAAGCGGATTTATTTATAGAGCCCGTTTAAAAAAGGGAGACTCCACTGATTTCACACATGAAGTTCACTCGTCTGACAACAGCTTTATTAAGTCTTCCGAGAAAAACAACACATGGATGTGAATGCCGACAGTATGAGAAGAACGGGAAAGCCTCCAGTTATTCTGACTTACAAGTGTTTCAGCATTATTACAAGATGTTTGGTTAGCTTTGTAATTACATCATTTAAAATCAGGGCTAAATGAGCTACTTTCGCCATGTTACGTATTTGAGGTGGTTCATTAAATAGTGAAAACGGACACAAACAAACTGTACGTTGCTCCTTCAAAACTCACTGAACCCACTTCGTTATGTGTTCATTTTGGATTTTATCTAAATGTAACGGTTTGTTGACACTTACGTAAATGTGGTTGTCTTCACCAGGTGTGAGATATTGTCACTTTCATAAATGTGGTCGTCTTCACCAGGTGTGAGATATTGTCACTTTCATTCCACGTTAACGCGGCATAATGACACAATTGAGTAGCATTATTCGACCCATACTACGGACTATAAGTCAGGATCTCTCAGCCTCAGCTACGTTGATTTTTATGGTTCTTTTCAATCCGTCTCTCGCGAAACCCCCCATCTTTATGAGCACTACTAAATCAATGGACTCCTTTAAATACAACAAATGTTAAAAGGAGTGTTCTAAAATACAACAAGAACAGAAATGAGAATAATTGGCATAGAAAACACTAAGCAATCCGGTAATCATTACTCAACTGTGGTTGTGAAGCAGAATTTAAAAGCAGCCTATTAAATGGGAAGTGTGTGCTTTCGTGTGTTCACCTTTGCCCTGGCAGAAGTCCAGCTGCAGGATGGTCTGCAGCAGCGAGTCGGTGGTGAGGGTGAGGTCGAACTCGGGGCCTACTTTCGGCTCCAGGGCCCCTTTCACCCACTGGTCCTGGGACGATGTGACCCGCTTGATCAGAGCATCTGAAATCTGCACACACACACACACACACACATAGACAAGTTAGGAAGTGCAGAAATACCCGTGTACAACAAGTACACATGTACTGTCAAACAAACACAGGAAGTGAGCAGGAAAACAGCTTCTCCGTTCTGGGAGAAGCTCCATTTGCCCGGCTTCATTATATTGTGTCTGACAAGGGGAATGAGGCAGGCATTAGTGCAGTTCAAATATTTAAGGCGAAGAATTAGACCCCGTCTCTGCCGGTAAGAGCTCCGCTGCCTCAGGGGAAAGCTAAGTGAATATATTACATTAAACTACACTCAACTGCAGAAAAGAAAGAAAAAAAAACCCTGATGCGATCTTATGTGAAAACATGAGCCAAGTATTTGGAAATTCATCCTCGAGCCTTATAAATTGCTTCGTTTAGCTTCAGTTCCTTATTTCAGATCAGTTCAAACTGTATTGTATTTAAAGAAATGTTCCTGATCTGACTAACACTGATAGTCACCTTAACTTAAGACACTTTAGATATGAATAAGGAGTTGGCAACCATAATGAGCCACATAATCAATACATTATAAAATATTCAGATGAAATGGAAGCAAGGGGATGTGTGTGTGTGTGTGTGTGTGTGTGTGTGTGTGTGTGTGTGTGTGTCCCTCAGGAGTGTCTTTGATCTTTATTTCATCTCTCCTTTTCACATTACTCTATTTCAGTTAGAGAAATTATTCATAACCAGAAGCAGAGACACTCGAGTTTCATCTCATATTATTCAATGGAAATCAAGACAGAAATAATGTATTTAATGACTTAAGCTAAATTTGAAGAACATGTGTTCTTCATGCTTTTGTTTTATGTATATTTCTGTATTTCTTCTTCTTTGACACTTAACCCCTCGTTTCACCAAATGAGATGATGATAAATAATTTATGTTTTATCATTTATATGAGCTGTACATTACATTCCTGTTTGCTAAAAATGTAATCGCCAGAAAAAAAATGTTTACAGTATGTTATCATACATTGTCATGTTACTTATGTTTGGGTCAATTAAACCCCAGAGAGGTTTTAAAAAAGAAGAATCCAAATAGATTTATTGATTTGTTTTATTTTTGTTTTAAATCTCACCTTGATTGATACAGGTCATCGAGACACAGAGTCTCTGTTCTCAAGAGAGAAACAATCCTTTGTTTTCAACCAAGTTGTCATGAACTTACAATGTTAAGTGTGTTTGTTGAGCTTTTAAAGGGTGAACAGAGTCTCCAGGACACCAAACAAACACACTAAACCTTTTTTTAAGCAGATGCACTTGTCACATTTGACCCTTTTCTCAGTTTGACCCAACAACACACAGATCATTAACTGATGATATTGCTGACAAGTGAACATGTCGGATACATTAGAAATAGATCAGCTGCAGTATTAGTAAAGCAAATCAGATGCATCCCGTGTGTGTGTGTGTGTGTGTGTGTGTGTGTGTGCAGTCTTGTTAGTGTTTTTAAGCTGCGCTGGCTTCACCAACATCAGAGGCTCCCTGCCGAAGCTGAATTCTCCTCTTAAGCTCAAAGGAACTAAGTTTTGTGATTCCTTCTTCCTTTCAACTCTCACATTTACAAATTTTGGTTGGAAAAGTTGACTTACAAAAAAATGTGATGTAGTGTAAGACCCCACACTGTGTTTGGCTCGTGTATGATCACTGAAAGTTAAGTCTGTTTTCTTGATATTTAGTTGATATTTCTTTTTTTTTTTCCTTCGAAGAGACTAAAACCAAAAATGAATTAATTTAGCCGCAGCCTGATATTGGAAATACCTCTGTTCCATAGAAACTCCCCGTATTGTTGTTTTATATAATTAGAATAGATTTCAGTTTAGATATAGATATAAAATGTAAAAAAAACAACCTTATCCTTTAATATCCTTTCATTTTTCACAGAAACTGAATGACGACATGTTCCCTGTTGAACCCTTTGGACTTTCTGATGCATTGACAGTTTTTAAGCTTGTGAAACGTTCATATTTGAGATGCGTGTATTTCACAGGACAATAACGCTTTGTGCTTTTCTACCTAAGAAATGAGAGCTTGCAACTTTCAATACCTTCAAGCAAAAATGTTAAACAAACTGAAATGTTTTATTTCATGTTTTACCTCATTTACCGCGTTTTTATTTTAATTGTATTTATCCCGTTGCTATGTGAGGAGCAACACTAGGGTACATACAACTCTTACACTCGTACTATCTCCCACAGACACACACACACACACAGACACACACTCTCGGGGTCAGATACCTGGAGGAATCCACTGGGATCGTTCTCTTTGAGGACTTCCAGGCAGAACTCCATCATGCCGGTGGTCTGACGTAGCTTCATGGTGCAGTGGGTGATCTGGTCACGCACCACCTGAGACAAGAAGAGAAATTAGTTTTTAAAAAGTCATGTTATGGAGCAGAGCTTCTGTAATGTTGTCAATGCTTTTAAGCTTCAAAAAGACAATTATTCGGCCGTGGCAGCACACAAGAAGTCTTAATATATTTGGTTAAACGTTGTGTAAAGTGTATGAGGGTTTATGAATCGGGCTGGACCCAAATGCAAATGTTCATGTTTGATGAGGTCGAGCAGTTGTACCAGGACGCAATAAATGTGCAATTTGCAAGTTGAATTCCAAGGAAATCCCTCGTGGAGGAACGCAACCTAAAAATGTCAACAGCACGAACCTCATCAGTCATTTGAAGGTTAGTCACGTGCAGGAATGTGACGAGCTGCTCCCAATAACCAAGCGGAGGCTGCTACGGTCTAAGTTGAGAGTGGAATACCTTGCACATGTTGCCAGACAATACATATGCAGTTGTCATTTAATGGTACTTTCTCATGTCTTAATTTGAATACTTAATATACAATGTTGTTCAGAATAATAATAAATATTGCTACAGGCTTCAAAAAGAGCTTGTGATGGGTGATCGGCCGATACAGCTTCGAGCGATCGGCCCTAAAAAATAACAACAAAAAGTCCAAATGGAATGGAAATATTGATTCGAATCAAATCAACTTCTATCATCACACACGTACACAGGTGCACAGCGACTCTAGAGAGACTCCTGGAGACGTGGCAGCCCACACGCAGTACAACACAGTCCGTACTGAGCTACTGCCACACAAAAAGGGCATAAGCTTGAGGGCTTACTGTCAAAAAGGCAGCAGAGGCCAAAAACTAACTAAAAAACTGGCTAAATACTGAAACAAAATAAATAAATAGGGTGAAATAGGGTTGCTCAAAAAATTATCTGGGGCGCTGTGGGTGGAAATGAGCTGGTACATAAACCAAGAAAAACAAAGAAGGTTCATTGAGCCAATATGAAACAAATGCAGGCATTTAATAGCCAATACAGGGGGAGAAAAAAGCTTGTGCTGGCATCATGTTGTGATATGTACGAGGAGATAACTAGGGAATGGAGAGCTGGTGTGCGGATCAGCCGATTGGCTCGCAGGCAAAACAGACAGGAAAAAAGGTGCAGAAATGAAAAACCGTCTGCCAGCATGACTGTATAATTCCACACTTGGAAGACATCTTTCGAAATCCCACAATACTCCTGGCACACTATCACCGGTAGTGACTCTGTTTCAACATGTTTCACAACCGATCAGGGTGACCTGAAGTGAGTGTTTTACAGGAACGCCATATAACAGCGTTATCAGCCCTTACCAGACAAATGGGACTTTTTTCAGAGTCTCTAGCTCTTTGAATCTCTCTCACACACACACGCACACACACACACACACTATCTGCTGGATGAACTCTGAGCAGCAGGGAAATGAGATTTGGACGGGTGTCACAAGCAGTCGTTCGAGGCTAATTGAAACTCAGCGAACTGTCGCTGCCTTATTAGTTTTGTTGCCTGCAACACATTTCAAATAATCAGCGATCTTTAATTATCTGCTCAAAGTACAACTGATATGTATATAATATGTACTGTACATGCCTGTATATATGTAACTGATAAATACTTCCAACTTTTAAAAAGGCTATGCATGAGATTCGACAGAAAACGTCTTGTGATGTTAGCGAATCCAAGATAATTAATTACACCGCTAAGCAATGGCCGCCTAAATGAATCAAAGAGTTAATTAGACCGAGTCTTGGAAATTAGGATTCTCGTTTATTTGATGGTTGATGAGATCACAGTTAATTATTCACTTGTCAACTGCTGTATAAACTGAAATATGAAGAGCATGAAGTCGGCTGAAAGAGGATCAAAACTATCTACCATCTGCGCTGGAGTCTGTGATGAAGCGAGCAGATAAAACATCGGATATTTCACAAACCACCTAAATGCATTTTTATGCCTGACATTTTTTATTAACATTCAACCTTTATCACGGTGTAAAAAACAAAACAAATAGCAGCTTAAAACCCACCTGTTTGCAAAGTTTGATTTATTTGAATCTTTTTATTTTATTTATTCTATTTATTATTCTTTCATTGTGCTGTGTTTTATTGCTTGCTTTATAGATTTATCATGAGGCAAAGGTGCTGTATAATTAAACTTTGCCTCCTTAATAAATCTTAATTCATTCATTCACTTCATTTCTTGCATTTGTTTTACAACCCAACAAAGGTGTACACATTTCAATCATGACAATCATAACGTCTATTAAATTAGTGAAGCAGATTGTGGAGTTTTTGTCTCTTTTCCACTTTCTATATTTGGTTGTGTATGTGTGAAAATGTTTGGTTTAGATCTTTGTCTTTAGTTTTGCTGAAGGATTTCGGATTAGGAGGTTAAAGAAGGAATCAGAGGTCATAATTGGAATGAAATTCATCTATAGTAAAAATACACACGCAGACACTGAAATTATTTACCAGGAGAAAATGAGCTTCTCATTTGAGGTTGGCTAAAAGCCTGTGTAAACAACGTGAAGTGTGAAGCGTGAGTAAATCTCAGATTTATTTCAATTCCCTTGTGTCCCGCTGAGAAGTGCCGTCAGCTCCCTTCCACACACTCCTCCTGGATGAAGGCATGCTTCTGAAATTAATTTGAGGGTGTGAATACTGAAACATGTTAATGCAAACCCAGATTTGAGATTCCAGACACACTGCTAACATGACTCACAGCGTCTTCTTCAGGCTACAGCAATATTTGGAGTTGATATTGACAATTTCTGGTAACTTTTGGAGTGCAAGTCTTTACTTTAGCATGGTGTAGTACAGAAAACCATGATGTCGGGCTTCATATACATTATTCAGTGGGGAAGAAAGGATATCAAAATATTTATAAACTCTCCAGTAGTTGTGTACTGGCTGTATACGGGAGCAATGCTACCCATGCTTACTACTCGGCTTTCTCTTGTATTTATGGTGTCACCATTGAATGAAACATTGCTTTAAAACGAAGACTTAAATGTGCAGTTTATGTTTCAGACGTCTGTAAGGAAGGTGTTAAAGGTAACCTTGTGGTTTGTCAGCAATGGTCAAATTTAAAGATACTAATCAGCAACAGAAAAACTGTCAGGTTTGATCTAAAACTATTTTTTTTAAAGACAGAATTAGCTTCTGACTTCAATAACTGAGATCGGATGAAGGACTAATCTCATACGTAGAAGGACTCAGACACACTCATCTGTATGAGTTAGGGAGAAGTGAATATTAATCCATCAGATGCCGGATTATGGCTAAAAATACAATATGTGTGTGTGTGTGTGCACACTTGAACGTGTATCTTTGCGAGGACAAAGTTATAGAGCTTAAGAGTTAGGACGTTTTTACCATGCATTCGTCTTCCTTGTGAAAACCTGCCGCCTACATTACCCACAATGCAACTCGACTGCGATTTTCGGATTGAAATTTGGTAGGAAATTCGGGTCGGTTGTGTTACGCGAGCAGCGGCTAGCCTCTAGTCTCAAGCAGAGACGAGGAGCGAGCTACAGAGGTCTGCCAAGCTCAACTTGAGTTTTTCAGACCCAACCAACGCTGACTCAGGTGACATCACTGGAGGCAATTTAGCAGACTTCACGCAGCTCGATCTGGAGTCACAAAAGGAAGGTACAACTTCTTCCACATATGCCAAAGAACTCTCCAAGATGTGTTCAGGGAGTTCCCCTTTCAGGAAAAGGGACCCTGCCTCACATCCTGGCTTCACTTTTTAGACCCCGAGGTTGCCACTTGACTGTGACTCTGTCATCAAAGGTATTTATTGTTAATACTTACAAACGTAATTACAAAATACAATGTTTTATCAAATTTGCAAATTTCAGCAAAGAATCATCTTAGATGTTTTGGTGTAGAACTTGTTTACAGACACCAAGGCAGACAAATACAGTGAGTATTTCTGTCTGTTCTTTGAAAGAGGAACCAGAATATGTTACTTTTAAAGGGATTAAACTTTGGCTTTGTGATTTTTAGAAACCTCTGCCTTTCGTGTAGGCACAGTCTTTAGGTTTATGTATTTTTTTTGTGTCTGGCCAAAGCTGTACTGTATTTACAAAAAAGATTAAAGGACTTGTAAGTGCTTTTGAAAAAAAGAAAAAGAGAGGGCAAAATGTGAGCTCACGGTCAGAAAATATGAAGATCCACTGAAATAGATAATCTTTTTAAAGCCCGCTCCTTCCACTGGCACCATTAGATGAAAAACGATTGTGCTTTCTCTCCACTGCAGTTACATAACTTACACTTTGTTTGAAGAACAAACACAAGCTGCGTTCAGTCCCGTAATTAATTTATGGGAAAGTTGTATAGTGTATATAGAGTTGTGGGTGTAGCGAGAAAAACTGCAATGTGTGAAAATTCCTGGTTAAAGTTACATTTGCACAATATGACCATATAAGCCATTTAAATATAATCCAATGTGATTTTTGCCAAACTGTGATGTCGTTTAGAGGTTTTAGAGGAAGATAAAAGGACGAAATAGAAGAATGCCGAGGGTGTTGTGATACAAAGCTACAGTAAATATAATGTATATACTGCACATGCAAGTAAGTTGAGGTCTTATTGAAACGCTCTATTCTCAGCATCCCATAAAACTGCAGAGCGGCATGAGCCTGTGCAAAACTCCGGTCTTCTCTCTCTCGTATGCTTGTTGTATCATCATAAATATCATATCATAAACGCAGCTGCTTGGCTTTTAATTCATTCAAGTCTGTTTCAGAGTTGATTTTAAGATTTTACTGGTTATATTTAAAAGGACTTGCTGCTTGTTATATTGCTGCTCTCCTACAAACCAGAGCGCAGCCTCAGATCTTCTGCAGGCTGTCCCCTCAGATCTGGAGCTCCCTAACCGAAGACCTAAAGGTTCGCAGAATTAGTGACTTTTAAATGAAAAGTTTGTTCTTTTGTTGTGTGCATATTGCCTGTTTAAGAGTTAATGGCATTTTTATTTTTTTGTAAATTACTTCCACGACTTCTATATGTTCTTTAGTTTATTTTTGTGTTTTTTCTTATTATTGTTGGGTCAATATTCATACTTTTATTTTATTTTTTAAATTAAATTAAATTAGGTAATTTGTTTTAATTTAGTTTTTCCATGCAAAGCCCTTATGAAGGTTGTTTCGAAAGGCTCTGTACACATAACGTTTATTATCATAAACGCAGTACATTACCTCCCAGTATTGTTCACTCATATATATATTTTTTTTTATCGTCTCCAAATAATGATGTCTGCCAAATCTTTAATTTCTTGGAAATCGTATTTAATGCTGGATGCCTGATGCAACAGATTCATTCAGCTGCTTTATGTGTCTCACACCTTTTGGTTTCAGGCCGAAGCATTAAAGACTTTTCTCTATTTTCTTACACCAATAAGAGCTTGTCCTTTTTTTTCATTGAGAGAGAAACAATGTGCTAAATATATTTATTCATGTCAGAGCGTTTATCAGCCATCAACAAGCAGCTATTCTTCTTTTGTTCCAGCGCTGGCGCAGCCTCCAGCTCTTTGCCCTCTGGCTAAATCTCAATCCCCAGCCTGCAGATAATGACAACAGCTGTCCTTGGGGCTTCCGTCCAAACAACCCCCCCCCCTCCCCCGCCACCAGCCAGACGGTCAGTCAGTCGGTGGGCACGTTGAGGCTGGGCAGGCGTCCATGTGATACACTGCGACTTAGGAAAACCCCGGCGGTGGATTCACAGAGGAAAGTAAAAAAAAAAAAAAACAACAAAAAAACGACACTGCGAGTTGGAAATCATCGGTTTAGAGGCTGAGACTGAGATCAGCTTCTTCTCATTATTATTATTATTATTATTATTATTATTAGCGATGACCCGACAATCTTCTTTCAAAATGAGAACAGAGCGGGTTATTTAGAATGTGAGATTTTTGTTTTTGTGTTTTGTTTATGCTCTTCTTGCTCATTTGAATTTGCTCTAATGTATTTGACAGGGGTGAAAGGTATTTTCATGCACCAATCAGGATTAACAGCATGAAAATAAAAATAAAAACAAATCCGTGACAGCTGTTGGGTTAGTTGTTTCGTTAGGAGTTCGTGAGTTATTAATATATACGGATGTTTATTTCCTATCTTGTTGCTTATTGAGTCTTATAAATATTTAATGTTAAAAGTAAATTCCTTAATATTTGAAACAACACATTCACCTCGTTAATTCTCATTACAGATTTTTTTTCTTCACAGTTTTCTTACTGTTGCCGAAGAAGTGCAGGAATAGAAAGCGAGGTATCACACATACTTTGCAAATGTGGCTGGTGAGCGCAGACAGACAGACCAAAATACCAAAGCAGAGAAAGCCAGATAGCAATACTATTTCTTAAAATCAAATAACCCCAAATACGTTGCTCTAATTAGAGCAAATTGGAGGAAGGAAAGTCAATTGGACTGATGAAGATGAGCGCTGTCTGCTGTGTTATAAACTAAGAGCTCAGTGAGCCCCACCTTTAGCTTGTACTCCTTCTCCTTGGTGACTTTGGTGAGCAGTTTGGCTTTCTGTCTGGTGAGCGCCTCGATCAGAGAGTCGCACTGGGCCACGAGGCAAGCTTCGAACTCCACGCCGTTCTCCTGAAGCACAAAGAACACACAATCAGAAGGGGGGAGGGGGAGGAGGGGAGGGGAGGGGTCCTTGTAAACCTTAAGGTGTCCTGCTCATTATGGGCTCACAGTTAGAAATAATCAATAAGTCAACACTGACTAAAAATAGACCAGTTAGTGTAATTTTCTTCCTGCTTTGTGTTGGTTACTGATATGTTAATGTGCCGCTCTATTTTTGTTCTCGCCACACAAACATGAGTATACAGCGTTGATTATTTCAAAAGAACTGCAGACAAAAATGAAATCACCATCCGTGATAGGACCGCAGCTATTTCCCCTCAAGACAAGCGTCCACATTATACGTCATAAAAGTAGAGTATACATCCAGGGTGCAGCAGCTTCACTCTATTTGTTGGTAAGGAAATACAAAAGGGATGGACGCTTTGTTTTACGCTGAATCTTTAGGCGAAGAAGTTTGAATGAGCAAGAAGATGCATCAGATCATCCCACTGTTAACCAGCGGCGTGCAGAAATCTTCTAAGTTTTGCCGATGGAGTGCATGAACTCAGTCTTGAAGGGGAATGAGAGTGTTTTTGATGAGCTGTGGGCGCCTTTTTCTAAACTTCCTCCCACATGGCACGAGCCGACATGGAGCGCAGGGGGCCTCGCACCGTGGCCTGGCGTCCTCTCGGTGCCCCCGTGAAAGTCTAATGATCTCTCCATGGTATTTTTTATTGCTTCGCATCACATGTTTAATGTAGCCAAGCTCAGATCTCTGTATAATGTCCTCCCATGGAATCAAAAATGTTCTCAAAAATCCAATACAATATTGTGTTAAAGAAATACACCCGTATTGAGGCCACGCAGATTACCCACACCATCAGTCATTTATTGCTCCACCAGATTCTTAAGGGCTTCAGGATTGT
>CALSBV010010705.1:8722066-8739624 GCA_943590825.1 Bovichtus diacanthus
ACACACACACACACACACACACACACACACACACACACACACACAGCCTTTCTGCAGAGTATGTCTGGTGAGAGCCAGGGGGGAGGAAGTGTAGTAAAGTGTGCATTAACCTACATTCACCGCACAAGTCCAGCAGCACAGCCTTGAGTTACTCTGTGCCAGTGTGTGTGTGTGTGTGTGTGTGTGTGTGTGTGTGTGTGTGTGTCTGTGTCTGTGTGCTATGACATTGTGAGGACAGAAATCTGTTAACACAGTCATATTATAGGGACTGAGCTCCCATGTGGGGACATAAATCCGGTCACCACAAGGTTAACCATCTATTTTAGGGTTAAGACTTTGTTTCAGGGTTAAGGTTAGAATTGAAATCGGGTTCTATAACACCAAGAGGTCCAGGTTTTTAGCATTGCACTTCTATAACATTGTCAAGGGACATTTTATAAAAAAAAAAAAAATGCAAAACTGATGCAACAGAACCACACATTCTTCTTCAAAAACACAGTGCCTACATTACCCACAATGCAACTCAACTGCTGACTAGATCAAATAAACACATGTGCCACATGATCGTACACACACACAAGATCAAGGTCCTGTAACTTGGTGCCGTTTTGGAGAAACTCTAAGTTATTTAATAGCTCATGTTTATTTTCGAACATACTATTTAATTAAAATTTTCCACGAAAGAAAAGTTACAAAAATGATTGTGTATGCTTGTTAATTGCAGTTACTACTAATACTTAAAAAGGAAGAAAATCGGAGTCAGCATAAATTGGCTCCGCGGGTTAGGGTTATCTCCTCTCTACCGCTGACAGTGCGTTTGGAGTTTCGGGTGTGTTATGCTAGTAGTGGCTCGTGGAGCCTCGCTAGCCTCAAGCAGAGATGACGAGTGGGCTCCAGAGGTCTGGTAAGCTCACAAATTCCTAACTCCACACTATTCACAGATAGAGAAGGAAAATGTGCTACACATACTCGAAGCTATAAGACACTTTGAGAGGCTGATAAACAGAAGTAGGACAAAAACAGTTTTTTTTTGGCCTGTGACTGAAAGTCAACAGAATGTCCTCACAAGTACTATGCAGCACATTAGTGTGTGTTGCTGGGCCTGAGGTAACAGGCGAGTAAGGCTGACCTGTCATGGTCGGCGAGCAGCCATCTGAAATGAGGTTAGTCAGGCACAGCCAGTCGGCACAGTTCAGCACTCGCACTAAATTACCTTGGTAACGGCGTCTCGGAGAGATGAAAGCACCTACTTTTGCTGAGAAAATTGTCGTAATTTCTTGTAGTGCTGCCTGAGGCGCTGAATTCAATTTCAAAGGAGATATTACATAATAGAAGAGCACTCCATGTTACTGTGAGAAAATCAGCCCTGTGTTTTCATCTTGTGCTCTTTAAAAAGACATCACATGAGGTTACCTGGTTCTAATATGTAAGTCATCATTAAAACTCAAACATGTTCAGACTGTAGCATGAAATGTGCATAATATACTGTATCTGTAGGAAGTAGGAGCTGATGGAGATGGTCATTACTGGAACAAGAGTCACTTTTAAAAATGCCCTGTAGTCTGACTGAGTGCTTTTACATCACAGCCTTCCTCCTACTGCGTCTAAAAAAGAAGAACAAAAGCATGAGCAGACCCAAGAAAATACTACTCTTCCCCAGGAATGCTTTGAAACAATGCGAGTCTGTGATCTTACACTCAAATGCATAGGCCTATTATATTACACTACATTATCTGGGAAATATTCAATACATCAGCGCGGTGTTATCGCTGTGGGTATCCGATCCACATGAAAGCTTCATGAACAGAAATAAACCACCGCACGGATCACAACAAACAGGCCGCAGGCAGCTCACATGGTAACATGGTTGTCAAAGTGTTTCTTGTCCCTGCTGATGAGAAAACAAGCGAGACAAAATGTTTAATGTCAATATGAAAATGATGTAACATGAGAGTAAGTGACAACTCTGGAGAGGGGACACAAAATCTCGATTTCAGTGTATACACTGGAGATGCATTTCAAAAAGACACCGGTGAGTGTATTCATATCTAAAACATGTCACACACAGACATGCAGTATTATCTTTGGGCTTGCTCATTCATCTTCTTTCGGAGTGATTGATGGCAGAATTGTGTCACAAATCTCGAGTCAATGGTGTGTGTGTGTGTGTGTGCGTGTGTTTCCCAAGATAAACAATCGTTGTACAAACCAGCCTTCCTGCCACACCAACTGTTGTGACTCATGTTGCCGTACCAGAATAAATCTACATCATTTGCCCACTTACCATCTGGATGTCTCTCTACCACACACCCCGTGGATGCCACATTAAAAAGTTAAGCTCTTTAAGATCTTTAGTGCTAATTTGTCACATACATGGTGTTTTATTCCTACATCTTTATGATCCATCCATCTGAAGCCGACATTTTCTGTGAACTTGCGGACAAATCGCATTAACACGCTTCACTTCACATCTCATTGTGCACATAGATCGTTTATACGTTGGCAAAAATGAGATATTGACTTACAATTTTCACAACTCCCCAAATCTCATCAACAACTAAAACCGGGTTTAAAAAAAAAATTGTTCTAATCTATAGATCTAAAAAGTATTCATGCGTCACCAAGGTCATGGCCTCTTCGTCAGCGGATATATTAAGAAAGGAGTTATAGTGCATGGAAACTGATTTTAGCGTGTGACAGCCTCCATGTTTTTCCCATTTTTAAAAGCCAAGCGATTGTGGTGCACATCCAATGATGCATTTAACCCAAACGGATATTTTTCCGAGCCTTTCCGCGTCACAATAACTCAAATGAACTTATGGACTGAACTAAACTAGAAAAAAGAAAGAAATGTTACCCTCTTTTGCAAATAGCAATCAGAGCTGCATGACACGAATCACAACAATCCTCAAACAATGAGCCAATTTATGACACAGTCTATTTTTATGACAAATTGTCGATCCAAAGCACTCGCAGGAGATGAATAATGTAGGTGACTTGAGTTGCAAACAGACTTAATGTAATGCATGTGGAGGGACAAACAGTATGGGAAGCGGAACGTCAGCATATGTTTTGGAAATGAGAGAACCGACTACAACAACAACAACAACAGCTTTGTTTCACCGTCTAAAGCAGCACACAACAACAAGAGTTTTGAAACTAGAGAACAAATCCCAGCAGAAAAACAAAGATAAATCAGGTGACAGGAGGGAGCGTAAGGAGAGCCATTCTAAGTGGCATCCTGTCGGAGCAGCTCAAAACACAGAGGGAGTAATTAAATGTCGGTGCTGTACACGCATCCAACATCGTTCTTCACTCAGTTAATGGTCCAGTTTTCCTTCAGGTACCACACAGACATTTTAAAAAGTCACCAGGGCAAAGAAGAACACAGGCTAACATCTCGGGGGGAAATGATCCATTTTGATCAAGATAAAAAAAAAAATGCAATTACAGGAGAGACAGATCTGTTGAATCACAGATTGTTTAACTGGCCAAGTGGAAGGTGTTTGGAAGCAAGCGAGCGCATGGATTTGTCATTTCCAGGAGGAGGACGTGAAAGGTGTTTAAGAGAAAAGGGAGTGTGGCAGATAAAGGGCAACCCTGTCTCCTAGAAAGGATGTTTGTACACATTTCTTTTCCAAAATACTTTATGGTGGTAATGTTATCGCTGCCTGGAATCTGGATTATGTTAAGTGACAATGTTTGTTTATTTATTTTTTTATCAATGCTGCCATTGCTAAGTTTATGTACCATGAACATTTTATAGGTGGTCGGGGTGGATGATGGTTTAACCCTTTGGTTAAGGTTAGAGAAAGATCGTGGTCGCAATATCATTATCAAGGTATTCGGTGAATAATATTGTGATATTTGATATTCTCCATGTCGACCAGCTCTATCACCAATGATGCAAAATGACAGGCTTAAAGGAAAGTGTTACGGTACCGTTATCCTCATTTTCAAAAGAAAATGAATGAAATCATGCATCTCATGGTGGAACATTAGATCACTTCCTCTCCAGCTTCCCACACTGCAGCATCATGAGGTAACAGTCTTGGCATAAACTGTAGTGCGAACAACGGAGAGTGCTGTTGTCAGGGGGCAACAAGAATGTGTGTTTCCAAACACAAATGCTGTTTCAAGTTCATTTCTTTGACATGGTGATGGCACAAAACATTAATTATCAGCTTCAGTTCACAATTAACATTACTGCTGTCCACCACAAAAATGTTACTATGACAAAGTCAAGTTAGTCCCGTTTAAAATCTAAAACGATCTTAAGAAGACGGTGCAAACACACAGACGACAGGAGAACCAGAAACTCTCCAATTTGTGTTTTTTAATATTTAACTCGGAGCAGTGCCAGGGCTAGCAGCTCTTTACCGGACTGAGCTGCGTCACACGCACTCACACACACACACACACTTTAAATAGACAGTGTGTTTTCTGCTTGACTGATCAGAGGAAACTGGATCAGTGTGTCTTTCTCCGCATTCCTTCAGCAAAACTACATCCGCTTCACTTATGCATATTTATGGCTTCCGAATGTGTGCGAGTGTGTGCGCGAGTGTGAGTGTGTGTGTGCGTGTGTGTGTGTGTATATCTGAGTGTGTAGCAGTGGGATAGTCACCCCCGGGCTGCTCCATGATGTACTTAGTGTTTGATTTGCAACAAATACAATAATGATCCAACTGTCTGTCTTCATTAGTGAATTCATAAAGCATAAAACACATAGACACACGCTCAGAAATGCAACAGAATGTTATATAAATGCCTAATCATATATTTATACGTGGTTAAACTATCAATGCATACATGCAAAAAAGCACAAATAATTACTCAGACACACTCGTGCAGCTGCTTCATGTTCCACTCCCCAAGGTATTTCACCTTACGTCACAGTCCAGTATGTAAACCCAGGTCACACACACACAACGCCCACACTTTGCTGAATCAAGGCAGCCATTGCTCAGTATGATTTGTCAGTACAGCATCACTACTGGATAAGCAGTCCATAGTCACATAAATGAATAGCATTTGAATCTAAAGGACAACATTTACAACAAAACAAGCATCAAGCAATGATCCAACAGTCCTCTTTGAGCTACGGTGGAAGGGTCTTAAAACCCCAAAAGGTGGAGAATTATTTATTTAAAAGCACCGTCCAGAATGTGAGGTTTAAAATCCAAGAATCCTACAACCTGACCTGGTAGTTCATTTGTTTTTCTTATGAAATGAATCTCATGTTTTGATGAGGAACAGCAACAATGGGAGGATATCTGGAATTAGCCAAAGCTCAGCAATTACGTCCATATCAAGAGCAATTAGGATTACTCTGCAGAACCAGAATAGATATCATTTAGAGAGAATACGGAGGTCCTTGCGTGTTCAGTTAAGAAGTTGTCTCTTACCCCGAACTATTGAGGATTTGTGATCTAAAGAGTCTATTAATGAAAAAAAGGGAAGAGTTTCAACTTCTTTGGTTTGTCCAACTGTATTTCTGTTCTTGCAACATGGCAGCTAAGTACCCTGAATCTTATAAAGCTAGATATTTCCATCATGCAATTTACCAAAGCCCGACTGATAGCATCAACCGATATTAGCTTATCACAAATTGTTGTATTGTATCATATTGGCATAAGTAACAAGCAATTGTAAGTTGAGTTTTCGGTTTGGTTGGTTTGTTTGTCTGTTGGTCAGCAGCATTACAGATAAACCGCTGACCCGATTTTCACGAAACTTGGAGGAAGGGTGTAGCATGGGCCATGGAATGACCCATAACATTTTGGAGCGGATCCGAATCACGGTGCGGATTCACGCATCATTTCTGGTTGTTTAGGAAAGCTTACACAAAACACCCAATATCTGGTGGTTCCCGAGAAAAATCCTGTTGGTGCACAGAAGAAGAAGAAGAAGAAGAAGAAGAAGAAGAAGAAGAAGAAGAAGAAGAAGAAGCATCTTGTTTTCAAGCCGAATCAGAAGGAGGAAAAGGATGCTTTTAGCTACAGCAATACCCAGTAAAACAGTATGAACAAAAGAAAAAAAAAAGAAGAGAGCACCAACATAAAAACCGTCTCTGATTGACACTTCAAAAACTCCACAGCCATTTCAGCTCTGCAACATGATGCTGGGAGCCTGTTCAAGTGCAGACCGAGGAGGAGGAAGACAGCCAGACATCGATCTCCCTCAACAAGAAGGACACCATATTAACTAAGTGGCGGCCATCTCTTATTCATACGCTTATCAACGCCCTCTCACTCCTGTACGCTGATGGGATTTTCACGGTCCATTTGTGGGACAGCGTGATGGAGGAAGGGCGGGAGGAAGAGGGGGTAAATGAGGGGGGTGGGGAGAGTAAATAAGATGCAGGGATGGAGAGGTGAAGTGAGGCAGACTTAGAGAGAAGGTGAAAGATGAGCGAAAGCCAGAGAAGAAGGTGAAAGAGGCTGAAACGTGGGAGAGTTAAATGTCTGGAGGCTTCCAATCACACAGAAAACAAGAGGGACAGACAGAGAGATTAGTCCAGATGACCCACTTAGCAGAGAGACGGACAAAAATGGCTTTTAATTTACACTTATGAAGTCTCGGCGAGATGATCATGATGATGATGGCCTTATGAAACGCGGTTTTAAACACAGGAAGTAGTCTGATTAGAGTACGAGCTTGAACAAAATCAAACACCGGTCCTGCAGCCTGTCAAATAATAGCAGTGTATTGATTTTTTTTCTTTAAACCCTTTTGATTTCTGTCCCTGAGGCCTTTTTTCCACCATCTTCTTAAAATGCAACACTTAATCGCAGCTTGTATAATCAAAATTTGCCGTTTCAGTTTTTCAAGTTTTCAATTACAACAGCAAAGTCAAATTGTACCGTTTCCTGAGAGGAGTGAACTTGAGTTGACCCCAACCCCTTAGGACACTTTTAAATTAATGAAGGAGTCATTAAAAACATGAATTAAATCATAAATCACTTTAATCATCCTATAATGAAACAGGCGGGTGATTTTTGGCAGGCAGAGGGGGAGAGTTGAGGAGGGATGAGGTCGGATGGCAAAACCCGGTGTTATCAGGTCCAGTAGACTTTACAGTAAATCATTTTTTTCCCCCTAGTGTGTTTGTCATGAATGTAAATATGCTTCAAATTAAAATAAGCCAGAGATATAGTGCTGCAAATACAGTGTCAAAGAACACCAATTTGAAAAAGGTTCACCATCAAATTGTCAGACCTTATACAACAAATAAACTATAAACCTGAAACTACAACACAATAAATAGATGATAAACCTTTGACCAAACGTGTACTGTATAATATTAAAGAATTCAGAAGAAATACCAACTAAATACTTCATCTCGCCTTGTTCTTCTAGAAAACTTAAATACCCTTCAGCTAAACATCTAGTCCAATTTTTGAACATCTGTACACAAGAATATTTCACAGTTTCACCAAACCATTTCATGGAAAATTCACGCTTTTAAATCATCATAGTACGTACAATACAAAAAAGAATATGGGACTCACTTTCCTTTTCTCTCAAATCACAGCGCTCAATCCTCCTGAATATTTTTTACCTGCCAATCTTAGCAGCTCGAGGGGAGACCAGTTCTCAACTGTGCTGCTCAAGATTGCCTTGTATAAAAGCGAGATATAGAACATTTGATTTAAGGCCACGTTTTTGCTTATGCATGCAGTGGTGGCCGACCTTAACATGAGAGCAATGTTAAAATGCTGTCAAGGTGAAACTTTATATACTGTTGGTATTTACACTGATCATCTGTTTTATGCATCAATCTGAAAAAGTAACCATAGTGATTAAATAAATGTAGTGGAGTAAAAAGAATAATATTCCCCACTGAAATGTAGTGAATTAGAAGTATAAAGTAATATAAAATGGAAACGCTCAAGTAATGTACAAGTACTGTATGCCCAAATGGTACTTTAATACAGTATTTGAGCAAATGTACTTAATATGCATATATTTCCTTTAAACAGGATATTTGTAAATATCCATCTTCAAATAACTCAGACAGCAAAGCTTCATTTTGATTCTTATGCCTGTCCTGATCCAGCCTGAGGAAATACACCATACTCCTCTACCCACACTACAGTCACTACTGACATCCCACACACATGCAGTACATGTGAGCCGGTAATGCATGAAATAGCAACACAAATGTTGTGTGACCTAATCAAGGGATGACTCATATTGCACAGACATCTGGGGTTTTACGCCTACAGTAATTCTTACACTATGTGTTGATCTGTCAGGGTTCTCTAATTTACAATGTGCCCCACATACAGTGAACTCAACACAGGATTGCAATGGTTGTTCCCTTTTCTGTGACTAACATTTCCACTTTGCAGCATCCTCTCACTCCCTTTGCTGTAAATTCACTACAAACATGACAATGCAGTTAGCACAATTTTGAAAAACCAACACAAATATGAATGTATCTAAGATGAAGCATGTAGCATATAATTGATATATATTACTATAACATAATAGTTAGAAATTAAGACTAGATTAATACAAGATATTCAACAACAGGGAGGGCAATGAACAGTGTTTGAGTGGGTGTTTCTGCTTTCTTGCAATACAAAAAATGTGTTTGTGAGAGAGAGAGAGAGAGAGACAGAGACTGTATGCAATGGTGTGTGTAAACCATAGTGTTGGGATTTTGATCTGGCTTTAAAAAGGCATTTAGGCCTATTGGGCTCAGTGTGTGTGTGTGTGTGTGTTCTCACCTTGTGTTGTTTCCACATCACTGCCAGTGGTTTGACGTCGTGTTTGGCATGTTTTCCCTCCTCCAAACATTTCATACACACCGGAGCCTTGCAGCTGTAGCAGTACATGTTGAAGTTTTCCACTTCATGATCCACGCAGGTCGCCGGTTTCCGCGCGGTAGCGGGCGGCAGCTGCCCGCCGCCTGCCGCACCTCCTCCTGCCGCCCGGTTCGGCGGCGGAACCAGGCGGTGCTTGGCGAGCGGACCGCGGGACGGGTGGCATCGCTGCTGGCAGGCGTTACAGTAGTAGACGTCGCACTGCTCGCACATCACCGTCGCGTCCACCGGGTTGCGGTCGCACAGCTGGCACTTCACCGCGGTAGAAGAGGAAGAGGAGGCGGAGACGCGGCGGTTCTGCTGGTACCGAGATACGATGGCCTCCAGCAGCCGGTTCCGAGGGAAACCCCGGAGCCCCCGCTCATCCAGGGAGACGCTCCGGTGGCACAGCGGGCAGGTGAGGGAGCAGTGTCGGTGGTGGTTGGCCGGTGGAAACACCCGCACCCCGTTCGGAGACTTGAGCTGGCACGGCGTGTAGGATCCATATCCGCTGTCCGTCTCGCTGTACAGGCTCATCTTGTCCATGTCCAGGTAGTCGTAGTCAGAGCTGCCCGAGGCTCGGCTCTGCACCGGGGTCTCTCCCTCCGGGGTCTGCACGGTGATGTTCCGAGCACAGGCCAGGCAGACATTGTGGGAGCACGGCAGCAGGATGGGGTCCTTGAAGAGAGAACCGCAAACGGGGCATTTTAACTCTTCCTCCATCGCTCCCGTCTGTTTCGGTGGACCGGGGAGGAGAAGCAGCTTCAATGAAAACACTCCAGCACCGACTGACACGGACAGCTCCCTAAGCTGCTCTGCGCATGCGCAAAGGGGGCGGGGATTGTGGTTGGAGTTGATTGATCGAGTTAATTTAAAGGCTATGAAACACCACGGGTCTCCTGATTGCCATGACTTGTTATTTATTTATTTAGCATGTTGTCTTATCTGGTTCATTATTTATTTTTATTAAAATGTCGGATTTTATTTGTCTCTGTGCAGTCCTGCAATTTATTTAAATCAACCTGCAACACTTTGTTACCTTGTTATAATAAGTGCTGTATAAATACTTAACTTTAAATACATCCTTAAAAAATCTCTAAATTAATAAAAAATACCCAGTACTGGACATCAGTGTCTTCAATAATATTGCCCTAATTGTGAATACATTTCAGTTGCAAAGCCTACGGAGAAGGAAAATAGTGGCCAAAACTAAGAAAGATGAACAGTGAACATTAAAGAAAATCATAGCCTATATCTTGTGTGCTAATTTTGCACCCATCATTTCTTTCTTTCTTAAAAAACAAATACAGAAATTTGAAGTAGAATATTTTTTTTCTTGGACTTTATAACAACAAGCACTCAGATCCTTAAAGTAGCCGACTAATACCACAGTGTAAAAATACTTAGGTCTGAGAAAGTTCTAGCAGTTAAGTAGGTATACTTACAGTATTGAAAAAATGACTCATTATACAGAATTCAGACTATATTTTATTATTATTATTGATCAATTAATATTTAATCAACATTTTATCTTTTTAACTGGTCGGGGGGTGAGCTAAAAACAATGTTGACGGTTTAGAACAATGCATCATATTTTTGAAACTGATCCAATGTTTTTAAATCAAAAATAGTCATTTGAAAAGTAACTAGTAGTCACGTAAGTTGGATGGAGTAAAAGTATGCCTCTGAAATGTGGTGGAGTAGAAATCAAGTAAAGAACAAGTCCCTCAAAATTGTACTTTGAGTAAATGTACTTTTCCACCACTGCAAGTCTGTTTACAAATCCTACATCATTAAGCAATAACAGAAAGCAAGGAAACTAATAAACTAATATCTTAGTAAAGTCTCTTGTCCTCAGCCTTCCTTACGGTTAGTAAAGGAACAGAAAGGCCACGATTGTCCATCATTATGTCAACAGTAACGGTGGTCATGATGATAGTAATGATGATCATTTATTGTGACTGCCTGATGCTCAGCATATGTTCTGCCTGTCAGTCTGAGACAGATGATCATAGAGGCAAAACTAGCATATATACCAAACAGAGATGAAACAGGCCAACATTAAACTCTGAGCATGAACTAATGAATGTTAAGATCCTCGATCCTACCAGATGCTCAAAAGGGATGTAAATGTTAGTCAGTTCGATCCAGTAACCTTTGCATTGTGTGACATTAGCTTCCTGTGTTAGCTAAACGTTTAATTGACCAGACAGCAGCCGTGACTGAAGTCCCTCAGGGTGCAGCATTAATCCCACTCACTGGGACAGCTCTTTCAATTATTAGCCCTGTTAGCATCGCATCACCTGGGATTCAGATCTGTTCTGTGGTGAAATGAGTAAGAACAAGGATATATGCAGACGCACATGAAATGACTTTACTTGCCTGATTTCACCTTTAACTACAATCTAGGGCTCTTTTACAAGTGGGAGCAAAGTTTCCTTTTGTTCCAGTCATTTTGAGAGCACGTACTCATAAAAAATTAAAGGCCGGGCTGCACAGCTCTGCAAGACAGATCAGTCTGATCGCAAGAGATAAAAGTTTGAGTTAAAATTGTCACTTTGACAGTAACGCAGAAGTCTAAATGGCTTTTGACTTTTAAGATGCTCCTGAAGAAAATCCAAATTGCCAAAGAGCACTATCCCCTTAAAATAACAGTCAAAGAAGAGTTTTTTGGGTTATTTTTAGACTGCATTATATGAAAATTGAGGCTACATTTTCTGCACTTTTTTCCAATGCGTCAAAAGGGCAGTTTGTGAATTTACCCCCAGGGATCATTTAAGTCTTATCTTAACCTATAATAATACATCATCATTTATTGATATGAATCTGCTTTGTTATAAATGTCCTGAAGTAAAAAGTACAATATTTGCATCTGAAAGAATGAATACTGGTGGGGTAGAAGTAGAAAATATACAGAAATTGGAATTACTCAAGTAAAAGTACAGGTAGCTTAAAAATGTAGATTACTTAAGTACAGTATTTGACTAAATGTATTTAGTTACTTTCTTGCACTATTATCAGTGGCGGGGTTTTTGGCGCAACAACTACTTTGCTGAAACCAGAAAATGAACACAAAGCACTATTTCACATTTTCTCCCAGTTTAACACAAATGGGAACATATTGAAGCAATAAAAAGAGTATTGGGATTTTACACATACCTTATCAACTCCCTGTTTGTATGAGCTGTCAGTATGGTAAACTATGTTTGTGTTTGGTAATCCTCTCAGAAACACTCATGAGATCCTAAGACTTGTAAACTTATCATCTCCTCCGAATACAAAACACACGGGAAGCAACAGAAGCGTCTTCGCTGACAAGCTAGCAGTTAGCCGTGTTAGCCGTGTTGACGTGTAGAACCACTCAACGTTAAATGTGATTATTTTTACCAGAAGTTTGGTTTATAGCAATGTCCCGCGACTGGTTAGTACCGACGTGTATAATGTTACATTTCTCCTTCTAAAAGAAGACTTTAAAGTGTGCTGTAGAAGATAATCCACATCGCTCGCGGTGGCCGAAGTTAACTCCTGCCGAACAAATAGCAGTTGGGCTACTTATCAAACAGCCAATCAAATCGCAGCGGGGCAGCAGCCAATCAGCGTTGCGCATGCGCAATGTTGTTTTCCCACACTTGACATTGCAGCGTTGGAATCTGTATGAATTTATGAGTTTCTTATTGTGCAATTTGATCAAAAGATAATAACAATTTTAAAAAACTTGACATTGCAGCGTGGGGTTAGCCACATATAGCAGCCATTAAAACCATTTTATTCAGCCACAGATCTTAAAGAATAATTTAGAATAATGTCACATAACAGCAGCAAAGCAAGGACTATTTTGTCATGCATTAACGCATAAGTATATTAATTTACCACTAAAACCACTGCTGCCAGTAGGTTGTGCTTTGCATTAATCTCTTAATGAGTACATCACATTAATGTTGGGTTGGGCTAAATTTAACATTTTTATATAAATTCAAATGTATATACTGGTATGCAGCTTGTGAATTTCAGTCACAATTTGAAAGCAGAATTGTCACTTTTTTTCAACAAACAATACATGCATCACTGTATTTGAGTTGAAAAATATATTAATCAATCAAGCTTTATTCATAGAGCACTTTTCATACACAAAAAGGTGCTTCACAAAAACAAAAACTAAATTAATTGAAAAAAAGAAAAGTTTTTTAATTAATTAATTAAAGTAAATGTAAAAAAAAAACAAAACATAATAATAATAATAATAATAATAATTTTTAAAATTAAATAAAAATAAAAATAAAATAAATAAAAAATAAAAAGAATACCAACACCCTCCTCCCAGTCCATAGACAGAGCAACACATAACTTTGTGATTAATAAAAACTCTTCAAACCAACAGAACTCAATAAACACTGGACTGGATAAAACAACATTACATAACATTTAATTAAAAGTCCTAAAATATACCCTGACAGCTTGTATCAAGCATCTCCCAAGTGTTGACTCGAGCTGCATGTATGTGAAGCAAGATGAAGCTAGAAACACTTGTAAACAATAAGAAATGTTTTTTTTTTATTCTGCGGTTAAAGAGGAAATAGATGATAATGCTGAGAGGAAGTATTCAAATACAGCACATTCAGTCTTTGCTGATGAAGAATCAAAACCACCATCTCTTCATCACATGAAATCTTTCCAGTATATTCCTTCAGTGTTGACTGAATGAATTCCTCTGGAATAATCCCAACAGCCTGATGCTTCTTCTCCGAGGATAAGCTGATAACTTCACCCGGAGGCTTTCCTCGAGCCCTCGGTCACATCAGTGATTATAACAAGATGAGCTGTGAAGCAGAGAGAACAATCATGTGTTGAATCATGAATGGAGTCTAAAAATATCTGCGTCTGCCAATGTGGCACGGCGTGCCTGTCACTGCTGGGAAATGTGTTAAACAGAGAGAGGAGCCGTTGTTCTCGTGATGCAACAGCACAAGCCAAATTGGTTTGACTGGGTTTTGCTGCAGGAATAAATGCAAGGCAGACACAGTCAAATTACTGTATTTAAAATGTTCTCGTGACATTTTCTACTGTAGCAGAACAGGATCTTGAGTGGACAGATTTCTCCCAACACAGTAAAGAGGAAACAAATGTTTCCCAGGAAATACAGTTTAACACTAGAACTATTAACGGTATTTATTAAAGATTACTGACATTAGTAATAATATTAATTGTGAGTGAAATACTCCTGAATAATTTCCTTAACATCTATAAAACTTAAATTAAATCATCATTCAAGATTTCTTGATTGTAAACTGCCACAAGAGGGCAATATAGCGAAGAAACAAGGATGAAGATATATACATTGTATTGTTTTTCTCACATAATATATCTTAAATCACAGAAACAGGCTTTTTTTTGTACAATGTGCAGTAATTTGCAGGTACATCAGATGCTTCAATGCATCTATTGAAGACTTGATGATTTTAAGAAAAGCAATCCAACAATCAAACTTCCTCACTAAGTGAATCAAATCCAGTCAAAAGAACACACCTAGGATGATTATTATTTATTATTAATGATTATTATTATCTGCCAAATGTTAATCTGAGGATTAGATTTATCAAATCCTCCGCAGCCTTCATTTTTCATTCATCAATTCCCAAATCTGCGGACTCTCCCGTGAGGGTGCCGCGCTATTAAGGTGCACTGATAGATTAAAACATGTGGAGTGTAGCTAAAGTTAAGAGCATTTTCAGACATTTTCCATTCAAAATATGACATTACGTCTTGTCAAAGCAGGGAAAGCACAGGTGGAACTAATTACATGAAGTGCTAAAATACCATCTTGCCATTACTGTATCATCATCATCATTAATGTAATTAGTAATTAGTGCTTTCCCTGCTTTGACAAGACATAATGTCTGCTGTAAACAGGAACAAAAAAAGAAAAAGAGTGCTTTGGTGCAGGGTAGAAAGATAAATTCAGATAGAAGAAGAACATGCGAACGTGCCAAATATTCTGTTGGCAGGGAAATAAAGGGAAAGCTGGTGATCCTCATCAAGCAAACACATCTGTCACACTCATATCTTGCTCTCCAGTTCACCGTCAGTACAGAAGGAGAGCCTCGCTGCTGTTTAGGCAAGGTTTAACTTGCACAAGCAACACAGAACGCCAGAAATAATGAGAAATGGGGCAAAAGAAACATTCTTGGCTCTTGGAGTCCCAAATATTATAACAAGAATTTGATGCATTAAAGAGGAGTTGGAAATTCTTTTAGCTTCCAAAGGTGGGCTTGACAGAAAAAGTTTGGGAACTGCAACTTTATGTAGAAATACACTCTAAACCAGTATTATTATTAGTATTAAAGCGTTTGATAAATAAAATGTATTATTATTATTATGGGCCAGTAATCAACTTTTAACTTGGACTTGATTAAGTTGGTCTTCACTACAGCCCCGCTCTGAACACATTCTATATACTGTAGTAGGAACAGACTTTAATGCACAAAAATCCTCAACAAAAAAGTGCTAAATGCAATATCTCTCTCTCTGTAAATACAAAAAACACAGAATGTGCTCGTGCACAATGATCTTTATTCAGTTTCATGTGTAGTTGGTGAACTCAATCTTTGACTATTGTAACATTGAACATTTTATTTTCAGTCATCCCCTTCAAATCAGTCCTAGTAAGCTAGAATAATATTTAGTGTCTAATAACGTCGACATTTTCAAAGCTGGGTGAGTGTGCATCAAATATCATATTATATTGCTTCCAACTTCAGCACAAACACTAGCTTGTCATGGTGTCACACACGTTCCATGAAGATCAGATTTTTGCCAATATCTGTAATAAATTGTGTAGTGAAATTTCAGATTAGAAAAAAAAATTAACAAATATTTATCAGCTGTTTGTCTGAAATGTGTCCTAAACTGAACAGTGCGCGCACACACACACACACACACACACACACACACACACACACACACACACACACACACACACACACACACACACACACACACACACACACACACACACACACACACACACACTTTTTGTTAAAGAGGGATTTTCCACTGACAAATGGAACATTTCAAATGAGGCATTTCTCATGAACGCATATATTCGATCAGATTATTTTTCATCAATATTAGCAAACATCAATAGGCATTTTTGTGAGAATCGGTACAAATTCAGGTGCAAAGTAGCTTTTCTACGCACCTCGAGGCAGCGTATTCTGCTGATCTCCATGATGCATCCTGTTCATTCTTATCCTGCAAATTTCAAAACAACCAACATCTAGTTTTTTTTGTTTTTTTTTTAAATAAATGGAAGTTGAAATTGCCAGAACGTTCAGTAAAAGAGCATTCAAGTGTTTTTCAGCCACCCTCTCACACCACAGATGTGGTACTCTCAGGGTTGATTCGAACCGGCCTGCTGCTCTTCCTCAGGTCCTGCAGCTGTTTGGCCGGCTTGCCCACGCCCTCCTCGAACCGCCGCTCCACCACCGGCAGCACGGTGTCGTGGAGGAAGGAGGCGTTCTGTATGATGAAGGCCTTCTTCTCCGGGTCCTGCTCACAGCGCAGGCTGTAGTCCACGTGCTGCACGGCCACCAGGATGATCTCCCTCAGGCTCTCCAGCAGCACCATGTGCAGCTCGGGGAAGTAGAGCTTCAGGCCTTCCTCCAAGAAGCTCATCATCTGCTTCGTGAAGGCCACGATGGTGTAGCTCAGGTTCACCCAGCAGTCATCGCCAGTGTACTGCTCGAAGCTGCCAATGCCACAGCTGCGCATCTCGTCCTGCAGAGGAAAAAGGATCAATACAGTATCAGTGATTGAACATATACTTTATTCATGGAAAAAAATCCTCTGCACACAGGTAGAAGATTATTTTTCACTACACTTATTTTTATTTCAATTAATCAATCAGTGTTTGATATATAAAATGACAGATTCTAATGAAAAATGCCCGTGACAATTTCCCAAAAGTTTACGCTCCTATAAAATAAATAATCATTTGTGTTTTTAAATTTTTTAATGTATGCATGATTGAATTTCAGTGTATGGTTGTATTTGTAAAGGTGCATGTATGAGTAGAAATGTACGGGTGCATATGATTAAATGTATAATCTTTAGAATTGTACAGATATATTACTGTTTTTTTTTTATTTCTGCTTTTATTCAGTTGTTAACTGTGAGCACAGCCGCTAATAAACTCAAAACGTAACAGTTGACTGGCATCTTGTCACCAATGAGAATCAATAGACAAAACAAGACAAGGATTCAGGGACAGGACGAAGCATGAAGAACAACATAAAACGCACCTTGAGTTTAGCCAGAGCCTCGGGGGTCATGAGATTCATCCTCCTCCACATCTCCTCGGAGTTTCGGTGCTTGGTGGCTTCGATGATGATGTCATTGTAGCTCTGCAGGGCCGCCTTGATGTCCTTGACCAGCAGGGACTGCAGCGTGAAGGTCAGGTCCAGGCCGATCTCAGTCAGCTGCTGACAATGCTCCTTAGCTTTTTTAACGCACTCTGCTGCCGTCGACAGGCTCTCCTTACTGTCGAACACCTGATGAACACGAAAAACTTTATTTATCCCGAGGGAAATTGTTGTGCAACAGTTGCAATACACAGTAGGAGACAGGATAAGATGCAAAAATGTACAAATAGTCCAAAATGTTTTGTACAATATTACAAAAATAAGATGAGCTGAGATGGGGTTAGGTGCAATATTAAGGTGCAATATTCAACAAGATGAGGTAAGGTGC
>CALSBV010010705.1:8747124-8766676 GCA_943590825.1 Bovichtus diacanthus
TTGCCTCAAGCAGCTTCAACCATCTGGTCTCATCATGTAAAGTCTTTTAGAATGTATGTAATAAAAACAAAAAAAATCAAGACCACTGTGATCGCCCGAGTCCTCCGAGTTACTGCATATCGGCCTATTCGTATAAAAAACAACTGATTTAATTTTGCACAACATTGACGACAAAACGCTGAACACCCCTGCCCTAAACAGTTGACAGTAAAAGCAGTTGTACTTGAGTCAAGAGAGGCAAAGGCCGACAAAGCGCGTGTAACAGATCTGGTGGGGGAGGAGGGTGAGGGCAGAGGTCAGACAGGGGGAGGCCAGCTGCTGATCAGGACTACACCCTCCTGTCCCTGCAGGACAGACTGGAGCGAGGCCAGGGGCAGTGACGAAGCATGTCACCACGTTCTGCTGCGGCTGCACAAATCTCTGATTACCATCTGACTGCACGTGCATGCACACTTCAAAGTGAAGAATTGATGTTGGAAAGAAAGCATGGATTTGTTTTCTGATGAATTTAATTTTTTTTTGACATCCAAGCTTTTTTCATGAAAATTAAGTTTTTTTTGACATCCAAGCTTTTTCAAGAAAATTAAGTTTTTTTTTGTTTTTTTTTTTACTTAAAGCTTTTACTGTGAAAATTAAGTATTTTGAATTTTTTTTCTTGCATTTTTTCACATTCAAGCTTTTTCCATGAAAATTAAGGTTTTTTTGACATCCAAGCTTTTTCAAGAAAATTAAGTTTTTTTTTGTTTTTTTTAAATGCATTTTTTTCCCATGAAAATTAAATTTTTTTTGTTTTTTTTACTTAAAGCTTTTTCTGTGAAAATTAAGTATTTTGAATTTTCTTTTTGCATTTTTTCACATTCAAGCTTTTTCCATGAAAATTAAGGTTTTTTTTTAAATAAATTTTATTTCACGTTCAAGCTTTTTTCATAAATTTTTTAAGTATTTTTTCACATTCAAGCTTTTTTCAAGAAAATTACGTTTTTTTTCACATCCCAACTTTTTTCATTACATTATTTTTGTATTTTTTCACATCCAAGCTTTTTTCATTAAAAAATTTAGCATTTTTTCTCATCCAAGCTTTTTTCAAGTTTTTGTTTTTTTAAATACATTTTTTTCCCATGAAAATTAAGTATTTTTTCACTTCCAAGCTTTTTTCATGAAAAAATTTAGTATTTTTTCACATTCAAGCGTGACAAGATAAATCTTCGGGGTCGTGAGACGATGAATGGATTCGGAAAGAGGAAAAACATAAAGTTCAGCTGCATACATTTGCATTTCATTTTTGAACTTTGGTAAATGAATTTTACCTCTTCGGGCCTGGAATATACAACATGTCAGTTTGTAAATCAATCTTTACTGGTTGGGAAAGAGACAGATATGTTGGCAGAAAAGTAAGAAAAATACAGAAGCTGCCAAATACATATATTAGAGTAGAAGTAAAAAGTAGCAAGTACAGTTGTAAATCACAATGACTTCTACACTCGGAAGATGCAGTTGATGACGGGGAGCACTTGAAGGCAGCACACACATTCCCACAGTGAGAAATGACTCATTGTTTTCTGTCTTCAACAGGAGGAGGAAGCTGTTTTACCCTCGAGTAGTGTAGTAAGGTACATTTTGGTACCTGAACGCACCATTGATGTGTTTTTATTCCATCTTTATTTTTGACATGGCTTCCACATGTAGATTCTTTTGTGATTTTAAACTACTAAACATAACAGTATACGCCCATTTTCACTACAATTACCATACCTCATTCTGACATCACCCCCTCCGGAGGCCCCTCAGCAGAGGAGAACTGATGTCAGTGACAGCATCTGTTCTTACCGGACACTCCTCTTCCCTGACCTGCTGTACACTGACACACTATAGGAAGCTGACCTCCTCCAAACACACACTTACACACACCCTCCCCTTTTCCCTTCAGACCCTATTGTGTCTCTCTGACAATGATGCATCCCAGACAAGCTCCAAGTTCAAGCTAGTTTTTTTCTCCGCCAAAATGTTTTTTTCTCCATTATTGCAAAAATGTGGTTTGCTTTTGTGCCTACATGTACAGTACACGAGTACTTACTGTAATTTCTTTTTTGGCCTTTAGCAAGATATATCGCTTTCCAGCAGAGACATAATCGGATATCTTTAGAAGATTATTAGCCGCCATACGCTAAGTGATGCTTTTTAGCCAGGCAGATTAACACGAGCCTGCTATGGTTACATGCAGCCCCAGGGGGTGCAATCATACGCCTAATCCTTTGATCTCAGGAGGCAGTGGTGGTGCTGGTGGTGGTGGTGGTGGAGGTGGTGGTGAAAGCTTATAGAGGGGTCCTTCTGCTCATAAAACCCTCACACAAAACAGATTGTCCTTGATCAGTCTGCAGCTGTGGACTGTCAGCTGACGGCTAATTGTTTTGAGAGCAGGATTAGGCTGTGCAGATGCTTTTCAAGGGCACATATAACATATGATGCTGTGGTGACGAATAACACGGAATTAACTGTTAAAAAGTCACATTGCTCATTATCCATCCCAAAACACGCCTGTTGAGTGGTAAATGGAGTTTTATTTTGTATGTCAACACTGAGCCTTCAGTTCATTTACACAGTACAAGGTGTATTTAAATACACATTAGAACCTATGATAACTATGTTTAACGTTTTTTATAGTTTTAGTTTTATTTGCACAATTTAAAAATACAATTACATAGAAAAAGATAACAAATAATATGCAATGCAGGAAGTGCCCGTGTGTGTGTGTGTGTGTGTGTGTGTGCGTGTGTGTGGTACAGCACATGCTGCTCTTTTACGGAGGAGCATGTGTGATGCTTTTGTGTGTTGATTTCAAGGTTATTGTTGTGTTATTGTTGTGACGGGGCTGCAGGCTGGGGGTGCGGGAAGTGAAGCCCACCATCTGTCCTTTATTCTCCAAACTATTGTACTGCACACACACACGCACACACACACATACACACACACACACACTCCTATCATGACCTCAAACCCCCTGTCTGCACTCTCCTGGGGGAAAATCTATCAATTAGTTTCAGTGTTGGGACTCAAATGTAGACAATCTCACATTAAACTGATTAATGCTAAAAAAAAGTCTTGACTGTTCAATGTTTCATTATTAGAGACAGAACATACAGGCAGGATATAACAACAAAGATTAATACATTCAAAATATCATACACTCAATAAACTTGAATAAATTATGAAAAAACAGCAGCTATTGATGATATGTGTACATGTTGTGTTTATAAACACACTAGTTTCTCATTCAAGAGTCACATCAAAGTGTAAAGAAGTCATTTTTATTTGGACTTATTTGGTCATTCTTATGTTTCTCCAATGAACTATTAATGTAGGTAAAGAGAACGTTTGTATCAATTGAATCCGTATTGTTGATGTTATGGCCAAATATATTTTGCTCAAAGAAGGAATTTATGTATCTTATTTCTCATCATAAATATTTGTCAGTGATCTTTTCTTGTCTGGTCTCATTTTTTTTTGTTTTTCCGGATTATATATGATTTTTTTTTTTTTTTTTTTTTTTTTTTTTTTTTTTTTTTTTTTTTTTTATCTTTTCTGATTTTCAAATAATTTCGTAAAATAATAAAAATGTAAACATAGTAAGACATTATACATGAATGACCATGGTTATTGCTGTTTTCCTGCCTGTTAAGTGCTGGCAGGGAGACGCCCAGCAGCCAGAGTGTTAAAAGGACAGGAAGCGGATTTTACTTCTCAGCCACAATCCAGCACCATCAAGGTACAACTGACTATAACAATACCGGAAGTTGGAGTTCTAAATAAAAGCTGAGTGTCTTTTTAAGTATGGCAGGCTGTACTACAATCTACATTGGAGCACATGTCATGATCTATATATTATCATAGACATTGTAGTCGTAATAATTGTCTGCCTGGAGATTATTCCACAAAAATATCTGGTTGAAACACAATAGCTGTAATTGTCTTGATTTTATTTTGCACCCAAAAAATTGCTAACAGCCTATATATTTGTTTAACTGTCATTGCCTGTGTTCTCTTGTAATTGTATGGAAAATACTTCTTCTTTTTTTGTGGGATTGTGATCAAAGTACTGCATAATTAAAACATGAAGCCCATATTTACTAATTAAATAGTTCATTTTATTCAGTTTCAGCATTGTTTTTATTCAACCATTATTTAACCAGAAGAAAGTCTCATTGATTAAAAATCTCCTTTTCAAAAGTGTCACGTGCAAGACAGGCAGAATCACAAAAAAAGGTTGCAGTCACAAAAACAAAACACATAACAATTTAAAATGAGGACAAAGAATAAATGACATCATCATAAAATATTTAAAAAAACATTAATCAACATTCTTCATCAACATAGCCAATCAATCAAAAACCTCTACAGCCAGATGTGTCCGTCTCCAAGTCATTTAAAATGTCTTTAAATGCATCCAGATAGACCAGCTGCCAAATAAATAAATTATATGAATCCAATCAAATTATACTTGGCTAAATCATATCATGGGTGGAGAAGGTCCAACGGTTTACTGGTAAACCAATTCAACATGAGAAATGTATTTGTGAAATGGAAAAAATGCTTTCAGAACCCATTGATTATATATAGTAAAACAAGATAAATACGAAATAAAAATCACAATACCCTATGGTGACCAGTGGTGCTTTTATAGAGAAATGTATTTGTGAAATGGAAAAAATGCTTACAGAACCCATTGATTATATATAGTAAAACAAAATAAATAAAAAATAAAAATCACAATACCCTATGGTGACCAGTGATGCTTTTATTGAGAAATGTATTTGTGAAATGGAAAAAATACTTTCTGCACCCATTGATTATATATAGTAAAACAAGATAAATAACAAATAAAAATCACAATACCCTATGGTGACCAGTGGTGCTTTTATTGAGAAATATATTTGTGAAATGGAAAAAATGTTTTCAGAACCCATTGATTATATATAGTAAAACAAGATTTAAAAAAAAATGTAAAAAAGCCCAATACCCTATGGTGACCAGTGGTGCTTTTATAGAGAAATGTATTTGTGAAATTGAAAAAAATACTTTCAGAACACATTGATTATATATAGTAAAACAAGATTTAATTTTTTTTTTTAAATCCCAATGCACAGTGGTGCTTTTATTTTTGATGGTCAAACCGGAAATTGAAACATTTAAATCCGGGTACCTTGACTTGGCGTCGCTGGCCGCCCTGGGCAGAGAAAACCACGGCTGTTGCTCAGTTTGTTTGGTGTGAGGCGGCTGTTTATTCTCAGCGTTTACAGGATTTAAGGACTAAACAGTCAACTTTTAGCGTTAATACCAACGTGTCTTCGGTTAGTAACTCACGGGACGATGAATGGTAAGTCAACGAACGGGTCGTTGGGGGGGATGGCCTGCATCGAGGGTCTGCCCCCGCTGCCGAAGAGCCTGAGCGGCTTGCTGAACTCAAGCGGCGGCTCCTGGAGAGAAATGGAGAGGATGTACGTGAAGAAAACCATGATCCAGGACGACCTGAGCCGAGGCAGGAACAACTGCGACAACATGCTGGCCAACAAGCCGGCCAACCTCGACGCTGCTCTGGCTCTCCTGCGGAAAGAAATGGTAACATTTCAACCAGTGTTTATTACATTTTTCACGAAAAGAAAGTGCTCTGTTGTTTTCACGAACGCCGTGTAATGTCTCTGCGCTGTACATTTGTGTACAGCCAAATCCCCCAAAGAAACTCCCGTAGTTTGATGTTTCCTGGCTTTTCGTCATATGTACACACCTCTTAGCACATAGTTTAAGGCTTTTTACAAATGATTACAGTCTCCTAGTAAATTCGGCATACATAGCATTTACTATACACCACATTACATGGATAAAATATCAACTTTCAGGTATGGACCTCGCTTCTTTTGCAGCAGCAGACCACTTACATTTGAGAGATGCATAGTACAAACCCCACAATGACAAGTATTTGTGTGCATTTCTCAGCTCTGTTTAGTCAATGTTATGTTTGCCGAGGTTATGAAAAGACCACATTGATTCCCAAAGTGTACATTTGTATATGCTACCCAGTATACAAAGTCGTTTGTAAGTTTGATAAGATAAAACTCGGTTTTTTTCCCAATGGACTCCGGCATTAAGAATACCAGATACGAGAGAAACCAGGATCAGGAACAGCTTTGCAGTGGATGACAAATTAAGCCATTAGGCTTGTGCTGATTTATATTCTAAGCTCAATTTAATACCTTTTTAGCTCAACTATAAAAGTTTTTTTGTCATGAGCTAGCCTAAAATCTTGTACTGATCTGATGCATGTAATTGCATCAATTGAGGTGTAAACAGAGATAGACACTTATTACACACTCTCCTACCCTCCCCTGCCGGCAGCAAGGATTTTCATAACAAAACCAGCCCAGACTTCAATAACAAGGCAGACTGCTCCATGGCTCTTGGTCAATACACACGCAATAGCCTGTTTCCCCAGTAAATTAGATGAAAAGGGTGAAACTATTAATGGAACTCCATCTCTTTGCCATTTGGATTTGTGTTGCCGGCTTTACTAAATCCCTTGTGTTGCTGTTAATGTATTACTATGAGTTCGTAGTTCACGTCGAATGAATTGTCAATGTCCTAGATGGTAGAATGTGTAAGCCGCTCCCCAGTTTATGGAGCACAGTGCTGTGGTTCAGCTGTTCAAACTGACTCTGACTTGCATGTCTGCCTGCTGTAATTTGTGTGGAAGACAATGCAGTGACCCTCCGTTTACACTGCACCGTCAGCCCAGTGGCATGCAGTAGATGTGCCCTTTTCAACCCTGCCAGTAGATGTTTGTTTTTTTGCCTTGAATTAGTGATGTCAGTTAGGGTTGCAGCGAAGGATTATGTTCATCTCCTATTTATTTGGTTGATTACATTTTGAGATTAATGAATTGTTTTTCATAATAACAGAAAATAGTTTTAAGAACGTGACCAACAGGCCTCAATTGTTTTCTCTGACCAACAACAAGTGTATTCAATGTGCAAATAAATGTAAAATGCAGCACATTATGAGATTTTTAGAGGCTGCAATCAGGTGATGTTTTTTGCATTTTTCTTTGTTAAATCACTTTCACAACATTTTGTTAATTTGGCTTTTGATCAGATAATCAATTAATTGACTAATTGTTTTAGCAGTGATGTCAGTTTGTTAATGTTATTTGCCCTATAGTTGTCTTTTTTGACCCAAAATCAATCTGCAGTTCTTTTGATAATCAATTAATTGTTAAATTGCCAAAACTGGCTACTTCCATTCTTTTAAGTGTGAGGATTTGCTACATGTCGTAGTAAACACAATCTATTTAGGTAGTCGGAGAAAATAATGAAAATAATTGTTAGTTGCAGCTCTAGTTGTCTGAGGCTGTATACATTTAGAGAACCAATCTCAGATCATCTCAAACATCTTGTATCCCTTTTAGATTTTTAAGCTTTGTGGAAAAGCACGTTTCATGTTTAGCTCATATGTCAGGTCTTTGTGGTCATGCATGTGCACACAGTTGATTTCTGCAGGTTGTTTTGCATTATTCCTTGCGGACCTAAAAGTAGCAGAAGTTTTAGAACCAACAAACACTACTTCAAAAGAAGGAAAATGCCTTTTAAAAATAGTTAGTTATCATATATTAATCAGGATCTTAATGCCGCCTCCTCCAGGTGGGTTTGCGTCAGCAGGACATGTCCTTGCTGTGCCAGCTGTGGTCGCTCCACGAGTCGATCCAGGACTACAAGGGCAGCTGCCAGGACCTGAGCGCCGCCTCCAGCCTCAGCATGATGGAGAACGGCTACTTCGACGAGGATGATGAGTATTACCCGGAGCCCGGCGCCACTCCCACGGGAGAAAAGCCGGACGGGGAGGTTGGAGACGGGACGGCAGCGGGCAAGAATGGCAGCAGCATCGGCAAAGACGACAGCTGGGACTCTTTTCACGTTACCATCTGAGGCCTCTCTCGGCATTTTTCTGCACATGGATACATATTTTGGGGGGTTAAAGACTTGAGTTAAGCTGGAGGAAAAGTTGAAGTCCAAGAAGGAACTGGTTTGTTAGAGGTAGCAGTTTATGGTAACGCATTACCATAGTAGACTCGAGTTTAAGTTCAGCTCCTCCTCAGGTGAAACACACTCCTGCTTGTGCTGCAGAAAGGTTTTTTTTTTCTTTTGCTGCGTGACCAGGAGCTTCATCAGACTGCGGAGCTGAGAGGCCGGGTGTTGCCGACACCCTCTCAAACTCAAAGTTGAGATGGATTATATTCCAAGACTCCACATACTCAAAATTAGGCAATATATATTATTTGTTTCTTTTTATAAACGGCTCAACTGCGGCTTCTATATCAAGCGGTTTTGCTAGCCAGTCACCCTTTTTGGCAAAACTTTTTTACATATACTAAATATATGAACAAAGTTGTATTATTTATTCTATAATATAAATAACAAGATATTTGCTTTCCTGTTCCTCTCTACGGACGTTTTGTACTGCAACTGCCCAGGGACAAGGGTACATTTACAGGTTGGGAATCCCAGAAATCGGGGCTTCAAAAGTGAACGCAGTCGATTCTGAACTCTGCAGGAGCAAAGAGACGATCGACTGCTGAGGGAGACGGCGTGTGTGTGTGTGTGTCTGTCTGTCTCTTTAAGTGGTGAAATCATTTATTTGCATAAATCCAGAACAAAAGTTGTCAGACCTGAAGAATGGAGAAAGAGGTGAAGTCCTCGTGCCGGCTCACAGTGCAACACTGCTTGACATCGGAGTGAGTTTTGGTGCAGGAGTGAGGGCTACACTTCTCTGCCTTTTTCATATTTGCTCTGAAAAATGTGAAATGTTCAAAATGCTGGAGACGGTTTCAACATGAACCCTCGAAGGCTGTCGGTGCTTAGACGCATTACGGGCAACTTTTGATGTGTCACTGGTGTAAGAGGCCCAGATTTAGCTTTATACTCTGTTGTGGGTCATCTCTTAATGATAAACCAACTGAGGAGTTAAAGCATAATCTTAGTTTTTTTACAACTTGTGTCTTGTTTTCATAGTTATGGCCATCATTCCTATCGACAGGGAAAGTAACATGCCGTTAAATCGCCACGTGCAATATCATCATGACTAACAGAAACTACTATGAAAATAATGCTCGAGTTGTAATCAATAACAGCAGCCAGGTAGCAAGTGCTTACTAGCCAGCATCGATTGAAAACATTCAGAAAAAAAACAAACTGGATGAAATTTACTTAATTCAGTAATTTTTGACACCAGCTTTGAGACTTTTCTTCTTAACCTCTATCAAATAAATGTTGCCAAGAATTGATGAACTTCTCACATAATTTTCACTTGCTGGTTGAATGGTCTGTTCATTAATCACACTGACGGAGAAGTGAAAAGAAAAAGAAAACATAAATGTGATGGTAAACGAGCAAAAAAAAAAAAAAGGTTCTGTTTTTGTTCGACTTGGCGAACGCTCACTGTGGCCTTCAAATGTTGCTCGCAGTGTAAACGCAAAGCTGAAGCAACTATGGGCTGAACACAGGGTACTTCATAATACTTTGCATCCTACGTAACTATCTTACCTGATCTCATGTTAACAACACGTCCGGCGACACCAGGCTGATCATTATTTATGACTCGTCAGAGGGACGTGATGGGTGTTCCTAGTGTTTAACACGCCTGCAAACCTTCCAGGGGCCTCGTCATACAACTCAAGTAGATGGGGAGTTCCCATTACTCGACAATACCGGATTACTAACAAAGATTGTAACGGCAAGTGTATTTAATTCAAGCGATCCTGGTGGATTGAAACTCTCCACAAAGGCAGCCTTTCTTTATACTCTTAAGTATGTTGTATTTGTTGGGTCCCGCGCCGTCTATCTTGCAACAGACTAAGACGTTTGGATGTGCAAATCTTTCTGCTACACATATGAATCGTCTTCCTTAAATATCTAAAACTCTGCAGCAAAGGTTCTTAGCTGAAACCTGTAGCAGGCAACACAGCAGCTGCTATATCACGCAAACTACAAGATGACTGTCGACACACACCTTGACTTTGGGAAGGTGTGGAAAGTTTCAGTGTTATTGTGTGTGTGTGTGTGTGTGTGTGGATCAGGTGATGTCACCGGTGTGTAGGCCGGTCCAGTATTTGTGCGCTCGTGGAACACAAACCAAAGAAAGTAGAGCACTCAAAATGAAATGTATTTGGTATAAGGTGCTGAAGAAGCCTCGTTAACTGCTCTTGAGTGATTTACATTTTACTTTAAAAATAAAATAAAAGAAAAAAAGTTCCAGGACATAACTGCGTCTGATGTGTGGGAGAAAGTCTTCACAGTTTTCATAAACATGTTCCAAGTTTATCAGAAATGACAGTTCCTCGTCGCTGACTGACGAGTGAGAGGCTGAGATGCTTCGTCTGTCTGTCTCTCTGTCTGTCTCTCTCTCTGTCTCTCTGTCTGTCTCTGTCTGTCTGTCTCTGTCTGTCTCTCTGTCTGTCTCTCTCTCTGTCTGTCTGTCTCTGTCTGTCTGTGTGTGTGGAGGCCTGAAGTCAAAATTCTAGTATCAATCACTGTGTACAAACCCATCATTTCATCGTGACCTCCAGTAGTTATCACGCAGACGTTACGTCAGTGTGACATTAAAGGAATAGTAAAACATTTTACCAAATGCGTTTTATTTGCTTTCTGGCCGAGAGATAAAAGAAAATAAACCACTCGTATCTTTTTCAACATGAACCTACTTAGCTAATTAACACACTATTTCATTTGTATAATCTGTACAAAAAAAAAGATTAAAAACGTGGTTTTGCTGTGCAGGACTAGAAAAAATCTTTAACAGTTTGATAATTTCTGTCAGAAAAATTAAGGTAAAATTAATATTTTCAATGATATTCTTCCTTTTTGCTTCTGATCTGAAGTTGTTCTTCCTCACACCACTGCCTACTCACTTTTAAATCTTGTGCTGTTTCCATAATACAAGTTTCTTTTCTTCTAAAAAAGTACCAGAAACCCAAAAGAGTCTTCAGTAGAATACGATGGCACTGAATCCATCATCCAATAAGTTGGACTGAATGTTTGCTCACTTTTCTTTGTAGATTTCTAGCCTTTTATAGGGCCGTCGCTTATGAAACTTAACATTTTGCATCTGAATTCTACCAATATTTCCATTCCGTTAAAAACACCAGTTTTATCCCTGCCACCTAATCTGAATCTTATCAAACAATATAATTGATGCAGTTTAAAACATTCGTGTACAAACTCGACCCCGGAAGTTTTTATTGGACGTCTACACAATTAGTGCCTTTGTGAACCATCGGGGTTCGGACTTGTGGTTTTGGAGAATAAATCAACGGTTTCTTCTATCATTTCACGCGCTTCACGCTTAACTTGTAACGGCCTTAAAGTCGTGTCAGGGTGTCACCTTTGTATGGTTGCGTGTTAAACTTCCTCCTAAAGTACAACTACCTGAGTAAGAAATTGTGCCCAATATAACACTGTTAGCAGATGAAGCGTGTGTGTTTCCTACTTTCACAGGATGTGTAATGTGGCGACGTCGTCTCAGGGTAAACGTGGCGAAATGTTTTTCTTGATGGCTCCTGATGAGAAATAAACATAATTTTTTTTTTTTACCTTGGAGGAAAATCTTCGAACATTTGAACACGATTGTAAATGTTCACACTGTGAAGTGTCACACACACACTCGCAGCCACTACGATGGATTTATTTCCATGTAAAAGTAAAAGTGTTGGTGAGAGTCTCCTAATCAGCAAGCGCTTTCTTCCCAAAGCCGCCGTTTTGCACCGACTTCGAACAATCGCACGAAGAAATCAATCCAGACAGTTTTCTACTTAGTGGCCTCAGTAGACCAGAATGCAATGCAACCGCAAAGATGTCATGTGTTTTTCGACTAAAGTGAGGGGTATTACTGTAATCACTGTCACGCCTTAGTGTTCTCCTCACACCCCTGAATTAGTGGTTGTTACTAAGCATTCTGGGAAATATGGATACACTGAAGAAAGTAACTTGATAAGGGATTTATGGTATTTAACGAGTGTCAGAGGCGAGATTTATTCATGAAACATGTTGGTAAAAGCCCCAAAAATGCATAAAAAAACTAGTTTTACTAAAACTCAGAGACCTGTGTTCTATCAGTTTAATTGTAGCGCGTGAATCAGCCAAGAAAAACACGAGCGCCTTAGAGGTATTAAAAATAACATCATTTTTGCATCCGATTGTTAGCCTTGACATACTGAATATTCACAGAATTATCCACCTTTTCTAATTACCGGCTGTGGCTGTTTAAATGTGTTTGAATCCGAGAGTGAAATGTCTGACTTCATATTTATGCTGTGTATCGTTCATTAAATCACTATAGTGGTAAAATAAATAAATAAATAAAATGGTGTTAATGTATTTTGTGTTGCGTTGGCAGAAGTTATTGTTGTTACCATCCATGAATGACCATACTGCTGTTTCTATGGACAATTAGTCTCAATATATATATATATACAAATAGTTATTATACTGATATGAGTTTAATAAAGTGATTCCATACTTTTCAGGTTTGGAGTGAGCTTTTTTCATTTTTTTACATGAAATTGAACCAATATAAGTCTCGGTGGAAATGAGTCAGATCAATATTTTGAGGTTAAATTGGCTTTAAATCAACTTAAAGTGTATTTTACATCTGAAATAACAATAACAAGTATTGTACTTAAGTACAGTTTTGAGGTACTGTTACTGCACTTGGGTATTTCTATTTCATGCTACTTTATAGTTCTACTACACTACATTTCTGAGGGAAATATTCTACGCTTTACTCCATTTATTCACAGCTGTAGTTACTTTGCAGATTCAGATTAGCAGTAGGATTATATATTTGTAGAAATGACCTCCACCTTTACCAGCTGCAACCTTAAAGGGATGAACAATCTAATGCATCAATAATAATAATCCACTAACACAACATACAATATTCTCAAATGGGCCATTCTGCAAAATTTGTACTTTTGCTTTTGGCACTTTTACCTTTAGCAGAATATTACAATTCATCCTCTGTGGAACATCAAGGTCTGTATCAAATTTCACGGTGATCAATTCAATAGTTGTTGAGATGTTTGGTCCTGGACCAACATCCATGTAGCTAGGCTGCAAATATGGTTAAAAATGAATATAAACTAGTAAGACAAAACATATCAAGCATCGTCTTCATTCCCATGATCCCTGTGAACCCCAGTAAAACCCAGAGCTCTCTCAGAGCAAACTGCAGTCTTCTTCTCCTCTCTGCTGCCCTACTTCTTCTTTCTTTCTCCTGAATGCATCTCACTCTGACCTGCATTTAAATGCACCGATCTGCATTTCGGTCTGGAGTATCTGCCACGCTGGAGCAGTTCCGGTTTAATTGATCATTACTGCGGCAGGATGTGGAGGCTTTGAAGTAGCAGCTCCTCATGCTGGGAGCTTCAGATGAATTACTGATGATGATAACACTGTTTATGTTTTCACACTCTCAGACTGTATTTCAATTCTCCCCGTGAGACTGAAGAAATGGGTCAGGCAACAATCGCTTCAACTCCGAATGCGCTGCATGTTTTCTGCTGCTTTGGTACCACTGCTTTGAGAAATGCGTCCTCTGAAATCTCAGTCTGCAGAAAGTCTATTACACAATATGTCTCTTAAAGCGTAATAAACCAATGTAGTGTTGTAATTAACCAGGGCTGTAAAGGTAAATGTTGGTAAATATTGTACCTTTTACTAACTCCACTTCAACTATCTCACAGCTATAGTTACCGATTACTTACTGAAGATTAAAAAAACGCTGATATATGTCAAATATGAGGCATTTTTACACAGTGAATTAAACTACTCAATATATAAAATACGTAAAATAAGATGTTAATGCATCAGTATGATAATCCAGTTGTATAATATATAATAATATAACATTAGAGAGCATTTTGCATGCTTAACAAATATTTTTACTTTTATACTTTATTAATACTTTTGCTCAAGTAAACTCCTAATTATTTTATTTTATTTTATTTTTTTTTACTGTACTGTCTTTTTATTTCTGGCCCTGCAATGGCAACAAATATTTTCTTTTGTTTGACGACGCCGGCCGGTGATTCTTTTACAAATCTATTTTCACTTGTGTTGTACATTTTAAGCAATTCAATCATATCAATAAATTTACAAAATAAAACGGTGCGTGTTCAATGTTTCTCCCTCTGCCCAAAAACAGCTCTTTGGAGAATATTTAAATGAACATTAAAGCTTCCCACTCAAACTCAAGATACTCCGTCCAATGAAATGACTAAATGAAGCCCAATTTATCAGAAAACAAATATTAATCTAAATGCTTTATGTAAGGGTGTTTCTATCTTCTTTGTAAAGGCTCTCCGTACAGACAGATGAAGCCCATGTCGTGTTTCTCTCTGCGCTCTGGTCTCTGTCCGTCTGTTGGGAGATTAGAGCAGATTAACATAATCTTGACTGAGAGCAAACCCAAGGTGCGCATCACTCTCTCCACGGGGAGGGATGGGACAGATCGCCACATCAGAGCCGGGCTGTGTGGACCAGCAGCAGGCTTGACTATATATATATATATATATATATATATATATATATAACACACACATCTAAACAATGTGCTCCTGCTGAGCAGTTGGAACCTTGATGGGGATATTTTCAGTTGTGAATTCTTGATTTTTGTGGCTCATTCCTGTCAAATATTGTGTCTTTTCATTTCAGTTACATTGCGCTCTTGTTTCCTTTGTGTTGTTCTTTTCAGTCCATTGATCCCAGTGAGGCCAGTTCACAACAGAGGAGACAAATGGCCGCCGGTCGGCGTGCCGCACAGGCCTATTTTTGGCTAAATTAAAGGTTTACCATTTGAAATGTTGTCATGAAGTTCTGTGTGCTGCTTGCTGCTGACACCAAGAGTACAATGCAACAGCTTTGAATACATTCTTCATACCTAGCCATGATGTTAAGGTTTTTTTGTCTCCATGTATGAAATGTGTTCACCTTGCCTCACTGCTGATTAGCAAATGTTAGCATGGTAGCACGCTGCACTGGTGAAGATGGTAGCGATGAGAAAAACTCCTCATTTTCGGGAAAGACCGAGGACTTCAGACCAGCATGTTGTACCAGGAGGGTAAAGTGACTTGAGGTTGGATTTACAGTCTCCAGCTTCAGCTCCTTGGTTTCCTCTGGTCCAGACTGTTAAATGGCTGTGAGCTGACTGCTGTTACAGTAATCTGATTAGTCAGATTAAACCACTGCATGCCACAGTAATTGACAGACACTTTCCAGATTCCACATTTAGAAACTCCCTGAGAGGTTTGTTCACAAAGACTTTGCCCTGGAGAATCAAACACTAAATCAACAAGTTATACAGACATAACAAGTTTAGATTCCTTTGCTTATTTCCACCTTAGTGCATCAATTAAAGAGACACGTAAAAGATTGAAATAAAAACAGGGAGGCAAGACATCTGAAAGGAGTCTCCCATAAGCCTTAATTTAATTTACAAATTATGCATTTTGCTGTGGTTTTTAATGGCAGAACTACCTCACATAGGTGTATGTATTTTTGAATAAGAACAAAAAGACACAGTGTAGGCTACACATTGCACAACTGAGCTCCACACTGGACCTTTCTGCCATTTTTCTGCTGTGTGGTTCCATGAAAACACCAGTTTATCTCCTGCAGAATAACTCTGTTACATTTCCGTATTAAGCTTAAAACAATCCAGACTGCGTTGCTCTCCGCAGAGACTGCAGTGCAGATCCACCCAGGGTGAGGACGCCTCGCAGAACATTCCTCACTCGTGTGCTGTCTCAACTATTCACAGGCCTGTAATAACATGCATCCATGTGCAGACGCAGAACACACACATAAATACATAAATACATAAATGCACAAAATCAAGTCTATGTGAAAATACTAATATTTTATTGAACAGAGAACTCATACTGCAACATTTATCTCCAGTGTTTCTCTGCAGCTTCTCTACAAATTCATTTTACATAATCTATCACACAAGTCCCAGCTAAGAGCTCGTCTATGACAGAAAGTCACAGATATTTCAACAAGACTTCTTGCCTTCAAAAGCAAAAAGTACAAAAGGGAAAATCAGTACATTCAAAGTTAAGATTTGCATTGAATATGACTGAATATCTAGGATATTTTCTCTGATATGAATCTCAATTTTTAACACAGGACTTTTTGTGCAACAGGCCCAGAGAGAATAGTTTACTCTGTGAATTAAACGGCAGCTTGAGGTCGTTTGAAAATGTATATTATTTAATTCAAAAGGAGCAAAACGTAGAATTTTATCATCCATTTTTTAATATTGAGAAATTCGCATACATAACTGCTCTTAACACCATTATAAAACAAATTGGCAGCCTTAGTGTGAAATGCAGATTTAAAAAAAAAAAAAAAAAAAGTCTCTGATCTCTTTGATAAAAACAGCAAACGCCAAAAAGGGATCTGGAGAACAAGAAGTAAAAACAGGAACGATTGCAGTGATAGTGGATAGAATTCAAACCGTAGCCCTTAAAGACCTGAACATCCATCACATCATCTTTGAGAGAATATCACGAGACCTCGTGGGGCGAGTCCTGTCAGCAGCAGCTTTAGTTCAGAAAGAATTCAGCCTCGCCTCGTCACGTTTAGACATTTGTGTTACTGAGTGTTTCCAACTTCTATAATGCAAGGATTTTATGCTGTTATGTGTTTCCTATAGTTGTAAATGACATATATATGAGGGTTTTGACCTGTCTGTAAGACAAAACAAGGACATTGAGGCCGTCACTTTGGGCTGTATAAGGCATTTTTCACTCTTCTTTCTTACATTTTATAGGCAATTAATAGATCATTCAAAAAAATGACTTGTTAGTTGCAGCCCAAAAACAAAACAGTGGTTTCTGATGCAAAAATCCAAACCGAGTCAAACTCGAACTTTAACATCAGCCGTCACTGTCCCTGCTCACAACGACACATATACTTTCAGCATTGCTATAAATAACAGGAAAGTCAATTATTTATTTATCCATGTTCCTCATTTGAGTCTCACAATGTACCCTGTGTGTGTCTTTCTGTATGTGTGTGTGAGTTAAGCTACGCATTTGACCAACGAGCAAAAGAATGTGAGGAGTGTTGTCGGGGTCCAAACAAGAGACGTAGTTGTTGTCACATTACAACCTCAGGGTCTGTGTTTGTGTGGATCGCAGTGCGTCGCCCTGAGAAACAATCATTTATATCAGGGGACATTCCCCCGCTGCAGCTCCTCTCTGGATGTCTGTCCGAATAAAGCGACAAAAGAAAAAGAAAAATGTCATTTTGAGGCTCGATGTCCACCTTAAAACCAAAAACCAAAAACAACAGGAGGAACTCAGCCGCCTGCTTAACATCCCTCCGAAGTGAAGACGGATGATTTCTCTATAAAGAGTACGGATAACATAATAATAATGTCCCTTCTGCTCCGATAGAGAAGTGGCTTTGAGCAGCAAAAACACTTGAAGACATTCCTTCTCCGACACCATGTGTAGAGGGCTTTTCTCTGGCACAGCTAGGCATCACTTCTCCCTGAGATAACGCACATTTCCCTCCGCCTGATGACGTTCATTCGAATGTCAACACGTCCTGGATGCTCCAGGGAAGCTTCTTACAGGCCTGAGCCACGCAGGTCTCTGACAGGAGGCCTAGACACACGGCCATCAGCGACAGACGCCTGCTGCTGTTCAGGAGCACTGCAGAAGGGATGGAGGAGAGAGACGAGAGCAGGCAAATGGAGAATGCATGCTTTGGTTTCAAGTTTTTTAACGTATCATTATGAAGTAAAAATTGATCGCACAATGTAACAGCTGCTGAGAATATGCAATTGTGTCTCCCCTGGGTCGTGATCTCACGGGGAAATGAAGGCTGGATTTACTTTGTGGCACTTTGAATCAGACATACTCTGTTCTTTATGAATATGATGTACATCTCATCAGAGCAGCAGACCATAAATCACTCAACAATATCTCATTGTTTGCTGCTCACAGGCGAGCTGCCAAATACAATGAGCAGATTTGTGTTTCCAGAGCTGCTGCTGCTGAAGAAATAATTATACAGACACAAGAAACGTGGACTAAAACCTTTCTGTTATGTAACGTATTTATTTTTCAATGTCTGGGGGTCTTTGTAGTGAGGAGCACCAGGAGCAGGGCGGGTTGCTGCCAACAAAGAGGGAGTTAGTTGCCACCTGCTGGTGCTTCAAAATGTTGTTTGAAGAAAGAAATACCAGGACTAGAAAGTTCAACCTTGGGACAAAGTCATTTTTCAGACTAAGAAAAAATACTTCTAATTTCTATCAAAATGTTGGTATTTTCCTCGATCAGCATTGTGTGCATTAGAAAATCCTAAATTTTTTAAAATAAAGACGAGATTAAGATTAACGATAACGCCATGTTTATTTACAGATGTCGGCCTTTTTTTAAACAAATGTGAGCATCATTGGTAACTCTGTGTTGTCCATTATTATTATTATTATTATTATAAATCATTGCAATGTGATGTGGAAGACTTTTATTCAACATTGTGTAAAATCTACCCTCCAAATATTTTCCTGTGTTCTTCATTAGAGCTGTAATGTTCTATAAAATGACATAAAGCTTCAAATGATCCACAATAATAACAGAAACATTTATGGAGAAGCACTAATATAGAGTAAGTTTAATATATTGACTATTGGTACAACATACTACACTTTATCCAAAGCTATTACTCTTCTCTTTTAAAAGCTCCTTTTTCAGAGTGATTTGAATCTTTGTCAGTGAGGGACGTTCTCCTACCTCTGATAGCCTGCGAGTTTGAGGTGAGCACGAACAGCTTGATGAGGCCCAGACACAGCGGGGAGTAGTCGTGCTCCCAGATGACAGCGGGGATGAGGAGGACCTTGCCGTAGCAGGACAGCAGCAGCGCTCGGAGGAGCAGGCTGAGCTCGGGGGTCCCGCCCTGCAGACGACCCACCGCCACCCAGAGGAACCAGAGCACGCCACCGCAGAACGCTGACAGCTCTACACCGCCGACAGACAGACAGACACGTCACACACAGATACATGTATTTAATGATGATTAATGATTTTTGAGCACAAAAGGCGCGGATGAAACTGTATAATCAGCAGGATTTAGCTTGCATCAATATGTTAGTACTAACAAGAGAAACAATAAGGGGATTTTCTCATTTCTATTCTTTGTCCCATTCAGCACTTGACTCCAGGATAGTGATGAAATGACTCTTTGATTGACAGAAAATTAATCAATACATTTTTAAAAAATTTTTTTTTATTGATTCAGTAATTTATGAAGCAAAAAAGTCAACCATTCTGTGCCTCCAGCTTCTCAAATTAAGTTTTATATAATTGTAAATTAAATATCGTAGACTTGGAATGTCTTTTGTTGAATGTTATTAATAATAATACAGTATTCTTATTATTAATAATAATAATACAGTATTCTTATTATTAATAATAATAATAATACAGTATTCTTATTATTAATAA